>CM055099.1:10192250-10517388 GCA_029204225.1 Diphasiastrum complanatum
TTCATTTCCCAGATGCTATTTTGTTGAAAGTAATTAAGCTCCTATCCTGATACCAATCTACTATTAGAACGTGACTGAAGTCAAGAGATCCTATTCAGAGTCCACAAGAATTATCTCTCTAGAGTTCAGACCTTGAGCTCCTCGGATGACCAGAACGTAGAATGACAAAAGCAGTCCTTGATAATGATCGCTACGCAAATGCTCTAGCAAATGTGTGTTCATTCAAAAGGTATTATCAATCATCAGGTCATGCTAATGAGATTTGACTAGTATCCGCTATTGTATTACTCGTCATTTCACAAGCAATATAAAACATATTATATAATATATTGACAGCAATTCATCAATCTGAATAAAGAGATTGGAAATTAATCATACTGAAGAGTGTTATATATTCATGACAGGAAAACAGAAAATAGCAAAATGCCGATCTAAGGTTGCAAAAATATACAAAAGCTAAACTTTCTTTGTTAGTCTGCCCGAGAACCACATTGCACATTCTTCTGTCTAATGCTCTCTATCTCTCTTGTTGTTGTATTGCTATATTTGATGTATTGCTTATTTGAAATGAGCACACATGCTCCATATCATCCCTCGCGCAGGAGGGAGAAAAGAAATTGCCTCACTAACTGTCTATGGTGCCTTATGCAACGTTTCCAATCACAAAGGTGAATGACTTCCTACACAAACTGGGGCAGGCATCAAAATGATCTCTTGAGTAGAGCCGGTACCCAAAATATTAGACACAAGAAGACATGACCCTAAAGGGTCTCTGTGAAAAATGTGAACTCTGCGAAGACACTTGGAATTCGCACTTCAGCACTTTCTCTTGAATGCGAAAAATGCGAAATCTTGTGAAGCATGTTTGGAACTCACACTTTGGCACTTTTGCTTGAATGTGAAAAATGCGAAGACTACGACAGACTTTGGAGTTCGCACTTCACACTCATATTGAATGCAAAAAATGTACACAATACAAAGTAGAGGCCATGTGCTGTAGAAATCGGTCTGGTGCTCCAACTGTTTTGGGCAAAAACCCTTAATTTATCAATCAAACAACTGGTAAAATACTAGCATAGATAGCACTGTCAAGCGGATTTTCATTCTGAAAAGCACAAAAAGAGAGGAGATTTTCTCTTCTAACAACGGTGACCCAACTGGGGAGGGCAGTCCCTGCCGGATAGATCCAAGATCTCTGGTTCACAGCTAAACTGTTGTATCACCATTGGGCTATGGAGTCAATAAGGGAATCGATCCTGATCTAACATTCATATCATTCCGGACAAACTCTCCTCCAAAGGGCCAATTGAATGGTGAAATGGTGTAAGGTTCTGATAGGTCCTCACAACTTGAATAGCTTTCATAACAGCTCTGGGATTTAAACACTCCAACCTGGCAATGGCTTTCTTCAACCAGCACATTCCAAAATTTGCATAGGATTTCAATGTTCTCCACACGTCTTGGTCATTCATGTAGAATTCAACATCTTCCAATACCGGCTCGCAATTATAGAAAATCAATTTTTCAATTTTTTACATATTTTCAAACAATATCAACTACAACTATGTTGAAGAAAAAATATAAAATTATACATATAATCAATCATGGATTATGTTGTCTAATACAATAAAATTGTAATCATACACAAATCTTATCAATTTGTTGTAACTCTTAGATGTTTAATCAAAACTTACAAAAAACTAATATCAAAATTGTAAGATTGACATAGTAAAAGCATGACAATATGACATGGCAAGGCCTTTGTGGCACAATACCACACAGTTCTTGTTTACTTTGGAAATTGCTTATGTGAGTTAATAGATATGATCTTGAAAAATCGCAAAGTACAATAGAAGATCGAAAATGTAGAGTAGATCAAGATGCTATGCTATTTTGTAGGTACAAATTTACTAAAAAATATTGAGCTACTTTTAGAAACTTTGCAAAACACCTTGTCAATGATAAAATCAAAACAGTAAACAATTCTACACTATAATAGAATCAGTGAACCAGATACCATTCTTTGTTGGGTCGTCTCTCTCACCAAAAGTGAAGAAAAGATGAAATGCTATAAATATGCCAGAAACTTTAAACAACAATCATTTGTTGGTTAACAGATGAAAATGCTTTTAGAAAGAAGAAATGCTTGTTTCCTGGAAAAATGAGCTAACTAGAGCTGTAAAAAATGAGCTAACTAGAGCTAATTCGCCCATCTTCAAGCTGTAAATGTGCCCAAATAAGCAATGATTTCAATGCATTAATGGACTGCTAGGACAATGATCCACCCATGAATTTGTTAGTTGATCTTAGGCTTTGATTGGAAAAAGAAATTATAGGAACAAATGCACCATCTGAGAGGTTCTTTCAACAAGCTAGGGCAACTACCAATTCGTGAGCAGTAAGTTGTTTTTATCAGCGATTTTGGACAACAAATCCAATGCAAATATGTGCCTAACAGATAGCTTCCTCAACGAGCTATAGGCTGTGGAATTGTGCTTGCTGTGGTCAATCATCAACGACTGACTTCATGCTTCCTTCAGTAAGTTTTTGAACAGCAAATTTAAGGCAAAAAATGCACCTTCAGAAAGGTTTGAACAACAAGCTAGGGCAACAAAAAACCCTCTACCTGTGAATTTTAAACAACTTAGTGACAGCCTCTGCTTGTCGATTAGGGCAACAAACTACCTAGACATTTGGACAGCAAATGTGGACAACAATCGGCCTCCAACCATCAACCTCTAATCATAAAATCTTGGGCTGCATGGAACCTTCTTGCCAACAACTCGTCTAGCACTTTCTTCAGATCATTGGAAAACTTTCTTGCCTCCTACAAGTGAGCTATACTATATGTGGAATCACGGCATCATAACTTACAACATTCTAGTAGACTTTATAAAAGCTTCAAAATTATTAAAATTATAGCAACCATAGTGCTAAAATTGTTACAATGCCTACCATTACGTCTTGCTTCGGAGTATGTTACCTTTCTAACGAATACTTTTCGTCATGTTAATAAATTCTCTTCATAAGCCCTAAGGTTGACCCTTGTACACTTGTGCTCATTGTGAAGACAATCCAAATTTGGACAGAATATTTCAATCCATCCAAGCAGAAAACTTCATATTTTCATGTTTTTCCCAGATTAATTATGTGGCTATATGTTATTGTTCTAACTCACAAGGTAGGCACGACTTTGACTAACTAGTCGGGCGAAAGCACACCATGTAGCAAAAATTTTGAATTGCGATTCAAAATTACTCTTCTCGCAATGAATATTAACACAGTTACTAATTCGTTGAACCATACTCCCCCAACTAATTAATAAGACCACAAGGTAGCCCGCATAACTAAGGCCTGAGAAGTTGGAGAATCAAAACAACTGCATATAGCGTGGATTTCAGAAGGGCGTATAAAACGCCAAGCCAAAATTTGTTTCAAATGCAGTGTTTGGCCAAAAACTCAACACAGCGAGCAAAATATGTTCCAAAAGTATGTCATTCTTTCAATACTTTTGAAAACTTATGCTAAAAAGAACTCTCGTTCTAACTTTCTTTCAAGCATGTTAGGTTTGTGCTTCCAAAAAGAGTCTGTACAATAGCGATAAAAATCAACTCAATAACTTGTGCAGTATGATAGAGCATGCGAGGCCCTTTGCATTTACAAGTGACTCTCAAATATGCATCGAAAGTCCTACTATAGTTGCACTTTGTGGAATAGCCTTCATGGTTCCACTGTAAATAAAATACCTATATTAATAAATGAGTGGCACTTCCTATTGTGGTCTACATCACAGTAAAATCAAAATATGCAAGCATATGAAATGCTTTGTTAGAGAACAGCATACAACTTGCATGGCAATAAGCAGTTTGTATTATGTTGTGCTTAACAGGAAAACTAAAAACTCCAAGATTCGAAGCCAATATGACACCTACATGTGATTTCAAAGAGGAGGTAGAAAAGCTCTTTCTTGTTCTTTCGTTTTATTTTAATTTTGAATTTTGAATTTTGCTACAGAGAATCAAACTAAATTGTATCCTGAAAACCTACACTGGGAAAACTGAAATGATGAAGAAATAATATAAAATAAACTATCGAAGGTCGATCCAAATAGAGATCTACTTTAGATTTGTGGAGCAATGGGTTTACAAAAGAAATTACATCAAAGATTGGTCAAACTGAAATCCCATTTAAGGTAGACCAAACCTTTAGAACCAGGAAGAGGTAAATGATGCTCAGCAGATATGCAAATTCCCAAACCTTCTGTATGCTTTTGCAATAACCGAGCATTTCTCAGCAGGCGCATGCATGCAGACTGCAATTGGTCACTCTTCAGGGTTTCATCAAATGCTAAATGCCTTAAGCGTAAATGTTTTCTTACATGAGCCTTCAAATCCTCCATCTGCTTCTCTAAGAGTTTGAACCTTCTCCTGACCTTCAGTGCCTCCTCTCCATGTTCCTCAATGAATTTATGCAAATTTAATGGACTTTCTACAACTGAAACACTGATGTAGCCCATGTTTTCATCTATTGCAAGTTGAGCATTTTTATTGCTGGATTTGTTTTCTGTGTTTGGAATGTCACTCTCAATGCTTGGACTGGTCACTCTGATGGGAAGCTCGTAAAATTTTCCCGAACCAACTGCTCCATTTTTTATTGCATTATCTGCAAGCTGATCCAAAAAAAATAAGTATTCCAACTTCTTTACCAAACTATCATCTGCAAAGATCATCTCCACTTCCAATAGCTGAGCAACTTGAAACTCCTTGAGACGCCTTGCCTTGGCTGCCGATTGACAAGATGAAACATTAGTCCAATTGACTTCACCTAGATACTTAGCCCAAGACCTTGCATCATCTTCGCAATTGAGCCAGACATTTCCTCCATCATCGACTCCATAGCCATCTCCAATTATCAACACACAACCTGCCAATTCAACCCTTTGAATTTCATCTACTGCCCTAGCTAAATTTTCTAGCACCTGCAATTGCTCTTGACAGGAAGCATCAGACAATGGACGCCTGAACAAGATGGTTATTCGCCTTCCCACTTGAAGAGCACTTTTGACAACCCTTACCTGTTGTTCAAGATTTAGAAGTGAAGCTTCGCTTTGCCTTTGAATCTCTGATGCGTGCTGAAAAAATTCAAAAAGATTCATATTATTTTCAGAACCTTCAAGGTGTCCTGATACTTCAGAAGACAACCCACAGGCTGACAGCAATCGACCCAGTGCAACCTTTGTGAGAGGTGAAAGTTCTTTTCCTCTTTGAGGATGATGTCTAATCTGTGGAGGGGGGAGAAATAATTCCACTCTCTTATTTGATGTGGCTTCATATTCTTTGATGTAAAACTCAAAATGGTATGAAGGCCGTTGTGGACTCTCTTTTCCCTTAGCTACATCCAAGTACTCCTGTAGAAGCTGAAAAGATCGCTGGTTTGTAGCCTGTAGAGAGTGGCAAAAAGCCATTTTGAGAAGCACTTTTACTACTAGATGTTGATTCAAGAGAATCAGGACATGAGGTTCCAATTCGTGATTCCTACTAGTTAAGTAATGAAGCATGTGATCAGAGTGAGAGTTCCTAATGATAAAACAACATAGCAAAGACATAACCATATGACAAGTTGCCAGAAATAAAGTTTTTCAAATAAAGCCTTTCTTACCCCATTTAAAGGGATACCTAACACACTCCATTGTTCAAGGCTCTTGAAAGAAAGAACCGGGGGGAGGGAGAGGGAGAATATTATTGATACCTTTTGGGTATCCAAAGGTGCATAAGAACAAAAAGTACATTTCAAGTGTGTTCTTTCTGTAGATGCGTAATGCATTGAAATTAAGAAAGCATTATGGCTCCTTAAGCACATAGATGGTGTCACAATCAGTAACCTATTGCATTTGCTTTTGAATCCATCATATTTGCTGCTCTATGTTGGTGTAGAGCATCTGTCCGCAATTTTTGAGCAGCCTTTGAGAATGTCTAGTCATAAAAACTTAGTTTCCGAACACACTTTGAAGAACATATATTGATGTCAAGTCTAGTATGGCACCCAATAAAAATGAAAAACGGATAAAATCTCTGCTTGAATGCCCCGTACAAAATGTTAGGCCACCAATCTCATCATATATACTACATGCTATAACGTCCCTACTCATGTCATCTGCATCAAACGTAAGAACAGGCCACATGCATAAATGTCCACTGAGACTTCATATATTGAGGAGATCAATGTAGCCAGCTCCTGTCACTTCTACAGGGTGAAGGGCAGACTTCCCCATGATAAAGTCGAGCATCAAAGAGCAAAGCCCAACAAATGAAATCCACTAAATCACTACCGACTAACAATTAACCTCTGAAAACAACCAAAGTCCAAGGATTATACTCTTAGGGTAGGGTTTTTGCCATCAAATCCCTAAAATATCAGAGGAAGACATTTAAATAAAATTGGCTTTTTGTAGTTGTTCTTATGAAGCCTTCTTAACAGATGTGGAAAGACTAGTCTAAGCTCATTTCCGTCAAGTCCTGTCTAAACCTAGCAAGCAGGTGTCCTATATGTAATTGAAAAGAAACGTCACCTGCTCATTCGGGGAATTGTGGAAGAGGTCAGGGTGAACCAGTTTGAAGAGACGGCGAAGCTCAGTCTTAAGAGACAGCACCTGCTCACTGGAGTTGTGATAATATCTCCATGTCCTCCTTACATGATGATGATGATGATTCTTCCGCTTTGTTGCTTCTTCTAGTACACCAACTAATGTTGCTCTATACCTCCCCCAACCCTGCTGCATCTATGTATCTATCTATCTATCTATCAATCAGATTTGATCCTCCCTTCTAGATCATACATATACCACTCAGCTGATCGATAGGTCGCTGGAGGAAGAGAATGCGCTGATTTTATGTGAGAGACAAATGGAGAAGAATTCACTTCCTAAGCGTTTATCTGGAGGCGCTTCTACTGTAGCCAGTGGGGCCTTTAAGTGACATAGGTAGGTACTAGGCCTTTAAGTGACATATACGATCAAAGGCCGCCGGGGGGGGGGGGGGGCTCGCATCTTGGGCTGCTCCGGTGCCCTCCTGACCACATGTTTTTTTTTTTTAAACTGGCTGCCCTTACGCCACGTGTCCGGGCAGCCAGTTTTTATCCCATAAGCAATATTGCAAGGGAATTGGGAGGGAATATATAGAGAAACCCACCTACTTCTTGCACATGTGTGTGTGAGAGCTTGGGTGTCCGGCGAAGTGCGAGATATAGCTTCCAAGCTACCTCCCACTTGGATGCCCGGCGCCATTGCACCCTGCCTGGCGCTGTGGGGTCCCGTTGCTTGGCACCACGGCTTGGAGCCGCCCGCCAAAAACTCTTGTGGCCCAATTTTGGCGGGCACCCGAGCCACACGTCACGCATTGGGGGGCACCGGGGCCAAACATGAGAGCTTTGTGATTTAATTCTTCAAAGCTCCAAGCACACCATTTCTCAATGCATGTGCAATCTTGAATGAGGCCAAGCAACACATTGCCATGTCCAGCATATAAGTTGGAATTACATTGGTCCTAAGTTATGGCGTGGTTTTATTTGGAGTTGAACATATTATCCGGCCCCACACTTATTGAAAGACTTGCTCATAGCCATGAAAAATGCATTCACATGCTCGTGCAATTTTTTTATTGTTTAGAGGTTTTGAAAAGCAATGTATCTTTCTAAATAGTGGCATTGTTGCGTTTGGAAAAGTGACGAGTTTCACATGTTAAGTTCAAGCAATTAGAAAATCATATTCCTTCCCAATTCTTATCTAATTGCATGTGTTTACCAAGACATTCTATTGTGGTGAGTGTTTCCACATTTGGGAATTAACTTTGGTGACTTTTGCTTGATTTTAATCATGGGTTTTCTCATGCTACAATTTGCTTTCGGATTTTTATCTGATCCTCAAGATGGCAACTTCTTGTTAAGCACATAGAAGACCACTGTTGTGAGACGAAAGGTGGACACGTGCAGAAGTATGCTCTAATTGTTTACCTTATTGTTGTGGGTATTTCCTGCACAATAATGAACAAGTGGGTCCCACCACTTGAAATATTGTTGGCCAAGCCTTACCTAGTGGGCCCCACCACAATATAGTGTACAGTTAGAAAATAAGTGTGAGGGCACTGGCGTCCTGCGTGTGTAAGCCCAACCCAATGAGCACGCAAAATGGTTAGGTAGAACTTGGGGCCTTAGTTAAAATAAATTAATTAAAAAGCCCAAAGTCAAGTTCATAAGGTTCTAAGTTAAAAGGGAATCTCTCAAACTCACATGAATCATGTGAGTTTGGCCCTTTTCCTAATGAACCATTAGATAGAAGTTCAATTAGTTTGAAGGGCTAGGATGCCATTGTAAATAGGCCAATGAGAGCCAAGATGGCCCTCCCTCAACTATATAAGGAGGCCATTTTCGATTGTAATCATCTTCATCTTTCTCAATAAAGCTCTCTCTCTCTCTCTCTCTCTCTCTCTCTCTCTCTCTCTCTCTCTCTCTCTCTCTCTCTCTCTCTCTCTCTCTCTCTCTCTCTCTCTCTCTCTCTCTCTCTCTCTCTCTCTCTCTCTCTCTCTTCTCTCATCTCTCTAAACTCTCTCTCCTCTCTCCTCTCTCTCATCACCCCTATCTCTCTACCTCTCTCTATCTCCCTTCTCTCCCCCTTGCTATGCAGGTGTGTGCACGGGCGGCTCCCAGTGAACGGACACCTATACTACGACCGACTACAATTGGCGCCGTTGCCGGGGAGCGCTAACGTTGCTCACCGCATAGCTGCTTCTCCTTCTCCACTCTTTTTTGCTTCCTCCCCCTCACCTCCTTTACTTTCCGTTCTCTTGAATCTCCAATTCCATTACAAAAAAAAAAACCCAAGCCCACAAGGGATTAGTTTTGTTTTTTTAGCAGTAAGCTATGTATTGTATAGTTAATTTTAATTAAAGTTTCCGTAATTTATTATCTTTTGCTATCCATCAACCTGTTTTTCAAAAAAAAAAAAAAAAAACAAAATCTCTCTCTTCCCTCCTCCCTTCTCGCTCGCTCCCTCTCCCCCTCGCCCCCTTCTCGTTCCCTTCCTCTCTCTCTCTCGCTTGCTCGCTACTGCTCCCCCTTCTCGCTCGCATCGCTCCTCCCTCCTTTCTCGCTCTCGTCGCTCGCTCGCTCTCCCCCTCGCCCCTTTCTTGCTCGCTTCATCTCTCTCTTGCACTTGCTCATCGCTCCTCCCTCCATTCTCGCTCTCATCGCTCTTCCCTACCCCCTTCTCGCTCGCTCTCTCTCCCCCTCGCCCCCTTCTCGCTCGCTTCTCTCTTGCGCTTGCTCATCACTGCTCTCTCTGTTGCGCTCTCCTCACCCGCTCCCTTCCTCGCTACCACCCTGTTTGCTCACCTCGCTCACTTCCCTGCTGCTCTCTCTTGTCTCTCTGCTGCTGTACGCGGCTGCTCCCCCCTCTTCTCCGATCACGTCCCTTCCGATCCCCTCTCTCGCTCCTTCCCCTCCTTCATGCACTCCCTTCCTCTCGTCCTCCGCTCTCCCTGTTGCGCTCTCTTCATCCCTCTCCTTCACCTCCCTTCCGATCCCCTCTCTCGCTCCTTCCTCTGCTCCCTTCCCCTCCTTCCTCCATTCTCCCTGCTGCTCGCCCCTTCCTTCCCGCTCCACCTCCCTTCCCTGCTTCCCCCTCTCCTCCGCTCCTTGTTCTCCCTGCTACTCTCTCCCCACCCTCCTCCATCGCTCCACCTCTTTCCCCTCCCGCTGCTCGCTGCCATAGCTCCATCTCCCCTCCCCCTTCTCGCACCCTCCCTGTCTGCTTGCTGCTTGCTGCTCACCCGCACCTCCATCTCCCTCGCTTCTTCTTGCTCGCTCCCCCCTTCTCTCTCGCTCCCTTCCCCCTCTTCCCTCGCTGCCTTCCCTTCCTCCTCCCTGCTCGCTCCACCTCCTTCACCTCTCTGCTTGCACCTCCCTGCCTGCGCTCCACCTCCTCCA
Source organism: Diphasiastrum complanatum (assembly GCA_029204225.1). Classification (NCBI taxonomy): domain Eukaryota; kingdom Viridiplantae; phylum Streptophyta; class Lycopodiopsida; order Lycopodiales; family Lycopodiaceae; genus Diphasiastrum; species Diphasiastrum complanatum. The sequence goes on from CM055099.1 coordinate 10,202,229, forward strand.
CCTCTCTGCTCACACCTCCCTGCCTGCCTGCTCTCTCTCTCTCTCCCCACCCCCGGTTACCTGCTTCGCTCCCTCCTCTTTTCCCCTCACTGTCGCACTCTAAGAACCCGCATCCCAAACTGTACCATTCCTTCTCTTTTCCTCACCTCTTAATTTTTTTTAATATAATTTTAGTTATTTTTTCCCTTCTCTTTTTACGTTATCTTTGAGGTCTTTTTCAGAGTTGTGTTTTTTATTTCATCTGCTATGTTTTTTAAACCTTAACTTTTGACCATCTAGTTACCCTCGCTGTTTTTTTTACCCTAGTCTCTTCTAAAAAAAAAAAAAAAAAATAACAAACTTTTGTAAAGGCCTCTGAAGTTCCATCTTAGTCTCAATAAGACCAGGACACAGAGAAATCTGCAAGGGTTTATTTTTTTATAAAAAATAAAAATAAAAACATAAATTGGGCCATTAGCCTCGTTGGGAAGCGACTCTATCTCTGATAGACTCCTCCCACGACTGTCGAAGGCCCTTTTCTATATAAAAAAAAAACAACAAACTTTTGTAGAGGCCTTTGAAGTTCCATCGCATTGAGACTAGGACACAGAGAAATCTGCAAGGGTTTATTTTTCTATTAAAAATAAAAAATAAAAATATGAATTGGGCCATTAGCCTCGTTGGGAAGCGACTCTATCTCTGATAGACTCCTCTCACGACTATCGAAGGCCCTTTTCTATATTAAAAAAAAACACAAAAAAAAAACCAAAAAAAAAAAAGAATTATATATTATAATAATTTTAGCCCAAGCCTCTTTGGTGAGTGACTTTGTCTTTGATAGACTTCTCCCAAGACCGCCAAGGCTAAAGCGAGTTATAGTTGGTATTGAAAAATCCTTCTATAAACTTGCGGAGAAATGCCGAAAAGTAATTTTTTGAAGCAAAACTAAACCTTTGCCAAAAACCCTACATAAGTACTTTTCCAATTATCATCCCTCGTCCTAAGACTTTCGTTGGAAGGACATAGATGAAATTATTTATAAAATCTACCCTTGCCCAACCCGTGAATGTTCTAGACAAAGAAATATTTCTGCTTTATTCATCCTGTCTTTTCCTCTTCCATCTCCTCATCATCAATTCTCTCATAGACATTTCAAAAACTGCATCTCACAATCTCTCTCTTGTACATCACCACACCACTCCATATCACCTTCATCTTGCACACAGCAGGCTATGGCAATTTATGAGCAGCTTGTCCAAATCTCGATGCTTTCAGGAGAAACTCTCAAGGGCTACACTTTTTCAATAATACCTATAAGGGTCTGGTGGCCATTCCTGATAACCTTGTTCATTGACAATTGGGTAGTCGAGATATGCCATCGGAGGATCCCAAGATAAATCTTGCTGATATAAGGGATCCTCATAGATCAGCGCAACTGGTCCCAATGTCATGGACTCCCCAAAATCATAATGTGGATATGACGTGCTTGCTTGATGCTCTTGTTTGTCTAGGTATTCATAATATGCCATAACCTGACGACTTTCCTCCGTAGTCAATATCATAGATTTAGGACAAGGCTTTGTCATTGTAGGCTCTGGTTCTTGTTGTACAATTGGCCATTTTGGGCTTGGATTCCCTGGATTTGGTGGTGGCCAGATGTTGAGTGGAACATTCTGACTGTGATTGGATCTTGCTTATGATTGGCGTTGAAATCAGAGGACAATCTCCCACCTTAGTCTTTCTTTTCTCAATGGACCGCTCTCTTGAAGGTGGTACAGATGGATCGTTGCGATGACTGGTAGTCAGTTTGCCTTCAAGTTGCTTGGTTGACATGAGGCCCCTTTGTAATTCATCCCCCGAAAAGACTTCTAGCTGAATGGGCCAAAGCGGATGAGGAGCCAGTAGCACCTGAGCCCATATATTGTATGGGCTATGAAGAAACAAGTAATCTCTAAGTTAAAAAATGACTTTGGGCCTCTAGTTTTATTTTAATTCAAAGGCCCAAGTCTATTTTATTTTATTCACACTTAGGCTTGCGTGCTCATTGGGCCATGGGCTTATACGCGCAGGATGCCATGCCCTCGCAACACATTTTATCGGACGATTTTATTTATTTAGACTTTGTTGGGAATTACCCCAACAATCATCCGGATCTCAAATTCATTCGGTAGTAAAGTCCAAGGATGCTGAATCTTGCTGATTCAGTAGAATTCAATCTGGATCTGATCAATTTGGTTGGCCGATAGTGTGGTTTTAAGCCTCTTACGGTGGGTTTTCCTTGATAACTTTTTGATCCTTGTTTGGATTGGCCCAAGATTTTCACAATAGCTAGATCTTGTGTAGATCTAACTATTGATCCTATCTGCAAAGGTTACTCGTGTGAGGGTTGATTGTGCGAAGGCTATTTCACTGTTTTCTAGTCTAAAACCTTGATTTTTTCAAAAATACTGGGAAGTAACTTTTGCAGGCTCTATAGGGGCTGAATCAGGTATGGATCTGACTTTGGAGAAGTCTACGAAGGTTAACTCTTGCAAGAAATATTTGGCTCACTAGGATCAAACTAACTCTTGTAGGCTCTTCTATGTCCTTGTCTCACAGAGATGGAACTTCAGAATTCTCTACGAAGGTAACCTGCCACTGAAACTCAAAAATTTGTTGTCTACGAGGGTTCACAACTCTTTTCCCGTCTATTTTTACTTGGGAACCTTTGCATGGGCACTTTCTCTGGGAATGAACCTGCACAACCTTCTCAGTGTCCTTGTCTCACTGAGATGAAACTTCAGAGGGCACTACGAGTGTTCTTATGAAAATTTAATTTTTTCTCAATTTTTCAAGGGTTTTTTGAATTTTTTATGATTGTACTACATGAAAAGTACATTTATTTCACACGTGGGAACAGGCTCCAAACATGTGTAATTATCCTATATACATTGTTTTGGCCTTGACCAAGCATAATTTTTGCATTTTTCACACTCCTCAAAAATCTAGCTTGGTAAATCTAGCTTGATAAAAAAACATGATGATCTTGATCTTGACTCCATGGGATGAATTGGTCTTTGCTGGTTCAAAAGGTGTGAAGATTAGCCAATGAGCTTGATGTTGATCTGAGATCACCATATCCATGATAGTGCTTCTTTGATGTTGACATCTTTGATGAACTTGAGAGCCTTGCACCATCCTATCACCTCCAAAATTGATTCCTTCCAAATTTCATGTAGATGCTTGACCTTGAGGCTTGCTCCTCCTTTATGTGCATGCTCCTCCATGAGGAAATAAAGATTTCTTCTTAACTTATTAGGATCACAAAGATCTAACATCATGTTACCAAGATCTAGAGGATTAGACTCATCCAAATTGGCAAGACTATGCATGATATAATAACAAAGTGTTTGTATCATATCTTCATGCTTGTTTACCATGCTAATCTCAGATCCAATGAGGCTAAATACTTCATTATGGAGATAAGTGTCTTTAGAAGGTGATTCACTTACTCTCATAAAGAGTTTACAATTTGCCTCAATACAAATTTTCAAACTATAAGTGAACAAATCACTTTTGCTCTTGCATGACTCAAGAGCATAAATTTGATGAAATAACCATTTCCTTTCTAATTGATTTAAAATCAATTTCCAACTTTTAAGAACATCATCTATGTTCTCAAGAGAGTTTTCATACTCAACTAGTCTGGCTTTACTCCAATTTTGAGATGCAATGATCTCACTAAAGCAAATTGATTCATCAAATGACATAAGAGAAGTAAGTATGAGATGTATACCACATGAGACATGCTCCTCTTTCCCTTGAAATGTGAGCCATATGGGCTCAACCATATTTCTTGAGTTTCTTTTCGGAATCACAACTTGAGAAGGTCTCTCCTCCTCAATCTTTGGCACACTTGAATCTTGAAAAAGAATCTCCTCCTCAATCCTTGGCACACTTGAACCTTGAGATGACTCTTTAAGATCCTCTTCATGGTGCTCCTTCTTGATGGAAATCCAAGACCTCCACGTCTCATAATGATCACAACAACCATGACCATATAATATGCACTTCTTATGATTATCAAGATTACTTATGCTAGAAACATAAGTCCAAAAATCACCACAACTTGGCATGATTTTTCTAATATTGAAATCAAAAGGTATTTCCATCTCAATAAGGCTAACTACTTGCTTATGGATATAAGTGTCCACTTTGGATGCTTCACTTATTCTCATAAGAAGTTTACAACTTGCCTTTAAGATTGAAATCTTACAATTTTCATCTTTATGAATGAACACATCATTCATGATCTTATTGAGACCAAAAGAATCTACATTATGAAGACATTTCCATTTCCTTGACTTCATAACTAATGTAAGCTCACAAGGAAAACATACTTTGCTATCTTTTAAGGCATCACACTCAACTAGTATTGCCTTAATCCACCTTTGAGATACAAAAATCTCTTCAAAGCAAAATGGTTCTTCATAAGTTGACATGAGAGCATAAATGAAACTATTTTCATTTTGTGATTGCTCCTTATTCTTGATTGATTTCTCTTGTATAATAACAATAAGTTTGAACTTATCAAAAGTTCCAAGAAAACTACTCTCCAAGGACATGAAATAAATCCAAGTTACTTTCATGAAAGTGACATCAACCAAACAATGCATTTCCAAATGAAAAATTTCAAAAGGTTTGTCTTCTGTTGTGATGGACTCTTGAAGACAAATCGTGCAAGTCCTTGTGAGACTCCAAGCCTCATTCACCTTTCCACAAAGGAAACACCTTTCCTTGGATTTGTCCTTCTTGTACTTGCATTTCGAACTTTAAGCTCCATCCTCTACCTCGACCCCTTGCTTTGGTTCTCCTTGGATGGATTGGTCTTCTTTTTGTAGCATCTTGAGGAAAAATATCCTCCCTTGCCACAAAGGTTGCACTTAGGATCCTTACTTGCCTTCAATAGGCTGCGACCTATTGATGCCATGTGAAACAAAACTTGTGATATGATTCTACAAGTGTAATTTGTGACTCTCAAGAGACTAGATTTGAACATATTCAATAATCTAGAAGGATCTACAAAAGATCTAGAACCTAAGAATCAATCTTCACACTAATGATTAGTCACTTGGAAACTTTGCTTTGATCACTAAGACAAAAGCACACAATCTTTGAATCAAATCACAAAATAAATCAGATCCAAAATCCTATTGAACTCAAGAAATACCAATGACTCTTTCTTTTGAGAGTTGAAATGGATATGAAAAGATTTGACACCTAAATTTTCCTTTTCACTTGACTAGTTCTCTCAACACATGAGATTCTTGAACAAAAGATGGATTTTGTTTCAAATACATGAAAATCAAACTTAATCACTTCTTTTGGACTCACTCTTGACCGAAATAATCTCACTCTTGAGATTTAGTATGAAGTTGATTTGATTTGACAACAAACTATACCACCAATTTTCACAAAACATAGGATCTACACTAGATCACTACATTTGATTCAAATACATAAAATTAAGATCCAATCACCCCTTTTGGAATTCCCAAAGAATCTCACTCTTGAGATTTGGAATGGATTTGTAATAGTTTGATAACAACCTATGTCAAGAATTTTTCACAAAGCTTAAACATTAGACATCTAGAGATTCACAAAGATCTCGACCATGCATGAATACTCAAATATGGACTCCTCCTAGTTCTAGACATCCAATGGGATCACAACTTGAACCTCACACTCTCACAAAGAAATTTGAATAGAAGTAATTTGAGTTTCATACATACTATGTCAATTTTTGCTCAATAAATTGAATTCATTCACCCTTATTGGATTCCACCAATGACTCTACCTCTTAAGAGTTGGAATGAAATTTAAAATAAAAATTTGTGATTCTTCTTTCTCACTAAGATATTGTGCTTCAAAGAGCTAATGCCACTTAGAAATATTTGATCACCTAGGAGAAGACAAATTCTTCACCAATAACAACACAAAATGAGCTTCTAGATCTTGCCCTCTACAAAGGAAGGAACTCTTAGAAAATTGGATCTCTCTCTAAACATTTTCCATACACACCTCAATGACTCTTTTCAAGCCTCACAAACACTCAAACATATTGAGTAGGGTTGAACAATATGACTTGGATCTCAATCTCTTTTCTAGAACTCTCAATTGAAGCCAATCTATGTCAAATTCTACAAAAGATTTGCATAGATGCTATATATGAACTAGAAACTCTGAAAGGTTTCACTTGGAGGACAGATCCAAATATGTTTTCTAGCAAATTGATGCTTCTAAACTTGACCCTATCACTCTTGAACAAATCTAGAGTGATGGTACAATGGATTTCAACCTCTCACCTTGCATATCACTCCTTAATCTATGATTTTTGGCAATATCTCTCTCAAATTTGACATGTACTCAAAAAATCAGAGAACTACATTTAATGCACCTGAATCAAGATTTAATTTCAATTTTTAGATGATCTAATCCAAGAACAAATCATAGGAATAAAATCTCTATAGAAAAAGCTTGAATTTGCACTAAAAATCTCTAAATTTGGGTGTATGAGTCAAATTATGCATCAATTTGAATTTTCTCAACCAAAATAGGTTCAGTACGGCCCCACATGTGTGGAAGGTACACCTACAGCCTACAACAAGTTTTGGTACAAAAAAATTGAATCTAGCTATCAATTCAAACTCTCTACCTCAAAATTAGCTAGTTTCCACAAACTTGCTAATTTGGGAGATTTAGCATCAAACTGAAACATAAGGTTCCAAAATTGGTACTGTACAATCTAGCACGTGTGAAAAGTACCCCTAAAGCCCAAAACAAGTTTTTGTCCATAAATTTTGAGTATACCTATCCTATCCAACTCGCCACATCAAAATTAGCTAGTTTCCAAAAACTTGCTAATTTGGGCTTAGTTCTGGATCAACCCCATCAAATCTTCATAAATCCTCTTGTACTTGGCTCTGATACCATGTGGAAATCTGCAAAATTGGACCAAGAATGGATCCTAAAATGATCCACAAGAGTGATTGGATGTTAGATACAATTGATCTACCAATCTACACAAGATTTAGATCAATCTAGATCAAATACAGATGAGAAAATCTAACAAGAACAATCATAAATGAATGGGAATTGTACTTGATGGTTTCACACGTGTGAAAACCTGTCAGATTACGGACTCCAGCCTGAAATCAAAGTACAATATGATAGGAACTCAAAACTATCAAGAAAACTCAAGACAAATGATGAAATTCACAATAATTGCCTCCAAAACCAAGATTGGTGTTGCTTCTCTGATTATGGCCAAATGTGGCTCTATATATACAAAAAGTGGGAGATCGTGGTACTGATCATCCCTCTCATCTCACAGTGTGAGGGTGCTTTGTCATGTGATGATTCATCATGCAAAATTGACACTTGGACAAAATCTTCTATTTTGAGCACTTTTGGTCCATTTTTCAACTATATAGAGAACTAGTGAAAACTCTTCTAGAAGTGCAAATTTGACTTTCTCAGCCTATTCCACACATGTGAGCAGACCTCTACACATGGGATTTGACACGTAATCTCATTATGTGGCTTCATGCAATCTCTAGATTGATGCCATTCGGCATATGACTACAAAACATGATTTTGACCTTTTTAGCCAATAGAACTTGATTTAAACTATATGTACAAGCTATATGATTGTACTACATGAAAAGTACATTTATTTCACATGTGGGAATAGGCTCCACACATGTGTAATCATCCTATATACATAGATTTGGCCTTGAGAGAGATGGAAAAACCAAGAGAGTTTTCTTAGAATGAGAATGGAAGATGATACAATACAAAGGAAATGACTCCCTCTTATAGATTTTAGAGGTGAGTCTCCTTTACTCTCATTGGCCACTTCATTGGGGCAAGAAATATAATCCAAGCCTTTAAAATAAACACAACTTAAATCTATTGGTGCTAAGAAAGCACAAGGGCACTCATATGATTCATGTGAGTTTTAAGTTTGGCCCTTTTAGCTTTTTTATTTGCAACTTGACTTAGGGCCTCTAATGTCATTTCAGAGTTTTAAGCCCCTAGTCTCTTATTCCTAGGAATTACAACTTGCTACTTGTGCTCATTGGTGGCTGGGCTTATACACATAGGATGCTAGTGCCTTGCACTTATTATTCTACTGTACTGTGGTGGGGCCCACTAGGCAAGGCTTGGCCAATAATATTTTAAGTTGTGGGACCCACTTATTTATTTGTATACATGAAATACCCACAATAGTGCCCACGGCCCAAAGTAGTGTCGGTCCCTCGACACTAGGCTGCAATTGTCGTGAAGGGCATTGTTGTCGGTTCTTTTATTTTTAGGACATGGTGCTTCAGGAAAAGCGTGGATAGAATTCACTTACGTAAAACCTGAGGCTTTATTAGATGATGGCGATCAACAAGAACTTGGACTTCCCAGATTTTCAATAATACCCATAAGGGTCTGGTGGCCATTCCGGATAACCTTGTTCATCAACAATTGGGTAGTTGAGGCATTCCATCAGAGTATCCCAAGATAAAACTAGATTCTCATAGATTGGCGCAACTGGTCCCAATGTCATGGACTCCTCCAAATCATAATGTGGATATGACGTGCTTGCTTGATGCTCTTGTCTGTCCAGGTATTCGAAGTATGCATCAACCTGACGACTTTCCTCAGCAGTTAATATCATAGATTTAGGACAAGGCTTTGTCTTTGTAGGTGTTGATTCTTGTTGTACAATTGGCTGTTTTGGGCTTGGATTCCTTGGATTTGGCCGTCTAAGCAAGGATATACCCCGAATTGGCGTTGATTTGGAGGTCTGTTGAATTGTGGAACAATTAGACTTTGGTTGAATCTTGTTCGTTGAGGGACAATCATCAACTTTAGTCTTCTCTTGGTCATTGCACTACCCCGTTGAAGGCTGCGTGATGGCACTATTCCTTGGGTCTTGTGTTGAATTGCCTTCAAGTTGCTCTGTTGACGCTAGTCCACTTTGTAATTCATCACTAAGAATTCTTTGTAGTGATTGCGCCAAGAGACTTGGTAAAATTTGTTGGACTTCGTCGGATGTCAATTTCTTGACTTCCTCAGTTACCATTGTCGTGATGGATTCTACCATCTCTGTCTTCTGTGATGGTTTTACTTGTTTGCCCGAGGGTATCTTTGCGTACTTTGGGACTTTTGCCAGATTGTCCTCTTCATCACTCGTTTCATAACCCGGTGGCACTAAGAGTTTTCTTTTGTAGTATGTTCGAGGTGGAAGGGTTACCCTAGGTGCATGTCGGTCTACATAGGCCAATTGCCTCCTAGCTATTTGTGAATTTCTCATCGGGCAATCTCGTCATGGATGATTAACTCTGCATTGTGAACATGACGGATCAAATGTTGATGGATCCTACTCTATCCAACTAAATGTGGACAAATTGTTCCATGACTCAACATCCTTACAAAGTTGTGCAAGCGACGCAAAAGTGGTAACTCTTCCATACCAGATCTAATCCTTTTGGGTAGTCCAGCATAGTATTTTGCCATGATGATCTGTTGGGGAATTGGGGGATCACAATCCTTCACTAGATGATAGATCCGATAGGTGTAGTCTCAGATTGTTTCAGCAGGGAGCTTTTTTAATTTTGATAATCCTACAAGGGCAGTCTCCATAGTTCAGCACTAGAATGTCGCAAAGTAGCTGGTTGGTGAATTACTTCAAGGTTTGCTCAATGACTCTGGTGTTCCAACCCCTCTTTTTGTTTTTTTTTTGGGAGATGGAGAAGAAGAAAAAGAGAAGAGAATCGGTAAACGGTGGATTAGTATGGATGAGAATAGAGACAGAAATGGATTTATCTAATAGAGATGGAGATAGAAGATGGAATAGAGATGGGACAGAAGAATGATGGATGGATAGTGGTTGATGTCGAGGGAACCGATCGGCTTGATCTGAGATTCCTTCACTTGATTCAGTCCAGGGATGTTGGATCTTGATGGATAATGTGACTGCAACCTAGATTTGACAAGATCTTATCAGTTTCAGTTGGCTAATAGTGTGATTTTAGCTCTTTTTTTTGGTTTTTTTTTTTCTTTGAGATTTTTTCAGATCTGAACGAATCTAATTTTCAGCCTTCCTACAATAGCTGTATCTGGACCATTTCTAGACAATGTGAGTTCTGCAAGGGTTCTTGATGGACAGATTTGTCAGGATCTAGAAAAAACTCAGTTTTTTGGCACTTTTTCTTGGATATTTTAAAATCTAATCATTGGATCTTCACAAAACTTTTACAGTAGCCAGATCTAGCTAAGATATATCTATAAAGCTCTTTTCAAAGGCTACTTCCCAGTAGATCTCAAAAAATCATGGAAAAAGTGCAATATGTTGGAGTTTTTTTTGCAAAATTCTAACATTTTCTGGGAACAAACCCTTGCAGACTGGTATGCACTTTCAGTCAGATTCAGCTGCTCACCAAGCTTCAAGAGTTACTTCCCAAAGAAACTCAAAAAATCTTGAAAAAAGTGCATTTTTTTGGGGGCTTTTTGCAATTTTTTGGGAACAAACCCTTTTCGACTAGTATGAACTTGTATCTCAGTTAGATTCAGCTGCTCACCAAGCTGCAAGAGTTACTTCCCAAGGAAACTCAAAAAATCTTGAAAAAGGTGCATTGTTTTGGGGTTTTTTTTGCAAAATTTTCAGATTTTCTAGGAACAAACCCTTGCAAACTAGTATGCACTTGTATCTTAGTAAGATTCACCTTTTCACCAAGCTGCAAGAGTTACTTCCCAAGGAAACTCAAAAAATCTTGAAAAAAGTGCATTTTTTTGTGGCTTTTTTGCAAAATTTTAAGATTTTCTGGGAACAAACCCTTGCAGACAAGTATGCACTTGTATCTAAATCAGATTCACCTGCTCACCAAGCTGCAAGAGTTAATTCCCAAGCAAACTGAAAAAATTTGAAAAAAGTGCATTTTTTTTGCAAAATTTAAAGATTTTATTGGAACAAACCCTCACAGACTAGTATGCACTTGTATCTCAATCAGATTCACTTGCTCACCAAGCTTCAAGAGTTACTTCCCAAGGAAACTAGAAAAATCTTGTAAAAAGTGCATTTGTTTGTGGTTTTTTTGCAAAATTTTAAGATTTTCTAGGAACAAACTCTTGCAGACTAGTATGCACTTGTATCTCAGTCAAATTCACCTGCTCACCAAGCTGCGAGAGTTACTCCCCTAGGAAACTCAGAAAATATTTAAAAAAGTGCATTTTTTTGTGGTTTTTTTGCAAAATTTTAAGATTTTCTGGGAACAAACCCTCACAAACTAGTATACACTTGTATCTCAGTCAGATTCACCTGCTCACCAAGCTGCAAGAGTTAATTCCCAAGGAAACTGAAAAAATTTGAAAAAAGTGCATTTTTTTTGCAAAATTTAAAGATTTTACTGGAACAAACCCTCACAGACTAGTATGCACTTGTATCTCAATCAGATTCACTTGCTCACCAAGCTTCAAGAGTTACTTCCCAAGGAAACTCAAAAAATTTGAAAAAAGTGCATTTGTTTGTGGTTTTCTTGCAAAATTTTAAGATTTTCCAGGGAACAAACTCTTGCAGACTAGTATGCACTTGTATCTCAGTCAGATTTACCTGCTCACCAAGCTGCGAGAGTTACTCCCCTAGGAAACTCAAAAAATCTCAAAAAAAGTGCATATTTTTGTGGTTTTTTTGCAAAATTTTAAGAGTTTCTGGGAACAAACCCTCACAAACTAGTATGCACTTCTATCTCAGTCATATTCACCTGCTCACCAAGCTTCAAGAGCTACTTCCCAAGGAAACTCAAAAAAATCTTGAAAAAAGTGCATTTTTTGTGATTTTTTTGTAAAATTTTAAGATTTTATGGGAACAAACCCTCGTAAACTACTATGCACTTGTATCTCAGTCAGATTCACTTGCTCACCAAGCTACAAGAGTTACTTCTCAAGGAAACTCAAAAAATCTAAGAAAAACTGTATTTTTTTGTGGTTTTTTGGCCAAATTTTGAGATTTTCTGGGAACTAATCTTTGCAGGCTGGTATGTGCTTGTATTTGAGTTAGATCCACTTGCCTACGAAGCTGCAAGAGTTACTTCCAAGGGAAACTCAAAAATTTGTTGTCTGAGAAGGTTCTAGGCCACTTTTTGCTCTTGAGAACCTTCACGGGGGCACTTTTTTTGGGATCTAACTCTCGCAGACTTTTCTGTGTCCTTTTCATAGTAAGATGGAACTTTAGAGAGCTCTGCGAAGGTTAGTTTTGAGTTTTGAAATTGTTTTTCATTTTTACAAGAGATTTTTGAATTTTTATGTGTTTTCCTCTATTTTTTCAAAATCTATTGGGAACTAGCCCTCGCAGGCTTCTATGCAGGTTTGGGACAGTACCCTGGAGCTACTGCCAGTCATGCGAAGGTTCATGCCAACTGGTTTTTGAGAAATCAAAATCTGATGAGATTTTGCCTCTCTTTTTCCCTCCAAAAACAGATTGTGAGCTTTTTTTTTTTCTGATTTTTATGGATTTTATGGATTAATGAAGGGATTGGGTGCTTGGATCTGATCCTCCCACCCCACAATCTCTCCCTACAGTTGAAACAAACAAAAAAATCACGAAAAAATGGCAAAAACTAACACTACACACACTATTCTACCCCTAAAATCCGATTTTTTGGTGAAAATGAATGGTGAGAGAGAAGAAAAGAGAGAGGGAGAGAGAGAGAGGAAGAGATTAAGAAAACTATGCGACGAAGCGAGTGTGTGGCGCTCCTCGGCAACGACGCCACTATTGTGTTGTCAATGTAGCATAGGGGTCCGTCGCTGGGAGCAACAACCTCGCCTTCACTTGCATAGCAAGAAGAGAGAAGGAGAGGAGAGAGAGGAGAAAGAGAGTGGAGAGAGAGGGAGAGAGAATGCCTAGGTTGAGAAAGGCTTTGGGGGCTCGAGCGCCTACCCAAAGCTATTCTATCCCAACATAGGGAGAGAGGGAGAGAGAGAGAGAGAGAGAGAGAGAGAGAGAGAGAGAGAGAGAGAGAGAGAGAGAGAGAGAGAGAGAGAGAGAGAGAGAGAGAGAGAGAGAGAGAGAGATGAAGATGGAGAAACCAAGAGAGTTTTCTTAAAATGAGAATGGAAGATGATACAATACAAAGGAAATGGCTCCCTCTTATAGATTTTAGAGGTGAGCCTCCTTCACTCTCATTGGCCACTTCATTGGGGCAAGGATTCTAATCCAAGCCTTTAAAATAAACACAACTTAAATCTATTGGTGCTAAGAAAGCACAAGGGCACTCACATGATTCATGTGAGTTTTAAGTTTGGCCCTTTTAGCTTTTTAATTTGCAACTTGACTTAGGGCCTCTAATGTCATTTTAGAGTTTTAAGTCCCTAGTTTCTTATTTCTAGGAATTACAACTTGCTACTTGTGCTCATTGGTGGCTAGGCTTATACACACAGGATGCCAGTGCCTTGCATTTATTATTCTACTGTACTGTGGTGGGGCCCACTAGGCAAGGCTTGGCCAACAATATTTTAAGTGGTGGGACCCACTTATTTATTTGTATACATGAAATACCCACAACACACTTGTACCATATTTCCATGCTTACTGAGAAGGAGGAAACTCTACCATTTTTTGAAAAGAAGCATCCAAATTTGCTACTCAATGCTTGCTATTGCTATTGTTGCTCTCCATTTGCTTTCAAGTTCCTACTTTCTTGGTTTCATTAGTTTATGTTTCTCCTTTAGCAAGTAAAATGAGCAAGTGAGCTAACCTCCTCTCTCTCTCTCTCTCTCTCTCTCTCTCTCTCTCTCTCTCTCTCTCTCTCTCTCGCTCTCTCTCTCTCTCTCTCTCTCTCTCTCTCTCTCTCTCTCTCTCTCTCTCTCTCTCTCTCTCTCTCTCTCTCTACAAATCATGATGTATGTTGGGTTAGTGTAGGGGAGTGTAGTGTTAAAGGTGGTAGTGTTAGTGTAAAGGGTAGAAAACAACTAAAAGTAGCATCTTAGCATAGTTAGGCTCTTATCCAAGTGTTCTAACCGTCTTTGACAAACGGAAGGACTGCTCACTGACTAAATCTACACCCTACAGTGGCGCTGTTGCCGGGGATAGGTTTTCACTGACTAGTTTAGTTGTTTTTTTAGTTCTCTTTGTTTTTTTAGAGTGCTTTTAGGTGGATTTTGGGTAGAGTTAGCTTGTTTTTTGTATTTTCGTGTGCTTGGACTATTCACAAATAGTGGAGGAGGTGTGAGAGGGTAGAGGAGGCCCTATACAGTCTCTAAGGGCTTAACATCCAGCCAACAACTTTGAAAAACCCATAAAAACACTCAAGTCTACATTTTGGAGGGAAAAGAAGCAAAATTCTCATCAGATTTTGTTTTCTCCAAAACCAGTGGGAACCAACCCTCGCATGACTGACAACAGCTCCAGGGTACTGTCCCAGACCTGCATAGAAACCTGCGAGAGTTAGTTCCAAGCAAATCTTGAAAAATTAGAAAAAAACCATAAAAAATTCAAAAAAACTCTTGTAAAAAATCAAAAAAATTTAGATCTTCAAAAGAACTCTCACAGAGCTCTCTGAAATTCCATCTCAGTAAGACTAGGGCACATAGAAGCTTGCAAGAGTTAGTTTGCAGTTAAAGTGCTCTTGCAAAGGTTCCTAGTGAGAAAAAGACGGTAAAATCCAGTAGAACCCTCGCAAACACGAAGATTTTCAGTTTCAGTTGCCAAGAACTGTAGGGTCAAAGACCTCATGTCGTAGTAGTCCTCCCGCCTGTCAACAAGGGTTAGAACGCTAGATAGGTGCCTAACTATGTAAAGAAACTAACTCTTAGATAGTTCTCTACTTTTTCTCTAACTCTATCGCCACTAACACTACTCGCCCTAACTCTACTCCACTAAACTAACATTCATTATGATTTTGTGAAGGGAAGAGAGAGTAGAAAAGAGAGAGGGAGAAAAAGAGAGAAAGAAGAAGAGAGATTTGAGATGGAGGTTAGCTCAAATGATCAATATCATTGCTTATGGAAAAACATTAACAAGCATAAACTAAGAATATGCAAATGGGAAACAACATAGAAAACATCACAAAAGCATAAGCAAAGAATGATTAGCACTTGAGGAGGCTTGAGCTCCCAAAATGGTAGAGTCTCCTCCTCTCTATTAAGCATGAAACTAGAGTACAAATGGTGACTTTTTATAAATGGGGAAGGCCATTGCCCCAAAATCTTATTGGCTAATATCCACAATGATCTATCCATTCATTTTGGACCCAACTTGATCCAAGGGTCCACAAAAAGTACATTAGAAATCACAAGATTCATGTGAGTCCAAGATTGGATCCAACTTTAGAAAGTCAAACTCTAAGTTCTAAACTTGACTTTGGGCCTCAAGTTTTATTTTAATTACAAAGGGGCCCAAGTCTAATATTTCTATTTACATTTAACTTGCGTGCTCATTGGGCCATGGGCTTATACGCGCAAGAAGCTATGCCCTCACAACACTTTTATTAACTAACTTTATTTATTTCTCTGTGTTGGAAATACCCCCAACGGGACCCATGACCTGAAGTAGTGTCGGTCCCTCGGCACTCTGCTGGTTCAATATAGTGATCTCTTGGTGCATCTTTGGTTGATCAGGTTGTTAGATTTACTCCTTCTACTCTCCTAAATCCCATTCTTAATCTGCCTCCATTCTTGCTGCATATTTACTAACATTATCACACAACCTGCACAGTTGTTTGATAGTGGATTGGATGTCAAGTTTCAAGTTGACAAGTGTATAATCTCAAGAGAAAATGAAGTTATTGCTAGAGGATCTAGAATTGGTAAGTTGTACAAACTAGATTCTAGGGAGAGTGCTAACATTTCAGATATTGCTTATGAGACCAAGGTTCTACAGGAGAATCTGTGGCATAAGAGATTGGGTCATCCCAATTTCAAAGCCATGCAATCTATGGTCAAAGAAGGAAAAGCTGTTGGTCTACCAAAGACACTGTCAAAGGAGCTTCTACCTTGTGAAGCTTGTGTGATGGCAAAGTCACACAGAAGGCCTTTTCCTAGATCAAGTATCAAGACAAATCAACCATTTGAGCTTGTACACTCAGATATTCATTTCTCATCAACTAAGAGCAAAGGAGGAGCAAATGCTTTGTCTCTTTTGTAGATGATTATACAAGACATTCTTGGATCTATATGCTGTCTTCAAAAGCCATGATTTATGATGTTTTTCTTCCTTTTAAAGCTTATGTAGAGAAGCAGTTTCCTTTCAAGATAAAAGCTTTAAGAAGTGATAGTGGAGGAGAATACACTTCTAATAAGTTTAAAGACTTTTGTGAGAGAGATGATATTCAAAGAGAGTTTTTTTGTTTATATACTCCTCAGCAAAATGGACTTTCTGAGAGAAAAAATAGAACTTTGTGTGAATGTGCAAAAGCCATTAGGCTGGAAGCTTCTCTGCCTAAAGAATTTTGGGAGAGGCAGTTGCATGTGCAAACTATCTTTGTAATAGGCTTCCAAATCTTGTAGTAGGAGGAAAGACACCATATGAGATGTTGTATAAGAAAAAGCCTAAGGTAGATCATCTTAGGATTTTTGGCTCTATATGCTTTGTGCATGTAACTATAGAAACTAGGAAGAAGGAAGATCCTAGTGCAGTGAAAGGAATTTTTGTAGGTTATGCATCTACTAAAAAAACATACAAGATCTATTTGCCTTCTACTGACAAAAATGTTGTTAGTAGAGATGTGGTCTTCCATGAAGATCAGAAATTTAACTTGCATGATGCTCAGATCAAAGAGACTCATGCAAGATCAATCATCGACCTTGATGCTGTTCAAGAAGAGGTGAGGCCGAGGCTTGAGGAGGAGCAGATTCAAGCTATCACACCAAGAAGATGTACACGAGCACGATCTGAGCCAAGGAGGCTCACATATGATGAAGAAGGAAGGCAAGTGGAAGGTGAAACTTCCTGTCATGCACTTTTTATATCAGATGAAGAGCCTAAGGATGTCCAAGAAGCTTTTCAATCCAAGAAGTGGGTTGAAGCAATGACCCAAGAATTTGAAGCCTTGATGTCAAATAACACATGGGAGCTTGTGGAGCCACCAAACAACATACATGTGATCGGATGTAAGTGGGTATTCAGAATCAAGTATAATCATGATGGATCTATCAATAAGTATAAAGCAAGACTTTGTGCTAAAGGCTACTCTCAGATTAAAGGTCTTGATTATGAAGATACCTTTGCACCAGTTGCAAAGATGGTAACAATTCGAAGGCTCATCTCTCTTGCATGTTTTCACAAATGGAGTATGTTCCAGTTTGATGTTTCTTATGCATTTCTCAATGGTTACCTTGAGGAGGAGAGAGCAGCCTCTTTTTCCCATACTGAACACTTAGAATTATTTTTGACATTCATTTCTCATAGTGAAGAGTTAGATTTTTTCATCAGATGTATACCATTGTGCTCTTGCCTTAGATTTTTCAAGCATACTGTTCTTTGATCAATCTTGTGCAATCACAACACCTCAGTAAGATCTTGTAGGGTGTGTGGTGAAGTTCGCATGTGCTAAAAATTTCACATCATGTGAGTTTGGCCCTTTTCCTAATGAACCATTAGATTGAAGTTTATTTAGTTTGAAGGGCTAGGATGCCATTGTAAATAGGTCAATGAGAGCCAAGATGGCCCTCCTTCCTCAACTATATAAGGAGGCCATTTTCCATTGTACACATCTTCATTTTCTTCTCAATAAAGCTCTCTCCTTCTAGCTCTCTCTCTCTCTCTCTCTCTCTCTCTCTCTCTCTCTCTCTCTCTCTCTCTCTCTCTCTCTCTCTCTCTCTCTCTCTCTCTCTCTCTCTCTCTCTCTCTCTCTCTCTCTCTCTCTCTCTCTCTCTCTCTCTCTCAGGGTGATTGGTGCAAAGCTATGGGTAGGCGCTCGAACCCCCATAGCCCCAACCATCCTTGGTGAGCTCTCTCTCTCTCTCTCTCTCTCTCTACTCTCTCTCTTCTCTCTCTCTCTCTCTCTCTCTCTCTCTCTCTCTCTCTCTCTCTCTCTCTCTCTCTCTCTCTCTCTCTCTCTCTCTCTCTCTCTCTCTCTCTCTCTCTCTCTCTCTCTCTCTCTCTCTCTCTCTCTCTCTCTCTCTCTCCTACAGTCTCTCTCACATCACTCCTATCTCCTCTCTCTACCTCTCTCTATCTCTCTTCTCTCTCTCTCTTGCTATGCAGGTGTGCACGAGCGGCTCCCAGTGAATGGACTTCTATACTACAACCGACTACATTGTTCGCAGGTGCCTTTGGTGGATCTATCTTTGAAACTTTCACCATAGCATATTTCTGCGGCGGTTGACTAGTACTCTTGATTCCATAGCGATCTGGATCCATGTGCTGTGGGACCTGCTCATCTGTCAGCTCAATCTCCTTGTTGTAAGTCAAAGCATGTTTCCAAGGGACTAAATCATCGTCCACTGGGTTCTCAATAGGTTCCACTGACAGCCATGCTATGTTGATTATATTCATCTCAAATGTAATTGGTGTGTCCATGGTGTAACACTTGGGTGAAGATGTGTTGGGTGTAGGGTCCGATTCATATTGACATGCTTGGTAGTCAATCGTCGCTAATGCATCCGTCCATATTATGACATCTGTCTCTAAATCGTAGTGACCACCCTTGGCTTGCCTTGGGTGATCAATCGTATGATCTGTCATGGATGATCCATCATCAGCCTGGGGTGCAATAGGTTTCACCGCCCATGTGGTTGGATCAACCTTTACAACCTGTTCCTCAAAGGTGAGTTTTCCCGTACCCCAGTTGTGAACTACTTACGCAGTTCTCAACCATGGCCTTTTCAGTAAAACATGGTATGCAGATGGGGACTTGGTATGTCCATTACTACAAAGGTGCATGCCTGCTATTTTCATAGGGATATCAGCACCTACACCCTTTGGTTTTACACAGAATTGATCCGCTAGCTTGATGGTGAATTTTGCTGGCTTCAATCCTTGTAAACCCCACTTTTGATACAAAGTAGTGGAGATCAAATTGACACCTGATCCTCCATCTACCACTATTGTCTCGTCCTCATCCTCCATCTGCCACTGCCACCTCGTCCTCGAATCTCTTGTGTTTGATTGGGAGGGTGATGTTGTGTTCCTCACTCTCCCATGCTGCCCCGATGTGGAGGACATTACTTGTCTCATCGTAGCCCGCACAATATATGGGCTCTAGTATTACAGGTTCCACTTCTGTTTTGGCCCATTCAGCCAAAAAGGCCTTTAGCTTGTGGTGCAATCCACAACAATTCTCCAAGGGATAAACTAACACGACTTGCTAGTAGGCTTGTGAGCACTTCAGTGCATGGTTCCTCGGACTCCACCATGTGAAACGATGGTTCATGATGGTGTAACCAATTGTTCTGATCAGTACGTAATGGTGAGCCCATCCGTGGTATTGGTTCTTCGTTAGCAGGGGGTTCTATAGTTGTGGATTTTTCCTATGCTTTCTCCTTCGCTTGCGGTCTATTTACCCAATGCCGTATCTTCTGATACTGCCTCCTTTCTTCCCTCACATTTGGATATGGCATTGAAGTTGAGGGTTGGTCATCGGAGACTGACAGTGGTGGTGAGGGAGCCACTTCCTTCCTCTTCTGTGCTCGTGTGATGGCTAACAAAGGGGCATGGAACTGTTGCTTTTCCGATGGCATCCCCACTGAAACTGTTGCTGGTTGTATTGCAATGAAGTTCAATGGCACACTGGTCCCAGGTCTCAATGGACAGCTCTTGAAGTAGTGTCCATAGCCGCATTTCTGTAGAAGGATGTATGTTGTCCTTTGTAAGGACATTCAGCAATTCAGTGTCCTTTGCCGCATCCGTAGCAGCCATCCTGACGCTGAGTTTGAGCTACATAGGCCGCATAATACTCATTTATGGCAGGATCCATATATGGATCATCCGGCACATACCATTGCTGCTGCTCAAGTTGAGGTGATGCTGGTATTTTTGGTTCCGCTGCTATCAAGTTTACATGGGCCACTTGTTGATTAGCTGGCCCTGGTGGTGCTAATAAGGCCATGCACTGTTGATATTTGGTGCACCATACCTCAGTGCCGCATTTGGTGCCCCTTGGTGATATGAATAAGAAGTCTGATAAGGACCCTCTTTTTTTGGACAATTTGGGAGTTAAATAAGCAAAAGGCCGTCTCGTGCGATGTTGCATTGCACATATGGCAAAATCTCTGTGTCAGTCTCACATTTTGCTTTAGGACTGGACACTCATTCGCTGTATGGTTTTGTGTGCACACTGAACACCATACATTTTTGTGACGGGGATACTATAGTTGGTTCTGTTCCGATGGATTGAACGTTGTTGCTACAACTCCCTGCAAGGCTTTCAGTTTGTGATTAAATTGAGCCGAAGTTGCTCCATCTGATGTTTGTGTAGTTTTGTCATTTATTCCAACAGTAGTTCTGTGGACAGAGTGGAAGCGTTTGATGATGATGATGCTATCTAGGGAGTAGGCGTATGGGTGGTTGGCATTAGAGGAGTTCTAAATCCAAAAAAGACCCTTTGTAAAGATTCTTTTTATATTTTTTCTCAATTTTCCCTTACACATGGACCAATCAAAACACTCAAATTTGAAATCTACGTAACGTAACCTTTTGAGTCCACACTAAAAATGGCATAACTTTTTAGTGGTAAGTTCGAATTTAGCGGAGTTTGGTGCATTGGAAAGTGCACGACAAGGGATTTCCAATGATATGTTAGATGATATACTTTTGAGCTATAATTAAGAAGTTTTGACAAGTCAAAAGTATTAGTGTTATAATATTTTAATAATATAAACTACATCTTGCACAAATTTTTAAAGGGTCTTTTTGGAGCTCAAAACTCCTCTAATGATATTCGTTGTTTGGTCCCTCATTCTCTTCCCTGATGGCATCCTCCATAGCTTCTTGCAAAGTAGCATACTACTCCCGTCATTTCAGCTCTCTTCTGATGCTACGTGGCAACCCTGCGAGGAACCACATAATCATCGCATAATCGGGAGTGAGAGCTACACTGCATTCGGATCATAGATGTTTGACCCGCTTGATGTAATCCCTGACCCTTTCTCTCTTTCCCATCTTGACTTTGCTCAACAGGAGAAACGGGTCCTCTAGGAATTTCCTTGGTTTAAAGTGTGTGATGAACCGCTTTAACCGCTTCCCATGTGGTTTTTTCTTCTTCAGACAAGTTGAAAGACCAATCTTGAGCCACAGCTACTAGTGACATAGGGAACAACATCAACTTCTCTGCAGGTGTCCGATCGTTGTAGATTTCACAAGCTTGCTTGTAGATCTGGAGGAAGCGGACGAGATCTGATGATCCGTCATATTTTGGTATTTCCATCTGTGGTTCCCTCTGGACTGCTTGCAAGGGTGCGACAGGTACGGGTTGACCCATTGGATCCATTGGCACTAGTTTCGGTTCTGCCTCGCAATTTTTTTGTTGTTTTCTCGATCATGCGGCATGTATTGCCATCGAATAGAACTCAAATTCCAAGATTTGCCATCTTGGAGACTGATAGCAAGTCTTTTTTTATTGAAGGTACGTAGAGTGCTCCTGGCAGCTATGCTTGACCTAACAATGTTTGCAGCTATAGAGTCCCGATGCCTTTGACATCATGTCGGCTTCCATCACCCAAAATCACTGCTCTGTTGTGTTTGAGTTCTCTGAGTCGATCAAGATTCTTTTGTTGCAGGTGCTGTGTGAGGTTGCTCCTGAATCAATGACTACATCGTAGTCTTATTCAATGTAACTTGTTGAAGCTTCATCGAGTATTGTGAAAGCTTTATCACCTCTATCTGCATCCTTGGATGACTCTGCAACATTTGCTTTCTCAGCTTTGTTCTTTCTTTTTGGGTTGCATTTGCAATTGTATTCAGAGTGTCCCTTCTTCTTGTAGTGCATGCAAGGTATTTTTGGGTTGAACCATCACTTATTGCCATCAACCCTTGCTTTATTTTGTTGGTTACTTTTGCTGCTAGAGTTTGATTTTCGGATCGTCGTCGTGCGCAAGGGAAAGGAGACAACAACTCTACCTAATGATGAGCTACCAGATGCTACCTTGTGCTACATTAACACTATACCCGAATGGGCCATGTTGAGTATCTTATGCAGGGCCAACTGGACAAATTCTTATGCGGAACAACGAAAGTTGATTCTAAAAGCTAGACCCTATCAGTTGATTACCAACCAATTATATTGAAGAGGATCATGTAGTGTCCTTTGAAGATGTATTCTTCCACACGAGGCCACCCAGATTATTTCAATTTTGCATGAAGGCATGGGTGGTGGTCATTTTGCATCCGACATTACAGTGTTCAAATCAGGATGCTGGTGGCCAACAATTCATAAAGACATCGATGAATACTTGAAGAAATGTGACGTGTGCTAGAGAGCTAGAAGACCAACAAGATTGAACTATGATCTTCTACATCCAGTCCTAGCTCAAGCACCATTTGAAAATTCAAGATTGGACTATATTGGTCCAATCCATCCTGCTGCAAGAAGTTCACAAGCCCGATATATTATCATGGCTATGGATTATCTCACCAAGTGGGTAGAAGCCAAGGTAGTGCAAACAGTTGACGCTCGAACTATCACCAAATTCTTTTACGAAAACATCATTGTGCGTTTCGGAGTCCCGGTGGAAATAGTCAGCGATCGCGGAAGTCATTTCGTCAATGAGACCATTAAAGTCCTGTTGGAAAAATTCTGCATCGATTCAATGCACCTTATTATCCTCATGGTAATATCACGAAGATTATTGAAGCTAGCAGATCTGATTGGGAGCACAGGTTACATGCTACGCTATGGGCATTTTGAACAATATACAAGGGAAGGACTAATCAAACACCTTTTCAATTGGTTTATGGTCAGGATGTAGTAATGCTAGTAGAGTTTTTGGTGCTGTCAGTATGGGTTGTCATGACACAACGCCTGAATAAATCCAAATCTCTACAATCATGCCATGAAGCCTTCCACAAACTTTGTGAGAAACGCATCTTAGTAGTACATGCATTAGCCGCCGAGAAATCCCGATGCAAAGCATGGCACAATCGTCGGTTACACAAGAAGGATCTTCAATCTGGAGACCTAGTCCTCTTGTACAAAACTAAGGCGATAAAGAGAAAGTTGAAGTTCATAGGCGAAGGCCCGTATCTCATAAAGGAAATCTTGAGCCATGGAGCCGCGAACCTTGAACAATTTGATGTGATGCCATTCGATACACCCATCGACGGTAGTCGACTCCACAAGTACTGACCACCATAGTAAAACAGATCTAGCTAGGTGATGACCATTCATACATACAAGAATTAAATCAAGCCCTATCAGAAGTCATCACAGTTGGATCTAATCAAAATAAGTCAGATCTAAGTAGATCTAGTCAGATCAAGCCAAATCCCACAAGATTTAGCAAGATCAGGCAAGATCTGCGAAGATTAGACAAGATCCAATAGAATCCAAGAAGGATCTAGATCCAGATGGGATCAAAAGACGTGCAGATCATTATTAGATACTACTTAGCCTAAAAAAATATAGATCTAAAGTGTAAATCTTGAGAAAAAGTACCGTTAGGGGTGAAAATCACTTAAACTGATGGATCAACAACCAAATATCCATAAGAACTCTCGTAGGATTCTCCATAGTCAGATCTGACATGGATGTAAGTATATACCAGCCTACAAGCATTAGGGCCCTTTTTGGACTCAAAAAGGACCTCTTCCTTGCCTAAACAGGTTTGTTAATTATAATTAGTTTAGTGTTAATCAATCCTACGTGGCACTTTTACCTTGGGTTACCACATAGGGTGAGCAAGAGTTAAGGGCTAAATATAGGTCCCATCATCCGTAGACTTTTGTAGGTACTTTGTAAGGCAAGACTAGCATATTCATTGTCTTGGTTTCAATAGGACAACAACTAGGGATCTAGGTGGGACATAGACTTGCAGGCCTCATTTAATGCCCAAGTACATTTCAAATTTGAAAATTGCTTATGAATTTTAATCAGCCCACTTTTGTGTCCCCCTTCACATTCAAACTAAGACTACCTCACTTTCATTAGCCTTTCACATACCAAATAATTTATTTTTTTCAGATGGATATTATTTTTTTCAAAATTGGCCTTCAGGATACATTTTCATTTCGCCATGGATTTAGTCTGTTTGACCTCAGAACCTCAAAAAAGGTGTTTATAAGTCAATTTGTTTTTATTAGTTTGCAAACAAAAATATATCCCGGAAGCTAGTTTTTCGGTTTTTTTGGCCCGAAATCGCGATTTTTGGCCGTTTCGCTTCATCAGAAGGCCAATAATTGCGTTTCAGACCCAATTTTTTTTTTTTTTCAAAATCACAGTAAGGCGCGATTTTGGGCCGTTTGACTTGGTCAAATGGCCCAAAATTGCGCCTTACCGTGATTTTGAATTTTTTTTTTTTTTGGTCTGAAACGCAATTTTTGGCCTTCTGATGAAGCGAAACGGCCAAAAATCGCGATTTCGGGCCAAAAAAATCAAAAAATTAGCTTTTGGGATATATTTCTGTTTGCAAATTAATAAAAACAAATTGACTTATAAACACCTTTTTTGAGGTTCTGAGATCAAACAGACTAAATCCATAGCGAAACAAAAATGTATCCCCCGGAAGCCAGTTTTTCGTTTTTTTGACCTGAAATCGCGATTTTTGGCCGTTTCGCTTCATCAGAAGGCCAAAAATTGCATTTTGAACCAATTTTTTTTCTTTTCAAAATCACGGTAAGGCGTGATTTTGGGCTGTTTGACCAAGTCAAACGGCCCAAAATCGCTCCTTACCGTGATTTTGAAAAAAAAAAAAAAAATTTTGGTCCGAAACAGAATTTTTGGCCTTCTGATGAAGCGAAACGGCCAAAAATCGCGATTTCGGGCCCAAAAAAATGAAAAACTGGCCTCCGGAATATATTTCTGTTTGTATACTAATAAAAACAAATTGACTTCTAAACACTTTTTTTGAGGTTCTGAGGTCAAACAGACTAAATCCATGGCGAAATGAAAATGTATTCCAAAGGTCAATTTTGAAAAAAATGATATCCATTTGAGAAAAATAAATTATTTGTTATGTGAAAGGCTAATGAAAGTGAGGTAGTCTTAGTTTGAATGTGAAGGGGGACACAAAAGTGGGTTGATTACAATTCATAAGCAAGTTTCAAATTTGAAATGTACTTGGGCATTAAATGAGGCTTGCAAGTCTATGTCTCACCTAGAGCACTAGCTGTTGTCCTATTGTTGGCTACTAGGTACTGTGTGTAGCTATTGTTGGTTACTAGGTACTTTCAAGTGTATCCATGTAGGGATAATGTAGAGTAATAATGCTAGAGGTGTACTTTATGGGCCCACACTTGATTTAGTCTACACCATTGAATCTGCCATGTCATATGGACCATTCCTGCTCAATTGTCACACTTTTATTGGTACATGTGTCGCCATTAACACTAATCCAGATTAGTGAAGAGGCCCTTTTTGAGTTCAAAAAAGACCCTAATGAATCCTGGATCAGAGAATCTCAAGGTAACACCAAAAATCACTAAAAAAGAGCACGTTTTTCATGATTTTTTGAGATCCTTTGGGAACTAACTCTCTCAGCCTTGTCAGTCACTAAATCTGACTCATATACATTCCTGAAAATCTCTACAAGAGTTACTGATGGAAAAATCATCAAATTTGAGTGTATGCGAGGGTTCAGAGAGGCAACATTTGTGGAACCTTCGTAGGCCATCAAGATCTAGAACCAAACTTTGCAGACACCATTTTTGGACTCAAGGCAGTGAAATTACCTTGTTTGCATAGTCAAATCTTGAAAATCAGAGATATAGAAAAGTAATGCGAGAGTTCATTTTTTGAAAGAGTTCAACCCTCGCAAGACCTACTGAACCTTTGCAGACTTTTCTGGAGTCTTGTAATTTTGTGAAGAAGGTCCTTGCCAATTTTGGTAGAGAACTGAATTGGGGAAAGTGCACTTCTTCTAATACGCACTCTAATTGTCCTCTATATAAGGAGAGAATTTGATTCATTTGGCACTTCATACAACGAAGCTCTGTCGAGATTTTTTGTGAATTTTCAAAGTCCTCTGATTGTGACCAAACTTTGCATACACCTCTGTCTACTATCATAACCACCTGCCATACACTCATTGCACTCATTTCCGGTCTTGTTCGTGTGATATCCACCTTTCCAATTTTTTAGAGCCTTTTTCTCTGTTTTAGCGCCTTTTATTCTTTTTTGAAAGTCTTTTTCTTGCTTTTTCCATCTCTGTCTTCAACCACCTCCCTATTAATTCTGAATCCGATCCACTAATGTTATGGCTCTCCCTTCTATCCCTCACAACACACCATCCAGTCCATTCGACGAAACTAACCCTAAGGATGTCATCATTAATGACGTACCTACTGACATGCAGATTTGGCCACTACCCTCGGACTCCTTGGTCATGCCCATGGGTCTAGGGAGCCAGACCTCTCTTGGAAGCTATGGGCATTTACCCACAGCTCTTCTCTACCACCCTTAACATGCAGCTAGTCCTCATGGCCTATGCCACGTGGAACAAGAAGAAAAATTACTTCTACATATAGTACAATGGCAGACTGCACAATGTGCATGTCAACGTTGACTCGCTGGCAACCATTAGGGGAAATATGGGCTCAAAATGGGCCCTTTAAGAAATTTCACTTTAGAGAGACGTTACGTAGAGAGAGAATGCAAACCGGTAACTTCTGGTCGCCGTTTTCTGAGTTTTCAGCCTTCCCCGACGTTTAACTAGTATGGTTAACTTCAGACAATAGTTAGTTTAGCATGAGATGTAATAACTTCTCTTCATGCTCGTTCTCAAATTCGGGACTAGAGCTTTAAGACTGAAAATATTGGTGTGCTCAATGGAAAAACTGAAGCGGGAGAGGCAAAACTTTTGAAATCACTGTATGTTTATAATGAAATATGAGGCGGGACAATTTTTCAATGTGACATAAACATTACAAAAGTAAGGGATGCTAGATCTATTCATATTGATTTATTGTAGGTAGATTCATTTACATGATTGTAGCTTTAACAATGGCAATGTTCCATTTGCATGTTGCTCTTCCGATGGAATGCACTCCAATTATTAAGAAAAATGCGAAAGTTGTAGAGAATGCTGCAGCAATAGTTAGAAAATTGAGAATGAATAATCATATGAATATAGATTTGTGGGTGGATGGATCAATTTATCCTAATGATCCAGCTACCAATTTGTGTCTAGATTTTAAGTCTGTAACTCATCTTCTCAGATATGTATGTGAAGGAAATAGCGGATTACTTGGATATTTTCAAAGGTTGCGAGATATTGGAATGCATAGCATATCTTGTCTAAATCAACAATTACAGTTTGCTAATCAACAATTGCAACGTGCAAATCAACAATTGCTTCATTATGTGCAACACACTAGTGCTGAAAACAATGCACTCAAGAATGCTATGTTAGAGTTGAATGCTACTGTCACTACTCTTCGAGGATCAAACCAAGAAATGTTAGAATCCATGGAAAAGTTGCGATCCGAGAGTTTAAAATCTGTTGTTGATCTAAAAGTTATCAATAAGACAATGATGAAGAGGAAAAGAAAGACAGTACCGATGAAGAATATTGATGACCTATCTACACATAGTGGCAATAAAAAAAAAAGAATCCGAACATTCAAGTATGTTGTCATCTAAACTGTTTATTTGATTTGTATATGTCATTTAAGTTTGATTTACACTTGATAACATTATTTATTTATTTATTAAACATAATTTGAGTTTCATATGTTTGTTGCAGATCATGTTTGGTGGCAAAGAACTATTTAACAGATTGTTCATGCATTGGATCATCTTTAAGTCATGTTTTACCAAGAAAGTCAACAAAGGTAATGATAAAAAATGCTCGGTCTGAAAAAATGAAAAATGAAATTGTAGAGACTGTTTTGATTAAGGTTCAATCATACTTGGATGCGAATGTGATACAAGGTGCATGTGATGTATCTGGAATTAGCAGAAATGCTTATTCTACTTTTTTTTTAGAATAGTTAAAGAAGCTTTTTTCCAAGTGATGATGAAGAAAATTAATCTTCCGCATCCATATCGGGTAAGATTAGCAAGAAATTTTTATAACGATGGAATGTTCAAAGTAGTTGGCCAACCACTTCATAAAACTGAATTATACAAATCAGAATATGGTGAGCTCAATTACAATGATTGCAATCATAATTTCCTTGATATTGAAAATGTTCTAAAATACATTATTCAATTCTATAAACTAGACGAACGTCAAGTAAATGGAAAGATCATTATTGTAATAAAATTGGATGAATCTGAAATCATCAAGGTTCAGAAGTTGGAATGTGTGAGTGTCACTTTGATGAACAAAATTTCAGATACAGATGATCGAATGTTTAGTGTTCAATCGAAAAATCACATATGGTGGTTGGTGGCATTCCAAGTATACATTTCAATTTTCATTTAGAATATCTATATTAACAATTCATACCTTGCCAGCTTTTACTGACATGTGATGCATTACTTGTTTCTCTACAGGTCTTGAAAGAGGACCATAAAATACTATCATGGATATTTTCAAGAACAAACTATGGCGAGATTATAAAGAGACATTTGGAGGGTGAGAAATTTACAGTCGAAAACCATGGAAGTTTTCAAATTCAATGGCACCTTGCAGGGGATTTGAAAACATTAAAATGTATGTATAATGTCTCTCATGGGACAACATCAAAGCATTCACGTCTTTATTACATGAAGGATTGTTACAATATGAATTTGGGACGATCAACAAACATTGGCCCAACACGAGAAGCCTAAGATCCAAATATGAAAAGTGTGGACCAACTTAGACAAACTCATAAGTGTTATCAGGAAAGAAAACCTATCATCAGAAGATGTGAGGACTTTGCAAAATCATTGCACCACATTTGTAAAATCTGTACATGATTGTTGGGGAAAAGACAACGTTATTCATTACATGGTGCTAATCTATATCATTATCTGGTACTTTTCTCATTCAGGCTTATATTTTTTTCTACTGATGTAACTAATCAAAACTATTGTTTGCAGCACATCCTTCTTCATCATGCAACTTATTTTGCAAAGGAATATACGAGCTTAAGTATCTGGTCATCACAAGGCATGGAAAAATCTCATTGGCAAGCAAGGGGAGCACTTCATAGAGCAACAAATTATGGAGTACACAATTCAAGAAATAAATATTTAGTTCAACTTTTTCAGTGGTTTTACAAAAGAGCACAATTTAGATATCAAGCTAAAAATTCGCCAAGTATTACGATATTTCGAAAGACATTCAAATTCATTACAAAAGAGAGATCCTTATAATATATCAAAAATCTATTATAGAAAATTATTTAATTATCATCATCATCCTCTTCAAGATTTAGACAGATGGTATTGTCATGAAGGAATAATCTCCTTTCATATGGATCCAAAAATTCTAAATTTTTCCTCTTGCTCATATCAATGTAACCCGAATAAAGGGCCATTGTAGATGATCTTTTGGCAGTCTCATTGGGAGTATAACCCAATATCTTGATAGCCAAATATCTCTTCACAAAAATTATTTTATATGTTCCTCTTGCGTACTTATGGCCTCCTAAACAAACTGATAATGATTTGATGGCCATAATATCAGTGGTTGCATATGGATTATAAGATGAATGATATATACAAATCTCATTATTTTGAAAGTTTTTCAAATAATGAGATAGAGAAACATCTTTTTTTCCGGCTGATACACTTCGGACGCCTCCATGTCTCATACCAAAGGCATCTATTTCAATAGCATCCTGTAAACGAGAAAAGAAATTAAATTTAGAATGATACATAAGACTGCAAACTCAATAAGAAAACTAAACAATATCAATACCAATATAATATCTACTTACCAGATCATAATCATCGTAATCAATGATGTTTGCTCTGTTGATGTCATGTCCTCCAATGGCCTCTACATTTCCAGAGGAGATATATCTAGCCCTAGGGGGATATCTTTTTTGAAATTCCAAAAATTCCTCCTCTGTAGGCAAAGGTCTTTTCATAGGCTTTAGATTTTTCAATCATGGCCTCCAAGGCCTCATTTCCAGATTTCCAATTGCCATCTTTATCATAATCTATCTCACTTTTAAGGTCATCATATGAGTAATCAACAATGTCAGAAAATTTTGATAAATTTTGAGCAAAAATTGAGAGGATTTCATTCTCTCTCAGATTCAATACATCTTCTATATCATTAAATGAAATATAACATTCATTATTTATAAAATATAAAGAAACATCAAGTAGAGTTAATTGATTAACTGAAGATGCAGATGGAAGAGAATCAGAGAGGATTATAGAACGAGGGAGAGTTTTTTTATAATATGGAGCCATAGAAGTTTCAACTTCAACCCCTATATCCATATCTGCATCATTTACATCAATTGGAGCAGGTGCAAATGCTTCGATCAATAGAACAGTTGAAGATTCAACAGACTCATCATTTGGAATTTCAACAGATATGTAGAACACAAATGCCATTCTTTGATTAGTACGCGACATATTCTCTTGTGGATATCACAGTATATATATCTTTTGAAATGGTCATGCATGTTAGAGTACTTTCTATTGTGTTAATGCTTAGAGGATGGTTGGGAATCTACAAGGTCCTGAGCTTATCAATATCAAAGGGAGAAAAAAAAATACTAGCAAAATACTCTAATTTGTCAGATGGAATGTCACTGGCATTAAAAAAATCCATAAGTTTGTCATCTGAGGCCATGGAGGAACTAGCCATATTGAATCCGATATCGGTTCAACGCGACAGATAAATATTGGTAGAAGAATAAAACAAAGTGTGCGCGCTGATCCGATATGGTAAGGCCGAGAATGAAATTTTCAAAAAAGAACTGGTTGGCAGTGGCTGATATCAATTCAGCGTGCTAGAATGAATACAAGCATGCACAGCAAGGGTTGGCGCGCATCGATTCGATAGGGAGAATGAAAAAAAACAAGAAGGCTAGAGAGTTCAGAATAAAAGACTACGGAATCAAAATAAGGCAAGTGGTGCACATATTTATAGCCAATTCCTGTTGATCACAGCCATACATATGTCAAATAACGAATTGTGATTTACAGCCTATATTTATCCACCAATCAGAATGAGACTAATTTGTACCTAGGTCGAAATACATTGACTAGTCTAGTACTAGATTCAACTAATCATCATTAGCCCTGGTCCTAGAATCTGTACCTACGCCGGAATGCATTAAATAGAAAATCACTAGCCTCCTAGAATAATCATTAAAAAAATTATAAACAATTGATTAATGGGTATCATTGAAAAATGTGAACGAGGAGAATTATTACAATCTCTCGTCCTATTTAAGCATCGTAAAGACGAAAATTTTCTATTTGAGATAATACTCATTCAAAACATTTTCATAAGTCTTTCATTATGCGTTCCAGTGATATTTTTCTGCATATGGGATATCGGATCAGCGCGCCTAGCAGACGATGTATTAGCTGCATTTGGACCTCGCACGTCGAATCGCTATTCCAGGAAAAAAAATATTGTTGAAATTTTTGAAACTATTGGACCCTATATGCATGATCAAAGCTTGATTCGGAAGACTCTTCATAATGGCCAAAGTTATGCAAAATCTATCGAATCAAGCTCTGATCATTCTTATTGCGTCCAATATCGGATGAGCGCGTGAGAATACATACTATGGTTGTCAAATGCTTTATATGCGCGTTGATTAGCTATCGGGTGAAAATCTGACTTTTGGTATTTTCAGAAATTATAATTATTGGATATTAAAAAGTTCGTATATTTAAAGCTTAACGTTGTCAAATTCAGCATTAAATGGTAGAAGTGTGATATCATACTTTTGTAGCATTAATTGTAGATGTGACCATACTTTATTTGAAATTAAATCTGTTTAATTCAATATGGACTAATCACTTTGAAGACTGATGGATATTTAGATTGATTTGATTGACAAGCCTCTGAGTAATCATCATCGTAATATGAGCCACCATGTTTGCAAACCACCACGTTTGCAATCATTTCTGATTTTCTCTATATATACTGATCGACGACGCTGAATTTTTTTTGCTTATAGTTAATTGCATCCATGTGATATCAATTCAACGTGTTCGAAATCAACTTCCTTCAATCCGTTACTACTCGCATGTGCCATCCGCTACCAGCTTACATAATTGTTGAGCTCCGGTATTGCTTCGACGTGCCCGACCTGAGGTCTGATCCTGTAATCAACATTATCGTGTGCTGATCCGCTACTACACATTAATGGCGTGGACCAAGCAGACAACACGTGGGCATTCAGGTGGAATACCAATTTCAGGTGCGGGTCAGGAAAATCCACAACCGTCACCTCGTCCACCACCACCTCCTCCTAGGCCAAGGGGCAGAAGAAGAGATCCTCCATGGCTCAAGGGTATTCAGAAGCTTTAGAAGACAAATAATCTTCTGATTTCGAAATCTCATATACAGAGGTCCATTAGGCAAGTGACAAGAATTCTATCTGCAGATGTCAGATGGACGATTATAACGACAATTGAGACGCTGCACACAACATATGAGGATTTTCAGGTGAAATTTTTTTCTGATACTGTTGTTGCAGCTGTCCATGCCAAGAGAGTGACCATCATGCCCAAGGATTTCAATATAGTGTTCAGGCTTCGGGACATATATGACAAGTTTGCTGAATACTTTAGACCTGCTCCCTCCTCTCCTCCAAAACAAGATTCAGAGAGGAGAAAACACAAGCAATCTCAACTAACCCGGCTTGTTATTTGTATACAAAGCGAGAGTATTTCAAAGAAGAGGAGGTCTCTTGACCCTCCATCCAAAGCGAGGGATTTTTCCAAGCCAACTCCTCTGAATACTATTCTTTCTTCTATTCATTCCCCTCCTAATTCTCCTCCTAATTCTTCTTCTCCTCCTCCTAAGTCTCCTTCTTCTCCTTCCACTCCATCTTTAACTTCTCCTGCTAAATCTTCCTCTCCTAATAAATCTCCACCTCCTAAATCTCCTCCTCCTCCTAAACCCGTAAATATTAGTTTCCCTTCTCCTATTGTTGGAAGAGATTTAGATGATTTTATTAGTGTAAAGGTAGAATCAATTTTGAATGACAATTCTTTATGTGGTTTATCTGTGTTACTTCCGGCACCTCCTGCACTTGCCTTTGTAAATAGTCCTCAATATGTACAGTATGATCAATTGTTAAATACGTATCTTAAAGGTTTAGGTCCTCGACATAGTTTTAGGATGCCGAAGACCAATGCTGGTCTCCGCCTTTCTAGTTTAGATACTGCTGAATTAGAAAGTAGGGATAAAATGCTAGAGGACAATGTAGGAGGTGGGGCCATTCAGTACTGGATGGAGTTCTTCCAGGCCCCATTGTTTATAGATGTTGCATTATTTCTCTTTCAATTCATGGCAGCATTTGATTTTTCTAATTTCAAAAGTCTGCACGATGATATGCTCCAATACGTCAGACTGGAGACTCCAATTCTCGTGCTGCCATACATAACAAAGTAAGTGACTATTTTTCAAATTTTATTTTATTGAATTTTTTGTATGAATTTTGATTTCATATTGATTCTCATAAATTTCTTGTTTTGTGACTTTAGTGATCATTGGAGCTTATATGTGTTAACCCTGTACGTCAATGATGAGAGTGTGTGTAATCCAGTTTGTTTGAAGATGAACTCTATCACACCCACACACAAAATTGCCAGGACCCATATACAGAAAATACTGAAACTATTTTCAGTACCAAATGCAGAAGCATACTCGAAGCTGAAAATGGTTGATGCAGAGGTATAAATTTTTCAATATCGGTTCGATGCGCCCTTGTAGTTATTGATTGGTTTATTTTTCCAACATGCGCGCCGATCCGATATTCAATAATTTTTTTTGGATATCGGATCGACGAGCGCTTGTTGTCGTTGTAGATTTTATTCTTACATCTTGCGCGTTGATCCGATATCTCATAATGTTCAAATTTGGATTCTGCAGTCCTCTCGGCAGGTTGATTCTGTCAACTATGGCTGGTATACCGTATGCAATGCCAAACACTTTTTTAATTGGCTTGCATTACAAGATGGACTTCCAAATATGGAAGAGGTAATATTCAATTAATTACTTTTAATTGTGTTTTTATTTTTTTCATATACAAACTCCTATTAATTGATCTTTGATTAATTACATTTAACTGTGTTTATGTTTTTTTTTTAGTTTAAATGTCCGAAGGTCTCCCCAATGGAGATAATGCACTTCAGACAGGAGACCATAAAGATTGTGATCGAAAATTCATATCCAATTGTAGTGGCCGAGTGTTCTCCACCCAAGCTACTTCCAACTGGAAAAATGGATTTAGAGATCATAGATAGTTGATTCTGTTTAAATATTCGTCTCACTTTATATGGATAAGACACATGTACAAATTTTTTTAATAGAAATATACTTACAGTTTTTCTATGGTTGTTCTTACATGTTTTTTTTTCTCTTATCAATTCAGGTTATGATTCACCCATCTTCAATTTCTATTGCTTTTCGACATGTTTGTGTTTCATAGCCTTGGTCTGCCTTGTCTTTACCATGGTCTTTTTTTTGGATAAGTTCAGAATGATGATCTGATCAAACCTTTGCCACAACCAATCCAAACTTGCGACATTAGTTCATTTAGATTTGTCACAGCAAAGCTTTGATCAGATCATCATCTGAACATATCCAAATATACCAAGACAAGGACAATATAGACCAAGGCAATGAAGACAAAAAATACAACCGATATATACGAGACTTCAACAAGGGCAAGCGTTCAACTGGATTTCAAGTGACTGAAGATCTCCCTAATGGAGATAGTGCATTTCCTACATGAGACAATGAATCTTGCTATCGAAAACTCATATTATCCAGTTGCAATTACATTGTGTTTTGCACCATGGTAATGGAGATCATAGAAATGAATGAGCCTCATAGAAAAAGTGGTTAATATATATTCTTAAATGATGTATATAAAAAATTGTATTACATAATACAAAATTTCATAGTTCATAATCTATGGATCTTCAATTTCGATGGATGTTCTAATGTCTTTGTATTTTATATTATCTTCCTGCCTTACTCTTACCTGCACAAGAGAAATTGTTTAGTTATATATTTTATGAAACTAATTCACTTAGAAATAGAAAAAAAGAAATATTTCTATATGACATAACGTACCTTTACACCATTCAATCTAAATTGATAGTACTGAGGTAGATCGAATTGCAACATGTCTAGTTCTGATCGAATGTGATTGAGACACCAATCTTCCTTGACTTCAACCATTGCAAGAATGTTGTCATTTTTTTTCACTGTTATCTGAAGTTGCTCTTGAGGGTTTACACCAAAATCTTGATCAAGTGACTGTCAATTTTTTTTGTATTTAATCCATCTTCTATAATACATCAGCAAAGTGAGCATCTGCTTTTCGATGTGATATCTAAATGTCATGGATGAGTAACATACTCTGCACTCAACTTGCTGATTTTGTTTTGTATCCCAACCATCATCCAACAACTCGGCGATTATATCAGCACTCAAGTCCTTACAAATAAACATTGTTTTCGTTTTTTGAACATTGCATTTGAAAAAGAAATCAACAAAAATTGTAAAAAGTAGATAACCAACTTAATCTATTATTCTTTGATCCAGTGCTGCATTTTAATATACTCTGAATATCAATATATAGCCTAGATCGAAAACTTTCTGAAATTGTTGCAACAGGAGAAATCCATTCCTTACTCGAAAAATCTGGTAGAGGATATGGCTCTAATCTACCAACTAAACCATTTTTATCAGGAAAATATGTGTGATCATAATAAAAAACTCCTAACTCTCTAAAAGTGATTTTGGAGAACGACCTTTATATTGTAAAATATCGATATCCGAATGTATGACATTGATTATTCCTGCAATCGATTGAACTGATTGCCATTCAAAGAAATTTGATGGATACAGATATGCAAAAGCAATAAAAACATCTCAAGAAAAATATAATTTAAAGACAATGATAAATATAAAAAAATTGAATCTAAAAACTTGTTGAAATATTGCAAAAATCTATCTAATGTTGTAAGTAGGGGTCCTAAAAATGCCAAAGATGGCTTAGTAAAGACTCATCTTAGAATAAAATATTCAAGGTAGGTAGAAGTAGAAACTCGAGCTACCATAGGAATTGCCATTTGTACTTTGCATGCAACATTTAATGCATGAAAATACTAGGTGGCACAATTAGACATATTGAGGTGGCTTGAATAAGTCTAGATAGCTTGAGAGGTGGATTCACAACTCCAATTCAACTCAAAGTAGGAGGAGAGTCCATGGGTCTATATATATATGTGATGTACTCTCATTGAGAAAATGATGAAATTTGTGTGTAATGCAAATTTGGAGACTAAGCTCTTTGTGCCCTCTCTCTCTACTTGAGTTTGTACATTCATATTCTCTCTCTAGCCAAGTTGAGACATTTATTGTACTTAGTTTCATATTATTGTTGATAGATCTTGCTTGTAACACAATACTATTTCTTGTATGATCAGCTTTCCTATTGTCAATCAATACTAGTTTGATCTTTATGGTATTATTGGGCTTAGGAGATCAAAAGTACATGTGTAGGGCATCCCACACATGTGAATTTATCATAGTATCAAAGCCAACCTAAGATTTACAAGCAAATCTAATCAAAAAGTTTGCAAATTTGATCAGATTCAACCTAGAAATTGTCTAGATTCTACTTCCAAGCTAGTTTGCAGTTTTCTGGTGATTTTGTGTCTCAAACCACTTTGATCGGTCCAGATCAGGTACTGTACAAAATTTCAGGTGCAGGCACGTGTGAAATCTGCCCATTTTCAGTTTGGTGGTTCTCTTTCACCTTAGATCCAAATTTCATGTAATTTGGCCCACTAGAAAGCTAGAAATGTGTAGAATCTGATGCAATTTGAATCATGACAGTTGAATTAGCCAATCAAAAGGTATAAGCTTTTGAATAGGCGTAGGTAGGGCGCCTAGACCTGTGGCAAATCTTGAGTACATGTCATCTATTGCTTGAATGATCACAATAATCACCCGTAAGTTGATCAATCTCATCTATATGTGATTTAGGCAAAATTTAGAGGATCTAGGCAAATTGTTTCATACAAATAGATTGTATTTGAGTCAATTTGACATTTTTGGAGTATTTCACACGTGTGAAATTCAGAGAACCATAACTTTTGCCATACTTCATCTTTTTTGATGATTCAAATTTTGTTGTAGAGAGATTATCAAAACTAGTGAGACCTATCTCACCGTTTTTTGTTTAGTCTTACATAGGATTTGGTTTTTTGCCCTTGATTGGCTCCTATAGTGAGAAGATAAGCAATTTTTTCATCCATCTTTTTTGATTTCCAACATTCTTTATGGCTTCAATGGGTGCCTTTCTATTAGAAGCAAGTGAAAGATTGTCAACCTCCAATTACTCAATTTGGAAGGTTAGAATGGAATCTGTCTTAATTCTACAAGATGTGATGGATATTGTACTTGGTATTGCAGAAGAACCACAAAATCCTCAAGAAATTCCAAAGTACAAAAAGAGAGCTAGGATGGCTCTGCATTATATTAAAATGAATGTCTCAAATGACATCTTAAGAGAAATTGGTGCTTGCACTAATGCCAAACATGCTTGGGATACTCTCAAGTCCATCTACGAGGCAAAGAATACTTCTAGACTTCTAACACTAAGAAACCAATTTTTTCAAAGTGTACAGAGAAGTGATGAACGTGCTTCAGCTTATGTAATGAGAGTTAAAGACGTCCATAGAGAATTGTCTTGAATAGGAGACTCCATAAACCAAAATGAACTTGTTCAAGTCATACTTAATGGGTTAAAGGAGAAATATGACAACCTCGTTCAGAGTTATGCCATTAAGGAGGAGCTAACAAGTTTGGAAGCACTCCAAAGTGTGCTCATTTTTTAAGAATCAAGACAAGAGTATAAACTCTTGAAAATGGAAAGACTGTCTCTCAACATTGATGGTAAAGCCCTCTTTACCAAAGACAAGCACAAGTCAAGAAGTAAGAATCATCACCAACCCTCTTCAAGCAAGAACAATCTTATTTCCAAGGAGAAAGCAGAAGAGGATGAGTCCTCTCAAGCTTTCACATCCAAGAAGAAGAAGAAAAACATCAAGTGTTGCTTTTGTGGCAAGAAGGGGCATTATGCCACCAATTGCTTCAAGAAAAAGAGTCTATTCAAGCAAGCCAACATTTCCAATGAAGAGAAGGAAGATGCTCATGCAAGTGATGGAGAGTGATCTCTTATGGTCTCGAGTTTTTCTTCATCACCTTTCAAGAAGGATGGTTTGTGGGACATCGACAGTGGAGCTTCCTCACATGTGTGTAGCTCCGAGCATTCTTTTTCATCCATGACACCTTATGAAGGAGCCAAGAAGTCCATCTACACAGCAAATGATCATGAGCATGCTATTGAAGGCATAGCGGCCATTCCCTTAAAGCTTTCATCATCAAAAGTTCTTCTCTGTCTAAAGTACTTTTTGTTCCTAAGTTAACAAAAAATCTTATTAGTGTTGGGCAATTGTTTGATAGTGGACTAGATTTGAATTTCAATGTTGATACATGTACAATAATGAAGCATGATGAGATCCTTGCATTTGGGTCTAGATATGGTGGAATCTACAAGCTTGATCCCAAAGAGTATGCTAACTCTTGTGATGGTGCTTTTGCTTCTCATATTTCTTTGGAGGAACTATGGCATAGAAGGTTGGGGCATCCTAACTATAGTTCTATGGTGTCCATGGTCAAGAAAGCCAAATCTATTGGCTTGCCTAATCTTATCTCCAAGAATTTCAAGCCATGTGAGGCTTGTGCCATATCTAAATCTCATAAGAAGCCATTTTCAAAGTCATCTATTAAGACTACACATCCATTGGAGCTCATACACTCGGATGTGCACTTCTCATCTTCAAAGAGCAAGGGTGGTGCTACTTGCTTTGTAACTTTCATTGATGATTTCACAAGATTTACTTGGTTATATCTTCTAGCTTCAAAGTCTATGGTGTTTGACTATTTCCTAAAGTTCAAAGCTCTAGTTGAAAAGCAATTTTCATACAAAATCAAGATTCTTAGAAGAGATGGAGGTGGTGAGTACACTTCCAATAAATTTCATGATTATTGTGAGCTTGAAGGCATTAAGAGGGAGTTTTCTTGTGCATATACACCATCTCAAAATGGGGTGGCTAAAAGAAAGAATAGAACCTTGTGTGAATGTGCCAAAACCATTAGAATTGAGGCATCCTTGCCAAAAGACTCTTGGGGTGAGGCCATCAATTGTTCAAACTATCTTTGCAATCGACTCCCTCATGTTGCACTTGGAGGAAAGTCACCATATGAAGCACTTTATTTGAAGAAACCTAAGGTTGATCACCTTAGAGTATTTGGATGCATATGCTTTGTCCATATTCCCTTGGAAACGAGAAATAAGGATGATCCTTGTGCAAGCAAAGGAGTAATGGTTGGATATTCATCCAACAAGAAAGCCTATCGAATCTACATGCTCTCTACTTCTAAAGTAATTGAAAGTAGAGATGTAGTTTTTCATGAAGAAGAAAAGTCCAATCTAGGAGGGTCCGAGATCAAGAAACCTCAAAATCTATCACCTTTTGTTATTGAAGACAATCCAATTTTTTAATGTAAAGGCCCCTTTCTAAGTTTGTAATTCCCCTGCCTTTGTGTAGACTTAACTTTTGCGTTTCATGTCGGAATTCAGTGATGTAAAAAATAGAAATTGCTCAGTTCATTGTGATGACCAAAGTTCTTGTCATCATTACACTTGTTTTTTTTTTTTTGTAAAGGACCCCTTTTTTTTTGTCAAGTTATTCGCATTTTACAATTTAGTTCTTTGAACTGTCATATCTTCTTCGTCCGACCTCGGATTTCAACGCAATAAAAAGAAAAATTGATCATTACGTCGAGTTTGATATGATAGCAGTGGTATAAAAGCCAAAACAAATCAATGAAACAAAGTTGACATACACTATTTTGTAAGGGAAAAACTCATTGGAGGTGAAATTAACTTGGAACATGTCGACACATCTTCATGTATTGCTGATCTTCTCACAAAGCCAATTTGCAAAAGTGCCTTCTCAAAGCATAGATTGATGCAAATTTGGAGACGAAGCTCTTTGTGCCCTCTCTCTCTACTCGAGTTTGTACATTTATACTCTCTCTCTAGCCGAGTTGAGGCATTTATTGTACTTAGTTTCATATTATTGTTGATAGATCTTGCTTGTAACACAATAATATTTCTTGTATGATCAGCTTTCCTATTGTCAATCAATGCTAGTTTGATCTTTATGGTATTATTGGGCTTAGGAGATCAAAAGAACATGTGTAGGGCATTCCACATGTGTGAATTTATCAAAACTTATAGTTGCATTTCCTTCTATCATTTGGATTCAGATCATGAATGTTGAGCTCATTGTGAAGATAAGCATGCTGAACTAAAACTTCCGTGATAGATTGACCAGCAGGTGATACTTTAAAATCCATTATCCTGCCTTTCCAAGAGCTTCTATATATGTTGTCCGATCTTTTTCTTTTTCGGAATGAGCCTTTTGTAGAGGGATGCATCAAGATCCATTGATATTTTTGATATATTCTTGGTATCCATTGATCTTCTGCATTTGTTTCATTGCAAATATTGATTGCATCAATGGTTCCTCTTGGTCTCCGATTATGTGTAGCCATTATTTGAAAATACGAGTACGCAAGCTGGGATCGAAGAGAATGTAGAGATTGTGAGGTAAACTTAAGAATGACAAGAAAATGAGAGATAGAATGGAGAAAATGAGAGGTATACCTATGAATGACAAGAAGTTCCTTAACTACAAGGATTAGTTAACCATAGTTTATGAATATTGACGTCAAATAAACCTCGAGTGAACAATGATGGGCAACATAAGAGTATTCGGACAGTAATTGTGGTCCAATCACAATTGTTTGTTCTGCCCGGCGGGATATTTGAAAATCACGAAAATTTGGCCGAGAAAGTTAAATACAATTTCCGTCCGTCAACCACTGTTACAGTTCATCACAGATGGACACCATTCATTGGGACACATAAGCGTTGAAAGCGTGCGAAGTCAAAAACAACATTTTGACAAAGGGCCCATTTTGAGCTCTACTATCCCCTAATGAATAGTTGTCATTGGCAAACGCCAAAAATTCTCTCATCGAGGTTCCCCTGCTCTCATCCAACCGTATATAGCTCTACTCGGCCCTGAAACACAGACAAAGACTAACAATGATTATTTAATAGAGGCTATCAATAACCCTATCATTCAATCTACAACCTATCTGCTCAACAATTTTCTAGTTGTTTCCAGCTTACGCAAGGATCGCATCCAATCTAACCTTCTGAGCCAGATTGTTGAATCCTATAAGGAACTTTGTAGTACCCTACGACTGGTCCACCTTTGTCCTCATGGAACTAAGACAGGCCATTAAACCCAACTTGCACAACCGAATAGCCACCGAGCCCATTCTGTGTAACCTTGCCTGTACCCTTCTCGAACAGAAGCTTCATGATTTTCAACATTTTATCATCCTTTCCACCGTTATCTCACGTGCTAACCTCTATCCCCCTTCGACTACCACTACCTCCACTCACTCCGCTGCAAATAACACATCGGCCAGCAAGTGCATGCGTGGCACCACCTCCACCTCCGCTAGCCCTCCCCACACACGACAATGCACTAACCCTCAACCACGTCCTGATACCACTTCTTCTGCTTCCACCACCACTGTCACCACACAACCATCCAATGTTGCTTGTTCTGCGCTGATTTGTTCCTTGGGTTCAGGTGGCAATCGATGGCTGCATGACCCTTCTTGTGGTAGTGGATACACTCAATCCTTGGATTGAACCAGCATATATCAACTGTGTGTCCATCTCTTCTGCATCTCACGCAGGTCTTCTTTTCTCCACTTTGCTGCTTCGACCTCTCTTTGCTTTTCCAGTTGCCTTTGCTGGTCCCCTCTGCTTGATGATCACGATCCTGCCTTTGATTCGACTCTCTCTTAGGCCTAAATTGCTTCTTGGATTTTTCTTTATTGCCGTAGAGGGCCTGGTCAGAACCATCCATGTGATCAAGGTGTTCTCTCACCTCAACTTCCTCTCGAATCTTGACAATTGCCTTTTCGAGGGTCATGGTAGGATCTTTCGCGAGCAGGGTTCTCGTCGTCTAAGGGTAAGGCTCTCAATAGGTAAGTGAGCTGCTTCTCAGCTGACACTGCGTTCTCTACTCTAGAGTTGTGTAGTGATAGAAATAGATTCTTCATCTTCCTTACAAAAGAAGTGAGGTCTTTTCGATCCCACTGTAGATTTGTCAGTTGATGTTCCAGCATCATTATTTGACTTCTTGATTTCGTTTGAAATCTC
Source organism: Diphasiastrum complanatum (assembly GCA_029204225.1). Lineage (NCBI taxonomy): Eukaryota > Viridiplantae > Streptophyta > Lycopodiopsida > Lycopodiales > Lycopodiaceae > Diphasiastrum > Diphasiastrum complanatum. Next base: position 10,244,806 of record CM055099.1, read on the forward strand.
ATGAGTAGTGCATCCCACATCTCCTTAGCTTTGGAGAGTGTAGCCAGGTCAAGCGTGAGACTATCTTCGATGGATGAAGATAGCAAGGCTACTGCCTTGTCATTTTTCTCCCTCCACTCGTGTAGCTCTTTGTCTGATGTCGTAGGCATTTCCTCTGTGCCATCCACCCAGGGGAATAAACCTTCACCCTTGAGTATCAATGATGTCTTAACTTTCCAGGCTAGAAAGCTAGATTCTAAAGAATCAAGAATTATACAGATCTTGCTCTGTATGCTGCTGATTGAAGCCATTGCTTTTGAAGTCTGTTCTCTTATTGATGGTTGTTTGTCTGCATGCTTGGACTCCTGGATCTGATAGCCCTTTGTTGGCTATGTCAGATTATGACAAAGTAGGTAGACTCTGATACCACTGATGACAATAGCAAGCAATTCGGATGGAGTTTGGATCTGATCGTTGGTCACTGCCAGCTATATTGTTCCTACAGTCCTCTAGAATGTAGTCAGGCACTGCTGATCTACGTTTGGAAATTAATGCAACATTCAATAAAATTCAACCAATGTGCAAAATTAAATGAACAAGAGTGGATCAGACACACAAATAATAGCAGACTAATTTGCATTCAAGATCAGGCATGAAAAAGAGTGACATGTGTGCAACGGCTACAAAATCATCTATTGATTTTCTAATTCTTCAGGAACTGCATGTAGATCCACACAGTGCGTCGGCGTGAAAGATATACAGCTCTCCCACGAACAATGTCTCGCTTACTGGTGGACTTTTGGATCTCTGTGGATTCTATTTGCAGAAACTTGTCCCGCATGCAGGTGGACTTTTATTCTGTATTTTCATCTTTTTGCTTACTAGATTCAGAGTACTTCTTGTGTATATCTGTCAAGTATCATCCAAAACGTATCTAGTCGCTCCGTGTAACTTCTAGATTAGAGTAACTAAACATCTACAACTAATCAGAAATTACAAGAGTGGCAGATTAGCCACGACCTAGATTGCATCTGCTGATGTCATGCTATCAGATCATATATCTGTACTTCTGGGTACTTGCATGATCTTGCTGGTCTTTTTTGGGCAGAAAAGAATGTCGCAACTATTTTCGTATCACCTCGTTCCTGTGACTTCTCGCGTCGTCTGACTTTCTCCTACTGTACCGTAAAAAATTCTCTTTAGTGAATCTTTCATGTTCGTGTCTTCTCGTCAAGAAGTTCACGAACATTTTTGTTTCGTGTCATTTGACTTTTGTGTTTGCAAACTTTTACTTCAGTCAGCGGGCTGAAAGCTAGCAAATCTTTGGTAATAGAAACGTTTGGTTTCTTTACCTTTTGTGTCTACTCATGTTGACTGACTATTTGCAGGTCTTGTTGGAGCTTCGTGAGTTTCGCTCATAGCTTCGTGTTGTCAGTATTTACCATTCGGCTGTCCAATATTGTTCTGGTGGCAATCGCATCCTGGACAAAGGTGCCCAAAAATTGGTATGCTAAATGAAGATATGTTGGCATGACCGATGGCGGTGGTTGTGCTGGTGCTTGCTGTGCGGTGGTGGAATTATCTGAACGTCTACAGTCGCATCATCTTCCATGAGCTCTTCTTGCTCGACCATGTCCTCCGGTGGTTTGGGATCAATGTGTTGAGGGGATCTGATATATGTTGTTTGAACAAATGCTTCATCGGGGAATGGTTTATTGCCCTTGGCAGCCTATGCAGGTGGTGTGAGCGGAGTGACAGTCAAGTGGTTCACAACTAGGAAACTAAAAAACTCACCTTTGAGAACAGAGAGTAGGCTATAAAGGTCGATCCAATCACATGGGTGGTGAAACCTATTGCACCCAAAGCTGATGACAGATCTTCCACCATAGATCATATGATTGATCGCCCCAGGCAAGCCATGGGTAGTCACTACGATTCTGAAATAGATATCATGACATGGACAGACACATTGGCAACTGTTGACTGTATGACAGGGCATGCTTGTCAACATGATTCAGATCTAGAACCCAACACATCTTCACCAAGTGCTACACATTGGACACACCAATTACTTTCGAGGTGAACATGATCAATGTCGCATGGGTGTCAACAGAAGCTATTGAGAACCCTGTGGATGATGATTTAGTCCCTTGGCAACATGCTTTTACGTACAACCAGGAGACTGAGCTGACTGATGAGTAGGTCCTACAACATATCAACCCAGATCATTATGGAATGAAGAAAGTACCAGCTCAGCCACCACAAAAATCTGCTATGGCAAAAGTTTCAAGGATAGATCCACCAAAGACTCCTAGAAACAAGAAGAACCAATTGAAACAACGCTACAACCAGGTGATCCAATAGAGTGATCTACTCGAAGAAGCAATAGTTGCGATGGATGCTGATATTCGCAACCACGAGGCGAATATCACACCAATTCCGAAGAAAGACTACAAGGACGAACTTTAAACTAATGCATAATACAAAACACACACACATGCACATTCTCTCTCTCTCTCTCTCTCTCTCTCTCTCTCTCTCTCTCTCTCTCTCTCTCTCTCTCTCTCTCTCTCTCTCTCTCTCTCTCTCTCTCTCTCTCTCTCTCTCTCTCTCTCTCTCTCTCTCTCTCTCTCTCTCTCTCTCTCTCTCTCTCTCTCTCTCATCTTAAATTCAAAATGCAAAACACAACACATACACACTTCCTCTCTCCGAACCCCCATCCCTCTCTCTCTCTCTCAAATCTTAAATCTTAAATCAATGTAAAATGCTAAACATGTTCACAAACTCTCTCTCTCTCTCTCTCTCTCTCTCTCTCTCTCTCTCTCTCTCTCTCTCTCTCTCTCTCTCTCTCTCTCTCTCTCTCTCTCTCTCTCTCTCTCTCTCTCTCTCTCTCATCTATTATTCTTAGTCCAAAATAAACATAAATCTAACAATCTATTACTACCATAGACTATGTATTTATCTATAATCTTAAATTTTAAATCAATGCAAAATGTTAAACACACACACACATCTTCTCTCTCTCTCTCTCTCTCTCTCTCTCTCTCTCTCTCTCTCTCTCTCTCTCTCTCTCTCTCTCTCTCTCTCTCTCTCTCTCTCTCTCTCTCTCTCACACACACACACACACACACACACACACACACACATTATAAATTTAACAATCTATTACTACCCAACACTATCTATATCTATTTGTCTATTAGCCTAAATTATAGATCAATGCAAATTTTAAAACACATACACATCCTCTCAAACACACATACACTATCTTAAATAATTCTAACAATCTATCTTAAACAGTATTTATGATTTTCTATCAAACACTAGCTATTTATCTATCACTCTTAAATACCCTAAACTAATGCATAAACAAAACACACACACACACACACACACACATGTACATACACACACATTCTCTCTCTCTCTCTCTCTTTCTCTCTCTCTCTCTCTCTCTCTCTCTCTCTCTCTCTCTCTCTCTCTCTCTCTCTCTCTCTCTCTCTCTCTCTCTCTCTCTCTCTCTCTCTCTCTCTCTCTCTCTCTCTCTCTCTCTCTCTCTCTCTCTCTCTCTCTCTCTCTCTCTCTCTCTCTCAAAACTTTATTTTTCAAAAAAAGACTCCAAAATCTTTCAATATCTTTAACCATACATTACACTTCACCTCTTCTCTCTCTTTCTCTTTCACAAATTACAAATCTTATAATCCTAAATCTACTATCCTAAATAATACTAATAATCTATTACAAGACCATTCAAAACCATTTTAAATCAATGCAAAATTAAAACTCTCTCTCTCTCTCTCTCTCTCTCTCTCTCTCTCTCTCTCTCTCTCTCTCTCTCTCTCTCTCTCTCTCTCTCTCTCTCTCTCTCTCTCTCTCTCTCTCTCTCTCTCTCTCTCTCTCTCTCTCTCTCTCTCTCTCTCTCTCTCTCTCTCTCTCCATCTCTTTTTATCTTTCACACTCTCTATCTCTTCTTAAAACAAACAAACAAACATCAACCTCAAACAAACAAACAAAAATGAAGCACCAACCTCAAACAATGATCTTCAAGCACTAATCTTGAAGCATCTTGCAGCACTGATCTTCAAGCCCTCAAGCACTGATCGCCCTCAATCACTCCAAAGACACTCAAATCTGCAAAAAACAAAGTGAAAGAGAAGGCGTTGGATCGCGCGAATCGAAGATTGAAACAGACGTCGAAATCCGACGGCCTCCAAACACGTCGAAATCCGATGTCTGGGCCCATTCAAGCCCAAACAAATGTGCCAGATGCCGTGGACAGGCTTTTTGGCTTGCCGACGTGTCTGTCAGATTCCGACGTCCACGTCGGATTACACGTATTTAAAAAAAAAAAATTATAACAAGTCATATCCACATCTGCAAGTCGGAATCCGACATGTCGGACTCCGACGTGCCTTTGAAAAATTGGTTGCCACCCATATTTCCTGATCGCCAGATTTTGACGTGTCAGATTGCGACATATTATGAAATTTTTGAGCATACGTCGGATGCAGACGTTGGCATCTGCGCAATATGTTATTGTGATAGTTTCTACCCATTCTAAGGTCCACGATTTAGGACTATGGAAATACTCTATTTTGCAGCTCTTGAACACCTCTCTACCAAAGCTGAGGGTAGCACTTGGCATTGTGATTTTTTGCCTAACTACCATTCGTACGACTTAATCTATTTTTACACCTATTTTACACTTTTTGCAAGAGCGTGAGCCAGTGGTAACTCTCTCCACATAAGGCTATGATGGCGAGTGTACTTCTTTTACTTGTTTACAATTTTTGTGTCTTAAAAGAGTGCTCTCTTTGTATTTGACGTGCACTTATTGAGCAAAAATGGCTATTTGCATATTTCATCATGATAAGTATTTGCATAGAGATAAAACATTTCTAAACGATTTCCAGTGAAAACTTTAACACATGTGGGAATACTCTACTTACATATCTTGACCAAGAATTCAAAAAAGACCCCCTTAAAATGATCAAAATTGGCCTGAATAGGTTGGAAGTACTTTTGTTCTAAAGACCAGATGCTCTAGAAATATCAAGAAGGTCCAAAGAAAGTGAGAAAGACATAGCAACCTCCTCCAAATTATCTAGCGGTACAAATTCTTGATCTTTCTTTAAATAGTACTCACACAATACTTGCACAACCTATTTTTGACAAGATCTGGACTTGTGCGAGCTCCCAGACATGTGTGCAAATTCTATCCAGAGAGGTTCACTTGTGATTACAACGAAGCCCCATCAAGCACTTGAAACTTAGTAAAATCCTCTAAGATCAACATCATATGGTTCCACTCAAGAAAATCCGAGCCCTTGAAGATACACTTTGCACCTACAATCCATCATCCATCGCCGACAATCCTATCATGATGAATCTGGTTGGATAGCCTTAGGCACTTCTAGTAGGGAATGCCTTAGAAGTGTCTTAGTGGGAAGCCATAGATCCATCATGATAAGTTTGCCAAATCTGTCGATATCAACATCCATTACCCATCACCTAAATGCATAAAATATCTACTAGATCACGATGGCAACAAGTGTAATTCGAAAGTCTTCATGAGTGGAGAAGAGGATTTTGCGAATCGATGCACCGAAGTATGATGATGACTTAGACCCAGTTCGTTTCCTTCAAGACTTCGACAATGTTTGTAAGCTCTATGGAGACAACTCAGACACTGAAAAGTTAAGACTGTTCCTGATGGTTCTACATGGCAATGCAAAAGAGTGGTATTTAAATCTACAGAGCACGGATATCGAGTCATGGAAAACCATACAGAAAGCCCTCACCAAATGGTTTAAATCCTCCAAGCTCACTCAAAGCCCTTTCATCCAAGATCAAAAGGAGGAGCAGAGAGTCCATACACACCTACATTGAGCATTTTAAATGTCTCAAGGTAGAGTGTGTTGAAGATAAAATCACCAAAAAATAAGCCATTAAATTATTCCTCGTCAGGTTACCCAAGGCCATTAGAAGAGCATTCAAACCCACAGACTCTTCTAGAGTCTTATTATCCAAGGCTGATCGCTCCCCATCCAACACAACAGCCTTTTGTAGAGAGTCAACATATTGCTACATCGTCTATCACCCCAGTTGATTCCGACTACATAGATCCAGCGATGTATTATGTAGAAGATACCGATGTGTCTGCTCATCAAGTTGATCCATTTGCATCTTACCAAAATTAGTAGTATTAGATGTGTCTAGGCTCATCTAGTCTTACTGATTCTTTTGTCATCCATGGATACATAGTTGCTTTTGATCCAAATATAGTTACATCCTATCTAGCAACCATATAAGGTCTATCTCAAATACCATCCATAGATAAGATTGAGAATGTACCACCTTAGATCTAGGTCTTCATTACGTCTCTATGACCAAGCAATTGATATCATACCCTGGAGCCAAGTTTTGAGCTACCGCCTGATGAATCATTACTTTTGTGTCTATATGACAACCCGTATTTTTTTTATCTAAGTGAAAGTAATCTAAGAAATAATTGTCTTATTTCATGCTATGTAAATGTTATACATTATGACTTTGTTTTTTCTTTTGTAACACTGTAGCTATGGCCTTATACCAAGTTTGATTTAAGAGTGTCATGCAATTCCTTCTATAGAGTTATATATTACAATTTTTCATTTTTTCTCTCATTTCAAGTTTTGTCTTGTCAACTATGTCGTTTGTTGTTGTCTGTTTGTTTGTTCTATTGTCGTATGGTTTGGTGTGTTTTCTTTTGCAGCCGCACTATAGGTGATATTTCATCGGCAATTTTATTCTACTTTTACAGTTGCAGTATCACACGAATTGTCATTGGGATATATCTCTACATCTTTACCAATGATTTCAAAAAGATTTCAATAGGAACAAAAAGAGCAGTCAAGGGCCTTCAACAACAAACGCTCAGTTTGGCAACAAAAGGAACATCTTATCATAGTGGAATCATGATCCAACAAAATATCCATCTTCCCAACAAGATGGCATATTCTCAACAACACCACCATCGCCATTCTCAATAAGCAGTTGGTTTTACTTACGGGCTCTCAAGTCACATCAAAGAAAAAAAAGCTATATGAAAACTGACATAGACAATGAGTTTCCTACCAATGCCAACAACGATGATTCATTGGACGAATGCACATTGAGCAGTGGTCGTAATCGTGTCTCAAGCATATACTACCGCTATTCTGCATCATTCATTTGATCATCTGCTGAGGCCACAAGAAGCACAATTCATCAACGAGCGAAATCCCATAGGCCTACGCAAACTGAAGGAATCTCACATCAATCAGAGATTGAAGTTATGAGCGCACAACCTCAATGACAAAACTATTTTCAAAGATGAGCAATGATGATTCTATGGAGAATTGTACAAAGAGCATTGGTTAAATTATGGACAGATATGGAAATCCACACAAGACTCCTCTCATTCATTCCCTCATGTTCCACCATATCATACATCTTGAAGCTTCATCTCACTTCCCCCATCCTTGTCTCAAGTCCTCATTCCTCCCTGATGGATCAATCTGCACTTGCTCTCGTTTATCAACTATAGTACTTCGTGAAGTAGACAAATCTATGACATCTGCAACATACCATTGACATAGTTCGGCACTTGAAGCAACAAACTCAAGGATGTTAGAGGTTCTCAACAACGATTATGAGCCATGTCTTAAGTCCCAAAAAAATTGACAAGTTAACAGCTTGTTGATCATTCAAATGGACCAAAAAAAAAAAAAAAAAAAGAGGCCCATACACACCTCTTGAAGAGCTCTCGAACTCCATGAAGAATTCAAACAGCTGCAAGAAATGTCAAATGGAAAACCTCTGCTGACACAAGTGCTTTCAAAAGTAATGAGCAAAGGATTTTTGATCCATCCATCCACTTCCATATATCCACCTTCACCACTTCCGAGATTACAACACCCCCTATCACACCCACTCCCACTTCATCTCATTGTCGTTCAGTAACCCCTTGTGTGGCATTCACATCATGTCTAAAAAATACTAAGCTCGTGTACATCATCCGCTGAATAATTTGCATGAGCACCTGGAAATACAACTCATCAAAGAGCCAACTCCCATATGGTCCACATCAGCTCTTCTAGAGACGCTCATATTCTTCACAGCTTCATCTCCTACGGAGCAACACTTTACAAAAATTTTCACATCTATAAGCTGCATCGACTTTGACTCCTCCAACACCATAAGGAGCGAGGTCTTAACATTGCACTTGGCGTGGGACCACCAAGTTCTTAACGGAGGGAATAATGGAGGCTGATATTCCAAGGAATATTCTAGACATCCTACGGAACATCTTTAAACATAAAAGCATGATAGACTTTAAATGTAGAACTTGCTCACCATCAAGTTTAGGCTTTTACGTTATCCGTATTGGCTTGAGTTATTTAGTTCTAAGTTTAAATTTCCATGGGAACTGCACATAAATATGTAATTTCAAGTTATGTAAAAGCTAGTCACATAGGCCTATCAGGGGTTTGTCCCATGGCACCAATGTGATTCAAACTTAAGTTAGTCTCATAGTGCCTTTATGTAAGTGAACACCACTCCAAGTATATATAGGAGTGGAAGAGTCCATTTTCAAGAACCTCATTAGCAATACATGCCTATCTTTCCTCTCTGAGTGTTCTTTCTTGTGTGGTTTCATGTACTGTGTTACTTCACATTGTATTGTACATTATGTCAATGCCCGGCACCAAGTCTTCGATTTTAAAATCAACAAGGTCAGAGAACTCAAAAATGGTGCTTGACAATAGACAAAGAACCTCATCCTCCTGATAATCCGAAAAAACACATAGATCTTAAGTTGTAATATATGCATCTTCGTTAATATAATATTTCAGCAAATCAAAAAAGCATTTGGAATGTACATCAACAATTCTTTTCTTAATATTGGCATTGGAGCCAATGAAGGCATCTCTCAGCTTATCAGTATCTACACTCATATAGTCAGTGTCTTTATCAGGAGTATTCACCAAGAAATAACTGGTCTCCTTTATGGAATGTTCAATAGTGGAGGATGAAGGGATCTCAGTTTCAGGAATCGATGTATGTAATTATTATGGGTCTATACTAACACAAAAAACATAAATCTGGTTTGATACTTGAGATAATGACATTTTTGTTTACATATATTACATTCAGTGAAGTTCTTAAATTGGTCAAAAAGTTTAGTATACGTCCTGTCTAGCCCCACTGCTTATAATGTGGAAAACTATGTACAAGGTTAGTGAAATGCATAAACGATAAATTACCCAAAGAGATTAGAGAGATACTAATTATATCTCTGAATCTGACATACTGGTTATAAAAAACATTTGGACTCTCTTGTGTTGTACTAAACACATGTAAGAAAGGCCAGAAGAGGGACGACTAGGATCAGACGAGGAAGCCATTGCCTAGTATCGGTTCTCTTTGAGAGGCAACTATCCATGAAAAAAAGAGTACACTACATGCACACAGAACAACATGTATGGACTGAGGGGGTTAGATATTACTCTTGAGCACGTGTCATGTTCTAGGTCACATCCGACGACAAGTCGGACGTGCACAGAACCAATATGACCGAAAATCAAGAAAGAAAGATGAAAAAAAATCCGGAGATCGTGGCCTTTATAGTTGTTTCACATGTGCAAGTCAAATGGTCAACTGACCACATGTCAACCTCCGATTGGCCTAGAAACGACTACACATGGGAATGACCACATGTTTATCATTGATTGGGTTGTATGGAACTCACACGTGTGACCATTGTGATGGAAAAACTCGTGAGAAATTCGCAATCACGAAAGAATTGCGAACACGATGGATTCGGATGGAGTTCAGAACTGATCGTTGGTCACTGCCAACTAAATTGTTTCTACAGTCCTCCAGAATGTAGTCAGGCACTGCTGATTTACGTTTATAAATTAATGTAGCATTCAACAAGAATTCAACCAATGTGCGGAATCAAATGAACAAGAGTGAATCAGAGACACAAATAACAGTAGACTAATTTGCATTCAAGATCAGATATGAAAAGTGACATGTGTACAACGGCTACAAAATCATCTATTAGCTTTTTGATTCTTCAGGCACTGCATGCAAATCCACGCAGTGCGTTGGCGTGATAGAAAATACAGTTCTCTCACGCATAATGTCTCGCTTACTAGCGGACTTGTGGATCTCTGTGGATTCTGCTTACAAAAACTTGTCTCGCATGTAGGCAGACTTCTGTTCTGTATATTTTCGTCTTGATTGCTTACTAGCATCAGACTACTTCATCTGTATTTTTTTTTTGTCAAGTATTATACAAAAAGTATATAGTCGCTCTGTGCAACTCCTACATTAGAGTAATTAAGCATCTATGACTAATCAGGAATTACAACAATGGTAGATTAGCCACGACCAGGAGTGTATCTACTGACGTCATGCTATCAGATCAGATATATGTACTTCTGGGAGTTAAATTCACACATGTGAGATGCCCTACACATGTACTTTTGATCTCCTAAGCCCAATAATACCATAAAGACCAAACTAGCATTGATTGACAATAGGAAAGCTGATCATACAAGAAATATTATTGTGTTACAAGCAAGATCTATCAACAATAATATGAAACTAAGTACAATAAATGTCTCAACTCGGCTAGAGAGAGAATATGAATGTACAAACTTGAGTAGAGAGAGAGAGAGCACAAAGAGCTTAGTCTCCAAATTTGCATTACACGCAAAAATCATCATCTTCTCAATGAGAGTACATCACATATATATAGATCCATGGACTCTCCTCCTACTTTGAGTTGAATTGGAGTTATGAATCCACCTCTCAAGCTATCTAGTCTTATTCAAGCCACCTCAATATGTCTAGTTGTGCCACCTAGTATTTTCATGCATTACATGTGGCATGCAAAGTACAAACGACAATTCCTATGGTAGCTCGAGTTTCTACTTCTACCTACCTTGAATATTTTATTCTAAGATGAGTCTTTACTAAGCCAAAAGAGCTCAATTCATGGCATTTTTAGGACCCCTACTTACAACATTAGATAGATTTTTTCAATATTTCAACACTCCTCCTAAAAATTTATCTAATGTGGATCAAGCATCGATCTTGAGATAAGACCAAGATTAGATCTATGCTTTGAGAAGGCACTTTTTCAAAGTGGCTTTGTGAGAAGATCAGCAATACATGAAGATGTGTCTACATGTTCCAAGTTGATTTCACTTCCAATGACCTTATCCCTTACAAAATGGTGTGCCACTTCTATATGCTTGTTTCTTGCATGAGAAATAGGACTGTTTGCAAGAGCTTGGGCCGTTATGTTGTCACACTTGATCAAGGGAAGATCATCCGCTTTGATGCACTTTAGCTCCATGATTAACCTCTTGATCCAAAGCACCTCTTTAGTTGTTGTAGTGAGTGCTTTGTACTCGGCCTCACAAGAAGATAGGAATATGGTATCTTGCTTCTTTGAAAGCCAAGACACAAGATTGCCTCCAAGAAAGATAGTATATGCATTAATGGACTTTCGATCCATTTTATCACTTGCAAAATTGGAATCCGAATAGCCAACAATGGTTAGATCTTCATTCTTGTACAATAAACCATAATCTTGAGTAGAAGATACATATCTTAGAACTCTCTTGGCCATCTTCCAATGTTGGATCCTAGGATCTTGGATAAATTGACTCAATTTGTGCACACAATAGCTCAAATCGGGTCTAGTGATAGTAAGCCAAATTAAGGAGCCTATAAGACTCCTAAAAAGTGTGATGTCCTTGAAGGATCCTTCGTCACCTTTAATAGGGTCTTTTACATGTTGCTCCATGGGAGTATCTATGCCTTTACAATTTTTCATATTGAACTTTCTCAACATAGAAAAGACATATTTAGATTGATAAATAATTGCATACTCTTCATGAAAATCAATCTCAAGGCCTAAAATGTATTGGATCTCTCCTAGATCTTGCATTTTAAATTCTCCTCCTAATGCATCCTTAGTTTCTTGAACTAGCATCAAACAACTTCCACTAAGAATAATGTCATCTACATAGATTAGAAGAATGACAATATTACTACCATCAAACTTTAAGTACATAGAAGGATCATAGTCACTAAGCACAAATCCTAATGAAAGTAGAAAGTTGTTGAGTCTTGAATACCATGATCTAGGTGCTTGCTTCAAGCCATAAAGACTTCTAAATAGCAAACACACCTTAGATTTATCCTTGATGAATCCTTGAGGTTGTTCCATGCATACATTAGAGGAGTTTTGATTTCCAAAAAGACCTTTTAAGAATTCATGCAAGATGTCTTTTTTATTATTAAAATACTATAACACTAATAATTTTGACTTCCCATAACTTTTTAATCTTAGCTCAAAAGTATGTCATGTAACATATCATTGGAAAGCCCTTGTTGAGCGCTTTCCAATGCACCAGACTTCACTAAATTTGGACTTACCACCAAAAAGTTATGCCATGTTTAGTATAAAATCAAAATGTGGACTCAAAAAGTTACGTTACGTAGATTTCAAATTTGAGTGTTTTGATTGGTCCATGTGTAAGAAAAATTTGAGAAAAAATATAAAAAGAATCATTACAAAGGGTCTTTTTTGGATTTAGAACTCCTCTAATGTCTCCTCCTCAAGATAGCCATTCAAAAAAGCGTTGGAGACATCAAGTTGATACAATTTCCAATTAAAAATAGGGCAAGAGAGATTATGATTATTGTCAACATCTTTGCTATAGGAGCAAAGGTTTCTTCATAGTCAAGGCCACATATTTGTGCAAAGCCTTTAACACATATTCTTGCCTTGTACTTGTTGATGGAGCCATCATGATTGTACTTGATCTTGAACACCCACTTGCATCCAATGATGTGCATGTTAGGTAGTGGATCCACTAGCTCCCATGTGTGGTTGGTGATCAAGGCATCATATTCAATCTTCATGGCCTCATACCACTCCTTGGTATTGAGGGCTTCTTGGACATCTTTGGGCTCCTCATGAGAAAAAAAATAAGCATAAGTGGAATCAAGATCCACTTGTTTTCCTTTGTCATCAAAAGTGAGCCTCTTATGCTCGGATCTTTCCCTCAAGGATCTTCTAGGAGTGAAAATTCGAGGACTTTCATCTTCAAATCTCAACCCCTCCATATGTTGATTGTCTTCAATAACAAAAGGCGATAGATTTTGAGGTTGCTTGATCTCGGCCCTTCCTAGATTGGACTTTTCTTCTTCATGAAAGACTACATCTCTACTTTCAATTACTTTAGAAGTAGAGAGCATGTAGATTTGATAGGCTTTCTTGTTGGATGAATATCCAACCATTACTCCTTTGCTTGCACAAGGATCATCCTTCTTTCTCATTTCCAAGGGAATATGGACGAAGCATATGCATCCAAATACTCTAAGGTGATCAACCTTAGGTTTCTTCAAATAAAGTGCTTCATATGGTGACTTTCCTCCAAGTGCAACATGAGGGAGTCGATTGCAAAGATAGTTTGAATAATTGATGGACTCACCCCAAAAGTCTTTTGGCAAGGATGCGTCAATTCTAATGGTTTTGGCACATTCACACAATGTTCTATTCTTTCTTTCAGTCACCCCATTTTGAGATGGTGTATATGCACAAGAAAACTCCCTTTCAATGCCTTCAAGCTCACAATAATCATGAAATTTATTGGAAGTGTACTCACCACCTCCATCACTTCTAAGAATCTTGATTTTGTATGAAAATTGCTTTTCAACTAGAGCTTTTAACTTTAGGAAATAGTCAAACACCATAGACTTTGAAGCTAGAAGATATAACCAAGTAAATCTTGTGAAATCATCAATGAAAGTTACAAAGCAAGTAGCACCACCCTTGCTCTTTGAAGATGAGAAGTGCACATCCGAGTGTATGAGCTCCAATGGATGTGTAGTCTTAAAAGATGACTTTGAAAATGGCTTCTTATGAGATTTAGATATGGCACAAGCCTCACATGGCTTGAAATTCTTGGAGATAAGATTAGGCAAGCCAATAGCTTTGGCTTTCTTGACCATGGACACCATAGAACTATAGTTAGGATGCCCCAACCTACTATATCATAGTTCCTCCAAAGAAATATGAGAAGCAAAAGCACCATCACAAGAGTTAGCATACTCTTTGGGATCAAGCTTGTAGATTCCACCATATCTAGACCCAAATGCAAGGATCTCATCATGCTTCTTGATTGTACATGTATCAACATTGAAATTCACATCTAGTCCACTATCAAGCAACTGCCCAACACTAATAAGATTTTTTGTGAACTTAGGAGAAAAAAAGTACTTTAGATAGAGAAAGAACTTTTGATGATGAAAGCTTTAAGGGAATGGTCCCTATGCCTTCAATAGCACACTCATGATCATTTGTTGTGTAGATGGACTTCTTGGCTCCTTCATAAGGTGTCATGGATGAAAAAGAATGCTTGGAGATACACATAAGTGAGGAAGCTCCACTGTCGATGTACCACAAACCATCCTTCTTGAAAGGTGATGAAGAAAAACTTGAGACCATGAGAGATCCCTCTTCATCACTTGCATGAGCATCTGCCTTCTCTTCATTGGAAATGTTGGCTTGCTTGAATTGACTCTTCTTTTTGAAGCAATTGGTGGCATAACGCCCCTTCTTGCCACAAAAGAAACACTTGATGTTTTTCTTCTTCTTCTTGGATGTGAAAGCTTGAGAGGACTCATCCTCTTCCCCTTTCTCCTTGGAAATAAGATTGTTCTTGCTTGAAGAGTGTTGGTGTTGATTCTTACTTCTTGACTTGTGCTTATCCTTGGTAAAGAGGGCTTTACCATCAATGTTGAGAGACAGTCTTTCCATTTTCAAGAGTTTATACTCTTGTCTTGATTCTTCAGAAATGAACACACTTTGGAGTGTTTCCAAACTTGGTAGCTCCTCCTTAATGGCATAACTCTGAACAAGGTTGTCATATTCCTCCTTTAACCCATTAAGTATGACTTGAACAAGTTCATTTTGGTTGATGGACTCTCCTATGCATGACAATTCTCTATGGAGGTCTTTAACTCTCATTACATAAGCTGAAGCACTTTCATCACTTCTCTGTACACTTTGAAAATTTTGGTTTCTTAGTGTTAGAAGTCTAGAAGTAGTCTTTGCCTCATAGATGGACTTGAGAGTATCCCAAGCATCTTTGGCATTAGTACAAGCACCAATTTCTCTTAAGATGTCATTTGAGACATTCATTTTAATATAATGCAGAGCCATCCTAGCTCTTTTTTTGTACTTTGGAATTTCTTGAAGATTTTGTGGTTCTTCTTCAATACCAAGTACAATATCCATCACATCTTGTAGAATTAAGACAGATTCCATCCTAACCTTCCAAATTGAGTAATTGGAGGTTGACAATCTTTCACTTGCTTCTAATAGAAAGACACCCATTGAAGCCATAAAGAATGATGGAAATAAAAAAAGATGGATGAAAAATTGCTTATCTTCTCACTATAGGAACCAATCAAGGGTAAAAAACCAAACCCTATGTAAGACTAAACAAAAAACTGTGAGATAGATCTCACTAGTTTGACAATTTCTCTAAAACAAGATTTGAATCATCAAAAAAGATGAAGTATGGCAAAAGTTATGGTTCTCTGAATTTCACACGTGTGAAATACTCCAAAAATGTCAAATTGACTCAAATACAACCTATTTGTATGAAACAATTTGCCTAGATCCTCTAAATTCTGCCTAAATCACATATAGATGAGATTGGTCAACTTCTGGGTGATTTTTGTGATCATTCAGGCAATAAATGACATGTACTCAAGATTTTTCACAGGTCTAGGCGCCCTACCTACACCTATTCAAAAACTTATAACTTTTGATTCGCTTATCCAACTATCATGATTCAAATTGCATCAGTTTCTACACATTTCTAGCTTTCTAGTGGGCTAAATTGCATGAAATTTGGATCTAAGGTGAGAGAGAAACACCAAATTGAAAATGGGCTTATTTCACACGTGCCTACACCTAAAATTCTGTACAGTGCCTGATCTAGACCGATCAAAGTGGTTTGAGGCTCAAAATCACCTGAAAAACTCCAATGAATAAATATCATTTCAACTCTAGTTGATGTGGAAAAATATGAAATACGGTCTATTATGGAATTTACTTGAAAGCAGCTTTTGATCCCATTGAAGAATCGAACAATAATGGAAAGACCTTGTATGAAAACCCATTTTGTCAAATTAAGGATGGGAAGGTGCAGCTTATGTCCAATTTTTTACAATCTCTGACTGAACTGTTGAAAGATGGGTTGTATCCTTGGAGAGCCATCACACCAACACCTGTGAAGTAGAATGATCTACTCTATATGAAGAACTCAACCATGAGACTTTCATATCGAAACCTTGGTGCTGTAGCCTCATTTTTTTTCTGAACCTAGGGAGAATAATACTCAAAATTACTTGGACTAGAGCACATACATTATGGATCCAAGAGAGCTGGTAGTATCAAATTGAAAGATAGTGAAGTCCAAGTATGCATTGTTGCTGATTTATGTATTTAAAATGCTAATTTATGTAATTAAAATGCTACTATATATCATGATACTTTCAACTTCCATGAGGCAGAGGTGAACAACTTGTTCTTTTCTTGTTTGATGTTGTCTGTCTTACTTAAGATGGCTTAACCTAAAGGATAAAACCCTAATCTAAGTCTCCTCCTCTAAGGCTTACCCTACTAGAGAATGGAGGGCCTGAATTAACTTAACTTGTTGCCAGATAAATAATGTACAATACATTGTGAAGTAACACTGTACATGAAACCACACAAGGGAGAACACTCAGAGAGGAATTGCAAATGAGGTTCTTCTTGAAAATGGACTCTTTTACTCCTATATATACTTGGAGGGGTGGTCACTTACAAAAAGACACTATGGGACTAACTTAAGTTTGAATCACATTGGTGCCATGGGACAAACCCCCAATAGGCCTATGTGACTAACTTTTACATAACTTGAAATTACATATTTATGTGCAGTTCCCATGGAAATTTAGACTTAGAACTAAATAACTCAAGCCAGTACGGATAACGTAAAAGCCTAAACTTGATGGTGGGCAAGTTCTACATTTAAATCCTATCTTGCTTGTATGTTTAAAGACGTTACGATTTTGCATCCTTCGTCAGCTATGGATCCATCTCGCATGACTATGGTGGTCTCCCAACTAGATGACGCTATGGCTTCTCCAACTAGCTTGAGCAAGAGGATGGGAGGAGCACTATGAGCATATGATGATGAAGAAGGTATTCTGACTGGTGAGGAATGTTTGTTGATGGCTTTGGCAAATGTTCATGATCATGGACAAAGTTTGCCATCTGAAGAAGAATTTATTTCCTTCCAGGCCCATCTGGGATTCCCTCGTCCATCGGTAATGAAATTTGCAGATGACTCTTCTTCAATAGGGGGTCACAATATAGATCATCTCGATCTAGTTGCAGCAGATGATGAAGAATGCGTATGTTTAGTAGTTTTACTATAAGTTTATCATATGTATGTGTTCTATCAAGTTTTATGATTTAAGAACTCCAATTTTGTTATGCAAAATACACTTGTGATCGATAACTTTGCTACTCATCGAGGGGGCTTCAGACAACATTCATCATCTTTCCATAGGGATAGTGGTCTTGGCCACTACTTGAGGCACTTTCAGAAAAATAAAATTTGTGTTGCTCATTCCAAACTCATGCTAGTTGGAGAGACTCTGATAATGGCTGTGAAAGCCTTATCTTATTATCTAGGTGGACATAAATTTGCTAAAGCAAATAAATTTTTTTTTTGAAGAGATCATATGTTTTGAACATATTAGGATTTGTAGATGGGAATGTACCATTAAGGAGTTCCCATTATTCATTGTATGCAACATATATAGAATTGAGTGGTAACAAGCACATCTTCTGGATGCTTATGCAAGTACAGAGTTACTGCATGATAGCACAACAATTGGACAAGATGAAATATCAGATCCCACTGAATGAAACTTTGTATATATTGAATATTATGAACACAATTTATATTTGTACATCTTTGTAGCTCTAAATTTCTAGATTCTTTGTTGCTTAATGAATTTGGAAGCTTTTCTAAATTTGTCGTAATTTGAAGATTTGGTTATCTGTCGAATCTGAACTCTACGGTAGAACCACTAAAATAATTGACAAACATAATTTCGTTTTTCATTGGTTCCTCCATGTGTATTTTGATGAAATGTTGCACCTGCTTGCCAATGTGACTTCTCCATCCCTTGTGATGACCAAACACCTAGGCTTCCATATGTGTTTGCAAAAAATGACATATGATCTCTTAGTATGTGCTACACATGTCAAAATCGTAATGTCAGTCTTATGCTTGGATCAAAACATAGAAATGAACTGAAAGCAGCTCTGAGCATGTATACTAACCATGTAATGAGTGACGTGATCTTCTCCCCATGCTTTTGATATTGCATCAATGAAATCGACACAAGTCTTTTGTAGAGCTCTCTTATTAGTATCAAAAAATTTGTCTTTTCTTAATATTTTAATCATACTGTCAAGCTTCCTCCATACATCAACTTTCAGTAATATAGTTTTGTCAGTCACCCCTAAGTCTTGAGTGGCAGCAACGATATCTTTCCAGATTGAGTGTGGAATATTAGAAGTCTTACTTGTATGGTTTGACAGGAATCGAGTTACTTTTGCTCCTCTTATGCTTGGCTTATTAGTCATATTTCCTAACTTTCCTGAAAGCTTTTATCTTTTTGTATTTTGACATGTGCCTTATGAAGTTCTACTTTCGATAAAACATCTTCTAATTTTCAGATAGCTTCCTTCGCTGATGATGTTGGCTTATTATTCCAAGCAAAAACTATATGAAGATAAATGAGCTTATCTATTATGCTAACTTCTGCATGAAGAGTGCAAACATGCACATTTTTCAAGGGAATAGGCAATACAGGCTTCCAGTTTGGATCTGTATTTTCTCTAGTCATTCTTGTACTTCTAGTTACATCTTTTGTCATTTTCATGCAGTACAAACAAGGAGGTTTAGATGTAGCACCACGAGAGACATTATACATGCATTTCAATGTTTTCAAATCACTTGTTAAGTGCCATTGAACATTGAAATCTCCAACTCTTGGAACATTGAGAAATCCTTCATCCATATGGTCCTTGATGATCCTAGGGTAAGATGTCCTAGAGAATATCCATGATAATATATCATGATTCTCCTTCAGTACCTATCCAAAGAATAAAACCAACTTAGTTAGTTAAAGAATTCTTACTATCCATTGAAGCTAATCTAATAATGAGAAAAATTACCTGAAAAGCTGCCAACCACCATATATCATTTTCAGACAGGACACTGAATCTGAAGTCTCCTTGGTCCACTGTTTGTGATACTACACCATTCATGAGAGTCATACTAACTCTCTCCATCTTCTACTCTTTCACAATCTCTGACTCATCTAACTTGAGCACTATGATTATTCTACCATTCACCTTTTCAAAGGCTATATCATAAAATGTGACTATGTTAGCAAGGGATTTAGATCAACAAAGAAGTTGTTTGATGAATTATAAGATATTGACCTTCCATCAGTTTCATACACTTCCTCAATATGAAATGGAGTACCAATGATCTTATGCATACCTATGTTTAAATGTATTCCTCTCTGTCTTCAAGTGATATGACCTTGGGATAGGGACTTTTCTAATTCAAACTTGCTTAAAAGCTTCTATAATAAGTTAGAACATTGGAACTTCTATTTCTCATCAGGATACACTCAATGGATTTTCCTATCAATATTGAGCCCAATGACATTCCAAGTGAAGCATTGTCCTTAATATTCTGATGAGCTACTAATGCAGATCTGCAAAAAACACCAGATAGTTAGTAGAACATTACAGTAGCTGAAATAAAACCATATGTCATTGATCAAGTTACAAAAAATTGAAATATGCTTATTTGAATGCACAAATTCTTCTATTTTGATAACCGCCTTTGTCGCTTTTGCTTCATACTCCTAGCCTCCTTCTTCTTAGCCACTTCCACATCCTTCAGTTTGTAAGTTTTTTAAACAAATAGATTGTAAGATTGATTGCATTTGCTCTAGTTCTGATTTGATATCGAATGTTATCTTCTGTAATTATTCATTGTTTCTTTAAGTTATTCATTTTCCTCTAAAGTCTTTTGGACATGAAAATTTCTTTTTTGATAATAAGAGGATATGCGTATCAACTCACATTCTAAAAATTGAATTTTCTTCATAGAAAACTGATTTCCATAGTTTTGCAATCTCTCACAATATCATAGTAATCAAGTATGCCCATTCCATATCCATATAACTAGATGAGTTATTGAAAAGAATGTGGGATGAGTCAGAGTGCTAGGATCTCGAGGATATAATGTTCCATCTGTCCACAAATCCAAGTTCTTCTTTCCTTCTGCCCTATAACGAGAACGATCTTCAGTAGATATTTTAATTCCTTTGTCTCCTCTTCTCTGTAGAGGTGCCAAATCACTAGGGATATCCAAATGTAGATGATACAATGTCATCATAAAAAAAAACAAAAAAGTAATCAGATGCATCAAATCACTAAGAACATATTTTTAAAACAAAACAAAGTACTTATCCTTTATTATATTATATACTCTGTACCATCAATGCATTGATTTTGCTCTTCTGTCTGATTCAAATTTGGAGATGGTGCTCATATTTTCATTCCAGTATTGGTAATTTGACAAACAACAAGCAAGAACAATCAATAGCATTGATTAATCACTAAATTCGACTTCACACATGTGTAATACAGGTTGTAGTACAGCCTGTAGGCTGAGAAACAAGTAGAAATTAATTTGGTTAAATTTGGATCACAAAAACTCAATGTACATAGTGGAGTAGCTTGAGATTTTCAATGAGCTCCAAAAATAATCTATCTTCTCACTATGAGAGCTTGGAATACATAGCAAAAGTGACTTCCTTTGTGATGTTAGGTGGATTTCCAGCATGTAATAAGGAAGTTGATTTGGCTCTCTTGCCCTAATTTGCAACCTTAGCCTAATTTCTAGAGTCATGCCTAGTAGGTGACTAGTTGGTTAATTTTTCACCTTAAACTTAGATGTAGGTCCTATAATCTAGGAATCACTACCAAAATGACATGACCAACCCTTTAGACTTGATCTAATCTATAGTAGGGTAGGTTTCCCAAGTGGCTCCATGGCCTCACATGTGTGGGACTCACTTCTGTACATAATTTTCATTATTCTACATGGTTTCTGATCAAGCTAGATTTGCCAATTTTTGGCAATTCTTCACACTCCTCAAATTTAGCTTGATCTATCTACAAGTCTCTTGATAGATGAATGAATGCTTTTATAAGTGTCAAAAAAATCCAGCTACAAACAAGGAACTTTTGAGACTCCAATAGAGAATGATGTCCATGAAAAATCTTTCACCACCTCTTAAAGGATCCCTTACAAGATGTTCGACAAATGTGTCTATTTAATGTAGCACACTTCAACAACTATACATCATTCCAAGCCATGGATTACAAGGCATTTTGTGCACTTGAAAATACATCAATAAAACTATTAACTACATACATAATGTTGCCAAAGATAACTTGCCTTGCTTGATCCATATGATTGAGCCTTGATGGCTCCATCTTTATATTCAAGGTTCTTCTTGGATTCCTCAGATCTTGAGCTTGCTCCTCCACTTGACTTGACTCCAAACCATCTATGACTTGAATAAGGTGTTGATCCAAAGGTGCTTTTTCAAGTTAAAAAATCTTCCACTCTTGAAAGATTACATTTCCACCATTGACAAATTCTTTGTTGGAAAACAAGTAGATTCTACAATCTCTACTTGAAGAGCAAAACACAACCATTATTTATATCATTGAAATAGGATAACCTTTGGTCCTTACACTGGAATCATCATGCTCAAAGCATGTGGAACCAAATATTTCCAATAGATATGATGTTTCATCTTTTATGACACTATTCAAACTATTACAAAAATAGTTATCCAATGAAATTGATCTATCAACAACAAATGGAGATTTGAAAACATCTAATTTCATTGTCTTGCATAAAGAGTACTAAATATCATAGATCTTAAAGATAAGCAACAAGTCACTCCATGTCTACTAATACTATCCAACAAGTATTCAAAGATAGTAGACTCTCCAATGCTCACCATCCTTGCAAGATGCACACTTGAATGGAAAATTTGCATGCAATTTTATGACTCGGCCTCTGTCATTGAGGACCTCCTTGGAGCTCTTATGCTTTGAGGCTGATCCTCAAGATCTTTCTCCTTTTGATGCTCCCCCTCATTGCAAGCAAGGTCACACTTTGCCAAGATCTCCTCTTGAGTGATCTGCTCCTTTGCCAAGCTCACACTCTCAAAAGCAACACTAGCTTCCAACTTAAATAATCTTCCATGTTTAAATCTCTTTGCAATGCAAACATCATTCTTAAAAATGGAACAAACACCATGCTCAAAGTGGACATCCAGGCCACTTTCCAAGAGTTGACCAACACTTGGCATATTCTTGGTGATTGATGATACATAAAGGACATTTTCTAGATCCATACTTATTAAGGATTCTACATACAAAGAGATGGTACCAACACCATCTATCCTACACTCTTCATCACTTGCAGTAAAGAAAAACCTTTTAGAATCATTGAATGAGTGTAAGGTTGAGAAAAAATCCTTTTCACAAGACATGTGAGAGCCAGCCCCACTATCAATCTGCCAATTGTCTCTTGAATTGCTATTGATTCTTTGTGAGGATGTAGATGCCATCAAGAATATATCAACTTCATCCCCCTCCTCCTCGTGTGAAAGGTTTCCTTTTTTGTCCTCCTCCTCTTCTGCTCTTAGCCTCTTGGAGCATTTGGATGCATAATGCCCCTTCTTTTCACAAAAGAAGCATTTTTGCTTTGACTTGTCCTTTGAGGTTGATGCATCATCCTCTTCTTTGGCCTCCTTTGGATGCTTCGTCTTTTCATTGGTCTTGTTTTTCCCCTTGAATGAGAAATTGGCTTTCTCATCTCCATCCTACAAGGACAATGAACTCATTCTTGCCTTGGTGTGGATCATCCTACACTCTTCAGCCACTAATACACTGTGAAGTTTTTCTATAGTTGGCAAGGTGTCTTGGATGGCAAGACTTTGGAACAAATTTACAAAGTCATCTCCTAGACCATTAAGGACAATTTGTACATGACCGCTTAATTATGACCTCTCTAATTCTATTGGATGAGTGATCCTTAGGATTCGATCCATTCATAGCCGATTTCAATGTTTATGTGAGAATCACAGATGTGGAGATCATTGTTGCTGTTGTATGTGGACGACACCCTGAAGCGCAGGCCTGATTGTAGGAGTGAAGAATGAGATCTCTGTCGTACTATACCAACAAGGTTAATATAGATTTTGTAGCATATAGTGCTGTTCCCACAGAGGACATTGTTAGAAAGTTATGTTTTTGGTACAATTTATGACATGTGGTGTCGAGTGTTATTCTAGTTGTCAACAGACATTAAAAAGTAACCAGTATTACTTATATTTGGGTGTGTGGTTGATAATTTTTAGAACAACAATCTGGCCTCTATCGAATCGAATGAAACGCGTTCTACAGATGAGATGTTATCAGAATAGTACAACAGTACTACACTCTTGCTACAGTACTACAATACTACAACAGTACTACATAATTGTTAAGGTGTCAACAGAGAGTCGAAAATTGTTCGATGTATTTGCGACTGTACAGACAATTGATTAATCGCGTTCGTGAACTATTCATTTCTAGACAAAAGTCCTCAACAACTAAAGTCCAAATCAATGGTTAAAAAACACGAATGGTTCTAGAGCACGTTAGAAACTTATGTTAATGACAATCAGAAAAACAGATCAAAGACTCAATTCTTCAGACAGGGACTATCATCTCATATGTATACATACAGATTTATTCAATGATCGTGCTAGACTGTACCAAAGATAGTCGTTATTCGAGTGCCGAAAAAAAAGTATTCGCGACAGACAAATAAGATAGTTTTAAGACAGTTCTTTAGAGCATGTTTTACGGATACATAGCAAACAACTGTAATGCACTAGAGAGTCTGTCTGATCAAAGAGTAATTCATGTAATGCATTAGAGATTGTTAGCAGACTCAAGATCACTCACACTCAGCAGTGCAGAGAACAGAGATAAGAGAAAATAACTCACAAAACTCTATTCACTTATTCAATCTCTTACATATGCATAAACTCTTCTCTCTCGATACTCGAGACTGAAGTGTAAGATCAAAATATGTTCTACGGGGCGAACAAACACACCTCTAAAACAACAGGTGTGTCGCTCCCGCGAAAGGGTCTAGTTAACAATTAGATTGAAAATACATTCAATTATACCATGAAAGGTATACTTAACTACGAGTTAAAGTTACTCTAATTTAACATGTCTTTTCGTATCTAGTCATTTCGTGTGGACGACTTAGTAAAGGTTATCCAAGGTAATGTCTTTCTTATTAAACATCTTGCTCTTAATTACAAGGCAAGTACTTAGGAGATATATTCCTGAAAAATGACTTTAGGCCTCTTCATGATTTATACTTTAACCAGCTCATATCTTCATTTTTGAGTATATCATGCCATATTTATGTTGATATTCAATTTTTAACAATAAGGTGGCATCACATTTCCCCTTCCTCAAATGTGAAATGTCCTCGTGAACATAACATCTTCTTTTTGAGGATTATTCGCGAAACATTCTATTCTTCAGATTTTCGTTAAGGCGAAAAGATATTTCTTTGTATATTTCGTCCTTTAGATATTTCTTCATCTTAGAGTTTCGAGGTTTCAAAATTTTCGGCACTAGCTATTACTACTGCTAAAGAGGTCATGTTCCCTTGTCTGCAATACCAATCAGTCTTTGATGGTAAACTAGCCAAAAACCATTCGATCTGCATATCAACGAGATATACACCGGTTAGTTTTCCTATGAGATTTTTAACCTTTCATGTATATTTGCAAAGGGATTCTTTACTCTTCTTCTGAACATTGTTCAGACATCTCGATTTGTAACCAATTTCTCTGAACTGGTTTAGAAACGCATCTTTCAGTAGGTACCAGGTTCCTACGCGACCTGGTTCAACTTGACTGTACCAGATGCGCGCCTGCTTCCTTAGCAAACTAGGGAAGATTCGTAGTTTGTCTACGTCAGTACCTTCGTTATTCGCATTAGCGATTGACTCGAATTGTGAGACATAGCTATCTGCATCGCCGGAAGAAGTCCCTTTAAAATAATTGTATTTAATTTTTGATATAGAAGTGAAACGTGCAGCAGGGCCCTCCCTACCGAAGCTAATTAGGAGTTCAAGTAATTGAGTAGTGATTTCGTCTAGATTTCTTCGACTAGTATTCTCACTTTGTCTTCGTAAAAATTCCTCTCTAAGCTTATGGTATCATTCTAATCTGGATTCTCTATCTGACATACACTAGAGGTGGAGATGGATTTGTCAGATTTCTTATAACTTTCCTAAACAATCCCTGGCAATGGCACCAAAAATTGGTATATGTTGTACTATACCAACAAGGTTAATATAGATTTTGTAGCAAATAGTGTCGTTCCCACAGAGGACAATGTTAGAAAGTTATGTTTTTGGTACAATTTATGACATGTGGTGTCGAGTGTTATTCTGGTTGTCGACAGACATTAAAAAGTAACCAGTACTACTTATATTTGGGTGTGTGGTTGATAATTTTTAGAACAACAATCTAGCCACTATTGAATTGAATGAAATGCGTTCTACAGATGAGAAGTTATCAGAGTAGTACAACAGTACTACACTCTGGCTGATTAAGGTGTCAACAGAGAGTTGAGAAATGTTTGATGTATTTGCGACTGTACAGACAATTAATTAATCACATTCGCGAACTATTTGTTTCTAGATAGAGTCCTCAACAACTAAAGTCCAGATTAATGGTTAAAGAACACGAATGGTTTTAGAGCACGTTAGAAACTTATGTCAATGACAATCAGGAAAACAAATCAAAGACTCAATTCTTCAGACAGGGACTGTCATCTCATATGTATACATACAGATTTATTCAATGATCGTGCTAGACTGTACCAAAGATAATCGTTATTCGAGTGCCAAAAAGAAAGTATTTGCGACAGACAAATAAGATAGTTTTAAGACAGTTAGAGCATGCTTTACGGATACACAACAAACGACTGTAATGCACTAGAGAGTCTATCTGATCAGAGAGTAATTCATGTAATGCATTAGAGATTGTTAGCAGACTCAAGATCACTCACACTCAACAGTGCGGAGAACAGAGATAAGAGAGAATAACTCACAGAACTCTGTTCACTTCTTCAATCTCTTACATATGCATAAACTCTTCTCTCTTGATACTCGAGACTGAAGTGTGAGATCAATGTATGTTCTACGGGGCGAACAAGCACACCTCTAAAACAACAGGTGCATCGCTCCCGCGAAAGGGTCTAGTTAATAATTAGACTAAAAAAGCATTCAATTATACCATGAAAGGTATACTTAACTACGAGTTAAAGGTACTCTAGTTTAACATGTATTTTTGTATCTAGTCATTTTGTGTGGACGACTTGGTAAAGGTTATCCAAGGTAATGTCTTTCTTATTAAAGGTCTTGCTCTTAATTACAAGGCAAGTACTTAGGAGATATATTCCCAAAAAATAACTTTAGGCCTCTTCATGGTTTATACTTTAACCAGCTCATATCTTCATTTTCGAATATATCATGCCATATTTATGTTGATATTCAATTTTTAACAATAAGACATCACAATCTCGAAACATTTCTAGATAACAGACCTAGGAAAACTCAGATGTTATCTAGGCTTGCAGATTGACCACGACTATGACGAAGGAAAGCTATACCTTCATCAGTCAAGGTAGACCCAGAAAAATCCTAGATGATTTCGAAATTACAAATTGCAAAGGTGCAAATATCCCATTGCTTGCAGGGATAGTCCTGACGAACAAGGATTGTTCGATCACAGAAGAAGAGTAGGAGATGATGCAGCACACGTCTTATAAGAGGCTGATCAGATCTTTGATGTATCTAGCAGACAACACATGCCCTGACATTGCTTATGTCGTGTTCAGAATGAGTCAATTCAGCATGAAACTAGGCTTAGCACACTAGAAGATCGTAAAGTGAATCTTACAATACCTTCAACAGATGAAGGATTATGGACTATGTTATTCTTGTGATACAAGTTTCCATATTCACTCCTACAGTGATGCTAGCTGGGCATCTCTCAAGGACGACTGTAGAAGTGTCTCAAGAGGGCGCACCATTGCAGCAGGCGCAACAATTCTCTGGGTCAGCAAGAAGCAGACCATTTTAGCTCAATCATCCTGTGAAGCAGAATACATTGCAACCGCGAAGATGGCCAACAAAATCACATGGCTGAGACAGTTCTTCGATGAACTGTGTGAAACCAACCAAAAGCCACTGATTCTGCAGATGGACAGTACTTTTGCAATTCACTTGACAAAGGATCTCGTGTTTCACTCAAGGATGAAACACATCGCAATCAATTATCACTTGTTAAGGGACCTGGTCACTAGAAGAGAATTGAAGACCAGCTTCATTGGCATGAACCAAATGGTGGCGGACATCTTCACCAAGGCCCTAGACAAAGGTTTATTCGATGTGCAGATGAAGAGTCTGGGAGTTATAAAGCTACCATGCTTTGAGAGGGAGCTGAAAAAACAAATTGTTTTTAGCCACAAAGTAATGATAGCTTTAGAGCTCAAGGTGGAAGAGAAACAAGGGAGCTACGTGGTCGTGAATAGAAATGCTTCAAGGATTGAAGACATGAAGATGACGAACAGAAAAACTTCGAGGACCAAAGACATGAAGACGACGAACAGAAAAACTTCGAGGACTGAAGACATGAAGATGATGGTCAAACAAACACGAACACGAACACGAACACGAATGCGAACACGAACATGAACACAAACACGAACACTAAGATAAAAGGTAACCTAATGACAAAGCCAAAGGCACAAAAAGACATGAAGACCCAAGTAACGGCAGATCTCCACGTGTGCAAGAACAGATGAGATCGTGAAAGTACCAGGAGGACGTCATCCTCTAAAGACTGACAAGATATTGTTAGGACGATGTGCCTAATCAGCCATTCTTGTAATCTCCTGATTTGCTAATCATGTCCTCTCTCTACATACACATAGATCCTGATTATTAATTATGCAGTCATAGTAGATTGGCAATATACCAATGTAAGTTGAGCACTGTGTAGCCAACAAACTAAGGTTCAAGAAGTCCGCTAGTAAGCGCGACAAGTTTTTAAATTCATGAAAGATAGAGTTTCTTTTCGCGCTGATACAGTGCATGGTCTATCACAACAACGCTTAAGGAATTCTCTGATAATGTAGTAGATGTTTTATGCAGAAGAGTTTCTTTTCTTGAACAAGATTGAATGCTTAATTGTCTGATAGTTGTATGTTTGTAATCAACTAGTTTCAATCTTATTCCGCACACTAGTTTTACCTTGTCGAATGCATAAGTAAATTCTACGTAAGTTGACAGTGTTTGTCGTCAGTTTGGAGGATTGTAGATCCTGTCATAGAGGGCAGTAGACCCGAGGACATAATCAAATTTCATCTGGGTTTGTTTTTGTGAGAATCTCAATAGCTGGTATCATAGGACAAAACAATTCAGATTTGGATACCCACTGCACCCTTATTAGCCAGGAGATTTCCCAACAAAAATCCTATCGCACCAATCCTACCTATCACAAGAAGATATGAGAAGGTATTTAGAAGCTTTTTGATGTTGGTTTCATTTATGAAATCGAGCACACCAGTTGGGTATCGCCAATTGTGGTGGTACTAAAGAAAAATGGTAAACTTTGTATCTACGTTAATTTGAAGAAACTTAATGATCAAACAGAAAAAGATCACATTCCATTACCTCTGACCACACAAATTCTCGAAGATATGGCAGGAGCAGAAGCTTTTAGCTTTCTTGACGGTTTTAGTGGATATTTCTTAGTCCAAATTGCTCCTGAGGACCATTTCAAAATGGCGTTTGTTACAGAGTTTGGCACCTTTGTGTATCAAATGATGCCATTCATTCTGTACAATGCACCATCCACATTTCAAAGGGTAATGCAACAAGCTTTCAAGGATCTGTTACACAAGAATCTAGAGATTTATCTCGATGATCTTGGCATACATTCATCTAAGGATAAACATCTCGATGCGCTTGAACAAGTGTTCATTCATTGTCACATGTTCAGAATTTCATTGAATCCCGAAAAGTGCCAAATCTGTGTTACCCATGGTGTGGTGCTGGGCCATATCATTTCTCGAAATGATATAGCCACTGATCTTAAAAAGATAAGAGCGATTCTTGAAATGCCCCTACCTGGTACAATGAAAGAAATTTATGTCTTTCTAGGCCACATTATTATCGTATTTTTATAATACACTACGCTGATAAAACACGGTTAGTATATCAAATCGTTATGGATCCAAGGTGGACAGAAGACAAGATTAAATCCTTCGAAGATCTCAAACACGCTTTAGTCATCGCACCCATCCTTCGCATGCCCGATTACAATAAGGAATTCCATGTGCATACAGACGCTAGTAAGTATGCCATTGGTGTTGTTTTAATGCAACCTAGAGAATTTGGAAAGGATTTCTCAATCCGTTTCCTAAGTCGTCAGTTGGTTCCAACTGAGGTTAATTATTCCACTTCACACAG
Source organism: Diphasiastrum complanatum (assembly GCA_029204225.1). Lineage (NCBI taxonomy): Eukaryota > Viridiplantae > Streptophyta > Lycopodiopsida > Lycopodiales > Lycopodiaceae > Diphasiastrum > Diphasiastrum complanatum. The sequence goes on from CM055099.1 coordinate 10,274,631, forward strand.
AGAAGCATTAGCAATGGTCTATGCTATTAAACAATTTTGACATTATTTGCTAGGCCAGTTTTTTATTTTCTATACTTGCACGATGGCTATTGATTCTTTTAGGATTCACTTTCAAGATGTTATTTGAAAGGGTTCAGAGCATTTTCTGGCTGATAATCTTTCAATGTAGAAGCATCCGATGAGCCAATAAATGATGAGTTACCAGATGCGTGTCTATTTTATATAGATGCGACACCGTTATGGGCAGATGATATCACAAGATATCTAGCCACTAGAAAAATAGATCCTCAGTTGATGAAACCGCAAAAAATAAAACTCATCATGAAATATTTGCCATATTATCTTATTGCGAGACAACTATATAAGCTAGGTGTTGACGGTATTACATGTCGTTGTGCACATGAGTCTGAAGTCCAACAGATTATTGCCTTGACACACGAGGGTATTGGGGGTTGTTGAAAATTAAGCCCACAGTTGTCTCCTTGGTGAATGATGAATTTCTATTTCATGATTCTTCCTGCATGTTTATTGATCATTGATCTAGGGCCAGGTGAAACCAATTTTGGTTCTACGTCTGCTCATCTGATACCTGCAGGAATCACAAACTTAGACAACCAATTTATTTGAAGAACATCTACAACGGGCTTCCGGTAAATCTCCGGCAAAGGGTAACCAATCCTATCATAATCTCAAGTTCAGACGTTAAGCTCAATAACTTGAAGTCATTGAAGACTTGGCCATCTTCAACAACTTCCACGAAATTAATATTTAGAACATTTAGAAATACATTATTTTTTCGACAGTCTGCAGAAATACACTATGTTTTCAACAGCTTTGGCTTTTTCACATTTCCCTAAAATGTGACACATGCATAGTTCCAAAGTTTAACTTGTGATCCAAGCACAAATTATTGGTTGCTCCGTCCATGAGAAGCATTATTTGAGCCTCCCAATTACGTCATCAATTATGGTTGTAATTGCTATTTGTATTGCACTTCAATGTAATATAGCAGCAGCACGTTTTTATCTGTGTACAAAACGTAGATGAATGCTTGTTGTGATTGAATGTACTTTCATTGTTGTTTGATCGCACTTGTTTACTCACTCTGATAAGAACACGGACGTCTACGACTCCTCAGTTTCTGATCAGTCGATGGCTATCTTTGACGCCTAAGGAACTCGTGATATCATATTGCTCTTCCATTCATTTCAAAACTATACTTCACATTGTATCTGATTTCAGTAGTACCACACACAAACCATCTCTAATCTCTTCGGTGGACTGTACTCTTGTTTTAGAGTATGAACTAATTTTTAAGATCCTGTTGGGCAATCAGAACGCATAAAGCTGTGATTAGTTTTAGCATAAGCTATCTATTAGACTATTTTTGCACCTAGCAGTCAATTGGAACGGGAGAGGCGTTTTGCAATATTCTTGCTCTCTTCTCTGTTCTCGTTCTTCCTATCTCCCTTGCCCCATCAGATTGGTATTAGAGCATAGTTTAAACTGAGAGATTAAGTTTGTTCTATTTGTATACTGTTATCATGTCTCATATAGGTAGCTCTTCATTTTCATCATTAAGTGAAGCTAGAGTCATCAGTCCCAAAAGTAGATGATATTGATCTAGCTAAGGCATGAAAGATCAAGGATCAGAAGGCCCTAGCATCAATCACACTGAATCTGGCCGACTCCCAAATATCCCATGTTACCACATAGAAACTGTTCGACCACCTACATTTGTGAAGACATGTGTGCAGCGTCAACATCTAACACACATGAGGTGATTCTAGATTCAGGAGCCACCTCGCACTTCGTGACATCAAGACAAATAATGTCAGATTTCAAAATTGTCGATCCATCAAGATTCATAGTTCTTGGAGATGGATCCAAACGTCAAGTGAACGGTATTGATTCACTGTGGCTCAACACCAATGGCAGAGACAAACGACTCGAAGACATTCTGTTTGTGCCTACACTGCAGCAAGACTTGCTTTCTATGGCAAGAATAGCTGATGCAGGGATGCGTGTGACGTTTTCGAACAAAGCATGCAACATGATTAACGCCAGTACCAGTACTCTGATCGCTCAAGGCAGAAGGAAAGGTAATCTATGTCACATGGCACTTTACCAAGCAAGCCATCATGGAGCGATAACAGGGGTCAGCATCTCGAATGCAACCAACTCGACCACCTGTGATGCATGTTTGAAGATTAAGATGTCGCGCATTCCATTTGTCAAAGACCTATAGAATGACCAAGATTTTGGAGTTAGTGCATTCTGACATTTGTGGGCCTTTCAATGTGATCTCAATAGGAGGCTCAAAGTATTACATAACCTTCATTGATGATTATAGTAAATTTGCCAGAGTGTACTTTATTTAGAATCGTTTCACTGACTTCTGCAATGATCGTGGCATCATTCACAAAAGGACTACAGCCTACACACCGCAGCACAATGGTGTTGCAGAGAGAAAGAATAGGCCCTTGATGGAAGCTTCCAGATGCATGATGGCCAACTCGAAGGCTCCAAGGGTACTGTGGGCTGAAGCAGTAGCTATAGCCACATACATCCAAAATAGGATAGGTAAATTTGGTGTCCCTCACACGACACCACATGAGTTACGGTGGGGTAGAAAGCCCAACCTGTCTCACATCAGAATCTTTGGCTGTGCAGCTTATGCACATATCCCTGATAAGCTTCGAAAGAAGCTTGATGAGAAAGCTGAACAGGGATTTCTGGTAGGTTATGACAACAACTCGTCATACTACAGAGTCTATATGCCAGACATGAACACGTGAAGACAATGAGAGATGTCATATTTGATGAGAGCAGGACAATGGCTAGTGACGATCCTGTCAGCTATGAAGTTCTGGAGAGATAGTACTATGACCTGTTGCCAGTGACAGAGGGAGCAGAAGACGAACACGAAAACGAAGAGTTTTGAGTCGCTTCCCGTTTGAGTGACAAATTTGAGGATGAAAGATTCGAGAGAGAGCCTACTGCTACGGTGCCTATAAACCAAGATGGTTCCGGACCTAGCAGAGCAGACCAAGGCAAAGGCATTACTGTCCCAAGAGGATCGCTTAGAAGTTGACAAGACCACGAAGAGCGTCAGCAACATACATGCCAGACAACTCTGCTTCTACATCAAAAGAGTTCTGTTGATTTAGTGACGAACCACAGACTTTTGAGGAAGCGATTAAATGTCTAGAGAAAAAAGTGGATCCAAGCCATGAATGAAGAGATGGAATCCATGAGGAAAAACTAGGTATGGACGTTGCAGCCATTACCACATAAGCGCAAGACTGTCAAATGCAAATGGGTTTTCAAGCTCAAGTATGGACCGGATGGGAATGTCTCGAAATACAAGGCAAGACTGGTAGCGAAGGGATTTTCTCAGAGATATGGTATTGACTACTCTGAAATCTTCTCTCCTGTTGTCAAACATTCGTCCCTACGTCTGTTATTTGCATATGCAGCTGCTTATGACCTCAGGATCCACATTGTGGATGAGAAGACAGCCTTCTTGCATGGAGAGCTAGATGAAGAGGTCTATATGGATCAACCCCCAGGATACGTCTCGAATTCACTTCCTGACTATGCATGCAGAATGCATAGAAGTATCTACGGTCTGAAAAAATCAACTTGACAATGGTACAAAAAGAAGGATCAAGCCCTGAAATCATTAGGATTCAAGCCACTGATGGCTGATTCCAATGTGTATGTTAGAGTTACACATGGGCAGATCATCATTGTGGCTGTATATGTGGACGACACTTTGATACTTTGCAAGAGTGAGTAGCTGATTGTTGAAGTGAAGATAGACATCTCAAAACATTTCGAGATTGTGGATCTGGGAGAAGCAAGGTGTTACCTTGGCTTGCAAATTGAAAGGGACTATGAGAGAAGTAAGCTATACCTTCACCAGTCCAGATACACCCAGAAAATCCTAGAGGATTTTGGGATGCTGAATTGCAAAGGAGCGAGTACTCCAATGCTCGCAGGAACGGTGCTGACAAACGATGATTGACTGAAGAAGAGAGAGAACAAATGCAGCTCACACCTTACAGTAAGCTGATAGGTTTGTTGATGTACCTTGCTGACAACACACGTCCTGACATTGCTTATGCAGTGTTTAGGATGAGCCAATTCTGTACGAATCCAAGCTCGACACATTGGAAGATTGCAAAACAAATTTTGCAATATCTTCAATTAACGAGAAATTATGGCTTGTGTTATTGTCATGATGCATATTTTAAGATGCTTTCCTACAATGATGCAAGCTGGGCATCGCTCAAAGATGATTGTAAAAGCGTCTCAGGAGGATGCACCATCGCGTCAGGAGCGACAATTCTCAGCAAGAAGCAGACCATTGTGGCTCAGTCATCCTGCGAAGCAGAGTACATTGCAACAGCAAAGATGGCCAACGAGATAATTTGGCTCAGGCAGTTCCTGGACGATGGATAACACATCTGCAATACATCTGACGAAAGATCTTGTGTTCCGTTCGAGAGCGAAACACATCGCGATCAAGGACCATTTGATCGGGGATCTGATTGAGAAGAAGATGTTGTAGACCACATTCATCAGAACGAAAGACATGGTTGCTGACGTCTTCACCAAAGCCCTGGACAAAGGACTTTTGAGAGACGAAGGAGCAGTCTATTGGGGGTATTCCCAACAAAGTGTAAATAAATAAAATCATCCAATAAAATGTGTTGCGAGGGCATGGCATCCTGCGTGTATAAGCCTATGGCCCAATGAGCATGCAAATAAAGTTGTAAATAAAATAAACATGACTTGGGCCTTGGAATTAAAATAAAACTAGAGGCCCAATGTCATTTTTAAACTTAGAGATTACTTTTTAAAATTGGGTCCAAATTGGAATTCACATGAATCTTGTGATTTCTAATGTACTTTTTGTGGACCCTTGGATCAAGTTGGGTCCAAGATGAATGGATAGGATTATTGTGAATATTAGCCAATAGGATTGAGGGGCAAGGGTCTTCCCCATTTTATAAAAAGACACCATTTGTACACTATTTTCATGCCTAATGAGAAGGAGGAAACTCTACCAATTTTGGAAGAGAAGCATCCTCATTTGCAGTTCAATGCTTGCTATTGCTCTTGTTGTTTTCAATTGCTTTCAAGTTCATGCTTTTTGGTTTCAATAGTTTATGTTTCTCCTTTAGCAAGTATAATGTGCATTTGAGCTAACCTCCACCCTCACTCTCTATCTCTCTCTTTCTCTCTTCTCTTTTCAATCTCTTCTTTTCAACCTCTTCCCTTCACCCAAATCATGATGAATGTTAGTGTAGAGGAGTAGAGTTAAAGGAGAATAGTGTTAGTGGTGAGTAGAGTTAAGGGAGAAAGTAGGAAACTAACAAAAAGTAGCATCTATACATAGTTAGGTACCTGAAAGCTTTTTGATTAATTTAATATTCTTAATTTTGTTTTCAATAAAAAATAATATTTAGTAGTTTTTTAATGATATGAAATTAAAAAAAAATTATATTCTAAAAAATTAAAATATCCATGATTTTATTTGAACATTAATAACCATTACCGAAACTAAAATTGCAATGAACTATTAGGTTTTTAATATTCTAATTTTTTGATATGTTTTTAATAATAATTTTTTGGAGACAATATTGTTAGAGACTTAGAGACAGAACTATTCTTTTTGAGGTGATTTAATTTTTTTCACAAATCATGTAATCTCGATTATTGTAAAATAATTTTATCTGTAATAATTTAATCTTTAAATATTCAATGATCTTACATTGATATTTGAAATATAAGTTAAGATTTAAAAAATATCAAAATTTTAAAAATACTAATTAAAATTTTTGTCATAATTTTATAAATATTTTTCTTGATGCAAGAATTATCATTCAAAAAATATTTAAATCCAAAAAAATTAAAAAAAATTGTTTTAAATAAACAAAAATAATTTTTTTATTATTCTAGTAATTTTGTGTTTAATGGGTTTATTTTAAATAGTATTATTATTTCACATAAACTAATTTGCAGTTATGAATCAAAATATATTAACAAAATTCTAGTAGCATGAATAATTTTCTTGCAAAATACAACATGTTTTTAGTATTATAATATGTTTTTTTGAAGCATTTTAAATATGGATATTTTTAAAAAAAAAATCTAAAAAATGGGTCTCTATGTCATTTCTCTCTACTATGAAACCAACCACAAAATGTGGGATACGCTAGAAGCCAAACATGAGCATTTGACAAGTGCGAAAGTGGAATGGCAATGATCTGGAAAAACATGCTGGTAAAATGAAGGCCATGTTCGATCAAATGGCAGCTGCAAATCAGAATCATGCTATTCTACAAGAACAACAGTTCTTACATTTCATAAGAACTCTACCATCCTCCTACTACAACATGAGGTCAATACTAATGAGAATGCCTAATATGACATACAGTGATATTGTTAAGGCTGCGACAGATGAAGTCATCATGAGAGATCGTACTGATTCTCAAAATAGCCAAGGCATACCATTCTTTTTCAAGAAAAAGAACAAAGAGAAAGTGCACAAGCAAAGCCCATCTTCGACCAACAATGAACGCAACTCAATGCCACTTGTGGTATGCAATTACTGCAAAAAAAAAGGGCACTAGTACAATTCAAAGAATAAGAACAAAAACAAGGCCCATACTGCAAAATCTTTCCATCAAGAAGAAGAGCCAGAGCAAGCTATGATAGCAAGAAATGTACCCAATGCACACTTAGATCTAAACATTGTCACAGACTCTGGAGCTATGTAGCACATCACATGCAAGAAGAAGGTCCTAAAGGACTATAAGACTTAAAAATGAAAAACAAAAAAAAGTCATTCTTGGAGATAACAACAAACACCATATCATGGGGACTGGAACTCTACTTCTGAAGATTGTTTTTGGTTACAAGAATCTAGAGAGAGTCCTATACGTTCTCACATTTAAGAGTGATCTCTTGTCGGTTGCAAAGATGACAGATATGAGACTAAATGCCACTTTTAATACTGACGAATGTCAAATAAAAGACTGTGGATCTAACCAGATCCTTATGACAACTGAAAAAAAGAGCAACTTGTATCATACAAATATTGTGAATCTTGCTGACCAAATTTTTGTGACTTTAGAAGAAGAAGACAAGAACGAATTATGGCATAAAAGAATGTGCCACTACAGTATAAACACACTCTATAAAATGTCAAGAAACAGAATGGTAGAAGGAATGGATGTCACTGACACAAAAAACATACTGTGTGAATTGTGTTTGAAGGGCAAATAGCACCGTGAACCATTCAGGTTTGAAGGAGCACGAGCTTAGGAGCTTCTTGCACTGATTCATAGTGATCTATGTGGGCCTATGAAGGTTCCATCTATATCTAGATCATAGTACCTTGCTATTTTCATAGATGACTATACACACATGACCTTCGTCTACTTCTTGAAGAAAAAGTCTGATGTGTTTACTGTTTTCAAGCAGTTCAAGAGTTCAGTTGAAACGCAAACAAAAAGAAAGATTGAAATTATGAGATTTGATAATTGTGGTGAATATACAAGTACATAATTCAAGAATTCAAGGCTTACATGCATGTACCTCAAGAATAGAGGTCAAAGCTTGATGAGAAGTCTAAGCCCATAATTTTTGTGGGTTATGCAATCAATTCACCTAGATACAGGTTGTATGATCTTGAAACTAATAAAGTTTAGGTGAGCTCGAATGTTAAAGCTTGATGAAGAAGCATTTCAAGAAGACACTAACTTGACATATCAATTTATCAATCTGACTCCTTACATCTATGACTGGGCTGAAGAGAGAGAGCAAACTTGTGGGGAGCCATTTCAACAAACTATTCAAGAGGATCAACAAGCAAATGAGAAACAAGATTTGCAGGCCCCACAACAATCAGTGCAACCTCAAGAGGAAGATGATCATGCTTAGCCGAGAAACTCAAGCTGAATTAAAAGACTCAGACAGAAGGCTATTGAGAATGTTATAGCAAACAATTGTGAAAGCAATCGATGCCTAATAACTACAGAGCCCACACCTTACTTAGAGGCAATGGCAAGTCCAGAATCTGAACAATGGATGAAGGCTATGCAGGAAGAAATTGATTCATTGCATAAGAATGAAACATGGAACTTGAGAGTCTACCATAAGGAAGGAAGGTTGTAGACTACAAATGGGTCTACAAGATAAAGCTCAAATCAAATGGGAGTGCTGAGCGATACAAGGCTAGATTAGTGGCCAAGGGATATTCTCAAAAGTATGGAGTAGACTACCAGGAAACGTTCTTTTCTATAGTAAAACAGTCTACTATCATTCGTCTCTTATTTACTTTGGCTGTTACACGTTCCTTAATTGTCCATCACATAGATGTCAAGACTACATTCCTTTATGAGTTTCTTGATGAAGAGATTTATATGAGGCAGCCTAAAGGTTTTCTCAACCCACAGTTTTCTGATCTGTCTTGCAAATTGAAGAAGTGTATTTATGGGTTAAAACAAGCTGCAAGATCTTGGCATAAAAGAATGTGTGAAATTTTGATCTCTATTGGTTTTAGAAGACTCGTTTTAGACAATGATGTCTTCATTAAGACTGAAGGTGATAGTTCTCTAATCTTAGTTGTATTTGTTGATGATACTCTAATGTTTGGAAATGACTTAGAGATGATACAAGAAATTAAGGCTCTCATAGGGCAAGAATTTGAAATTACAAACCTTGGAGAATCTAAGATTGACTTGACTGGTATGAATGCAACTAACTTAGTTAACCGATCCACTACAACCCAAATAGAATCATTTTGTCGTTGGGTCTTTGGAAGTCCAACTACAAAATCCATAGATATGCTTTCCCATTTCTTATTTGGGATATCTAACGGATGCAACAAACCACCAGCCTTATGGCGTTCAGCCTTTGCTAGTTGACAAGGCTTGCATTTAACAACATATGACTCAACATATGGCTTGAGCTTTGGCCAGTAAAATTCTCTCTTAACCAAGTCTAGAGTCCTGTGTATATCGGGATGTCCTGCACAGGGTATGTCATGACATTCAAACAAAATTTTCCGTTTGAGCTCATCATCACTAGGTACACAAACTTTTCCATTCTGAAATAGTAATCCATCTCGAATGGTGAACTATTCCACAATCTTCTTATCTTTCTTAGTTATTTGAGTCCCCTGTGTTTCTAACTCAACACTGTCCACATTTCTTCCGGTCTGAACAATGTTCCAAATGTGACCAAAATGGGAATCTGATTCATATTTTTCTCTCAGTGAAAGATATAGATCCATAGAAATCTGGGTGAATGACAACTTGTTCAGTTCATTCATCTGACTAAGAGCATCTACAACTTGATTAGAACTGTCTCTTATGTAACGGATTTCATGATCGAATTCTTGCATCAATTCAACCCATTGAGCTTTTCTCCCCCGAAGATCATGTTGATGACAAAAATATTGTGTCTCCAGGTTTTAAGTGCATGGATTATAGCAAACAATTCTTTTCCTTGCGTAGTATAATGCAACTGAGGACCAGTGAGTTTTTTTGCTTTCAAACACTAGTGGCCTATCCATTTGTAATAGAACTGCTCCAACTACAACATCACTTGCGTTTGTTTCCACGATGTAAGATAAATTTGGATTTGCAGTTTGTAACACGAGAGCTGAAACAATCATTGTTTTAAGTTTCTCAAAACATTGATTCAATTCCTCGTTCCAAACAACAGGCACTAGGTTGGTTCCTCTTTTTCTTTTTATTAATAATTCCTTTTGTCAGATTATTAACCAGTGCTGCTAACTTAGCATAATCCTCAATAAATCTCTTGAAGAAAAGTGTAAAATCTAAAAAAGACTTTACCTGCCTCACAGTTTCCGGAATTGGCCACTCAATCACAATCTTGATTTTATCCTCGTCAATCTTGATCCCATTTACTGTGATCTTATGACCGAGATAAAGCAACTCTTTCTTAAAGAATTCACACTTGGACTCTTTATCATAGAGTAACTCTTGACGAAGTTTCATCAAGACGATTTTTAAGTGTTCTACATGTTCCACCAAGGATTTACTGTAAACGAGAATGTCGTCTAAGAATACTACCACAAACTTCCCAAAATATGGACAAAATAAATCATTCATATCCAAAATGACTCATAAATGTTGTGACTTATAAGCAATACATTTCAACAACAATATCCATAAGTAAAATCTGTTGATTTCAAACAACTAATATAGAAGTAGTACTCCTAACATGGTTAGTTGTATCGGATTAAGAAAGTATTTGAATGTCCCAAAACACCAAATTCAATTTGATTCTAATCCCACCTAGGTCAATAAGCAATTACTCATTGGAAAATCACTTTTACCTAGTGAGAAATTGTCTCAATACAATTCTCATCAATATGCCTATGTTTTAATAACTAGTTTATGCATGCATATAAACCTAGTCCAAGAAATACTTCGTTGATCCACTGGATTAAAAGTTTGTACAAAAGGTTTTATGATCACACAAAGATTCACTACATAGCATATCTCATTTGCTCGAACGTTGCTGGAGCATTCATTAATCCAAATGGCAATACTAGAAACTCATAATGACCAAATCTAGAACGGAATCCTATCTTTTGGACATCTTCTGACTTAATTCTTATTTGATGGTACCTTGTCTTGAGATCTATCTTGGTGAAATACCGTGCTCCACCCAAGCAATATACAAGGCCATCCATCCTGGGTAATGGATATTTACTCTTTATAGTCACTTTATTAAGGCCCTTGTAATCCACACACATCCAGAAACCTCCATCTTTTTTCACTTTAAGAAGAACAGGAGTGCCCCATGTTGATTTACTAGGTTGTATATGTCCCATCCTTAGATAGTTTTCTATTTGATTTGAAATCTTTGTCTCCTCTTTCTGAGAGAACCTATAAGGTTGTCTAGAGACAGGTTGACTTCTTGGAATTAACTCAATCCTGTGGTCTACTGACCTAGATGGTGGTAAACCATGAGGTAACTCAGATGGAAAAACATCCCTAAATTCACTTATGATCTATTCTTTTACTGCTTGTTCATGATCTAAATTTACTAAGTTAAGAATTGTTGAGAATTCACAACCATTTAGATTCATTTCAGGAACATACAGAACTGGAATAACATAAATTGAAAAAACTTCATACTCAAAATAATCCAATGCTTCCATTTTATTAACTCTAGAAATCTGATCCAACGGATGTACAAAATTACTACCAAATAATGTAACTACCTTATCACCCTTCTTGAAAATGAGAACATGCAACTTTGCATCGAATGATGGAACCCTATTTCATAGGTCCATGAATTCTTGGATATAAGAGACTAAACTCTTTGTACCCATCTTGCAGTTCATGAACTTTAGGTAGTTGTCCACGTCATCAGCAACTACGAAAGCTTTTTTGAAAACTTTCGCAAACGCATCGCAAGTAGTTGGCTTCACCGGTAAATCTCGCCACCACGATGATGCCTTGCTGCTTAAGAACAGCACGACACTTTCAATTTTCTTCTCATCAGGAACACCGTGCAGATTGAAGTAACTACTTCACTTGGCCTGCTAGTCCTCGACAACCTTAGGTTTCTTCTCCTTCTTCTCGCCCTCATAAACCTCCAGTTGAGAACCGAGATTGGATGAATACATCGATTTGACTTGATTCAAAAGAACGAAGCCTTCATACAGATCCTATGAAGTAGTATGGGCTGAGAACCATGAATTTTTGGTTTCTAGAAGTCAAAATTGCTACAAACTTGATGGAATAAAAAATAAGCCTCTACCCATTAATTTATAGGTATGATAGCTTGCTTGGAAGGTAAAAAGGAGTACAAATCATGCTGTAAAAAATCTAGAATGATCCCCTTATGGATTTAGAGAAATCCATCCCCCAAAACTCACCAAAATTGGTCAATTTTTGACAACTTTTTGACTTCCTACAAACCCAATTGCTGGAATTTTTGGCTCTAACTTCTAGGACAGCTTCAAAAGACTATGATTCATCTTTTTCTAGCTTCAATTGATGTTCAACAGCATCTTACCATCCAATTTCATGAAAAAAACAAGCAAAGGTGGCAATATTTTGGAACTAGTCAAGAGCATCAAAGGAGGGTCAATTGGCAAAAATGTTACGGATTTGTTTTTGTAGGTGTTTGAAGACTCAAGTAAGGTCAAAGGAGCAGCAAGGAAGTGTTGTTCAATTTTACTTTACTTCTTCTATCTCATGTTTGAGCAATTTCATGTGGATGTGTGCAAATTGTCAAGATATGGTAAAACTAGCTACATTGTTTTACATCATTTTAATGTTGGAGTTGTATTAGAATTCTTGGCTGGTTTTGCTGATGGAAATGAAGCTAATGGAAATCCATTATGTCACTCATTCATGGCCAAGTCATCAAGTGTTGATGATATCTTGTGGCAAGATGGCAATGGAGGCTCATTCATGGAGTTTTATAGTGGAGACATATCAAGAAAGGACAAAGCTGAGACAAGCAAGCAAATGGTCATTACTCACATTTGTTGTTTGGTTGCTGTAATTTTCCAGAGATTTTGAAGGTTGAAGCATGGAGGAATCATTTCACTTACATTCTATATGGTTCTTCATGTTCTAGTTATATCTTGATGTGTAAAATTGATGTAAGAAATAGTGAAGCATCCAATTTGGACACTATTCTCTATATCAATTATGGAAACTACTTTAGAACATTAGAAATGAGGTCTATACTTAGGATAGAGATCATTCTAAAGTTGGATCAAAGTTCTATGGTCAAAACCATGCCAAAACTAGTTGAAGAGAGAGTGTGAGATATTTCAACTAGTTTAGTCAAGTTTAGTCATATTGTCAATATTAGGCCAATATGCACATTAGACTTAGATTTTGACTTCTCAAAGTTATATTAGTCTAGAAGCATCTGAATAAACACTTTTGGAAAGTGTGGAAAAGTTATTAGATCGAATTTGAAAACGTTCAAATTTGAATTTTAGATGCATTGAATCTAGTCATATTGTTGATAGGGTTTTAGGTCTAGAAAGTTCTTGGAGGGAAACCAAAGTTCAAATGAGGCATGGATCTGCTATAGATAGTTGTACACACGTGGGAAGAGGCTCTCTCTCTCTCTCTCTCTCTCTCTCTCTCTCTCTCTCTCTCTCTCTCTCTCTCTCTCTCTCTCTCTCTCTCTCTCTCTCTCTCATTTCATGCTTATATATGAGGTCTCTTGGGTTCATCTATCCATTGGTGCACTATCTTGATGATGTCTTGCAATCTTGTGTGTAAAATGTTCATATTTGTTATTTTTGGATCCACACGTGAGAAGTACATTAGGGTACTGATATTTATGGACACCAACTTCATTTTTATCATGTATTTGATGTTTGATCAAGTTCTTATTGAGTTTACATCTCTTTCATTAAGTAGATGTTGATTTTTTTACATTGGCAATGTTATTGATAGTGTTGTCTTTCTAACCAAAGGTCAAGGGAACCATTTTGGGTCTTAATGATCTGAAATTCTTCACAATTACAAGTAAACTTAAACATACAAACAAGTAGAGAAATAGACATACTTGGTATGATATGGCATCACCAAACTCTTCACAATTGGTGAGCATCCACCAAGGAGACAGTGTGACAAAGTGTCGGTGTCGTCTGTGATGGCCTGTAGAAAAGAATTGTTGAGAAGACACACTTATTTCATTGAATCCCTTGCAATATCAAATTGCAATAGAGGGAGACCCGCCTCTATTACTGGATCGCTGATAGAAGCCCTTTTGTCCTTCATCTGAATACAATCAGGGATTCTAAAGTTAAGACTAAAACCAATTTCTTCAATTTGGAAGAGAATTGGCATGCCGATATTATCTATAGCATCCAATATATCTCTCTCAGATTTTAGATAGTCTTCAAAATCCAAATATAAGAGAGGAGTGAGATTAATGGGAGGAGGGGGGAGAGGAGTAGTATTTACAATAGAGGAGTTGTTCAAAAGTTTTTGTGGCAGAGTTGACCATAGTATCTAAGGCAAGTGTATTTACAATCGCATCACCTCCAGATGAGGAATGTTGGAGGTCCATGTGTCATACCTTTTTAGGTGCATGAGCAGAGGTTTTCTTACTCCATTTAGGATCAGGTTGCTTGCGAGGCCTCTTAGTGGGAAGATTAGTCCTGTCAATGGGATCGTCCCTGGGAGAAGAGGGTTCACCCTTGTAAAGTTTACAGTATCTCTCCCTCATTCTATACAAGATTTGGAAATCTTTGGACATTATGGTGACCCTCTTAGCATGGATTGAAAGCAAAAATGAATCTTCAAAAAAAAGACTCAAATAGTCCTCCATGGACTCTTGCAAGCAGTGCTCCAGGTGTGAACCTAACAAAATAGTCCAGATTATCCCTAGTAATCAGACGGACAATTATGGTAAAAGGAGCTCTTGGTATCAGGAGTAAGGTGGATCTCTGAAATTTCTTAATCTCAGAAAGCCACCTGCTCCTGTTACGCCTAGTCTGTCGTGGTGGATTCACAGCAAGAGTACTCGTGGACACAGTACCAAGAGAGAGAAAATCCCTCCAGTTCTGTTTGACCCTAGAGATGTGGCTAGTATCGACTCTGTGTGAGGTCATGGTAACAATAATCAAAGGAGGATAACTAGGCTCGTGGAGGTGTGATATCTACGGATGTATCGGTCTTGTGCGAGGGTCGAGAAAGGAAAACGTGGCGAATGAGACAACAATGGACACGATGTGTACAATCGCAGTATCGCACTTGTGCGCACATAGAGAGACGAGGTGATGAGGGAGCAAACGGGGGATGTACAGAAATGATATGTCATGAAAATCCGAAGAAAAAAAAGTGAAAATGACCTTGACGTTCGCAACCTTGTGCCCTCGGATTTCGCATGTGTGGTCGCATGTGTGAGTTCCATACAACCCAATCAACGATAAACATGTGGCATTCGTATGTGCGTGTCCAATGTGAAGAAACAAAATGTTTTCATTTACAACACTTTGCTAGCTTTCAGCCTTCTACTTGACGAAAATGTTCTCGAACACGAAAGTCAAATGACACGAAGCGAAAATGTTCCTGAACATCCTGACGAGAAGACACGAACACATTAGATTAGCGAAAGAGAATCTTTTGTGGTACAGCAGGAGAAAGTCAGACGATGAGAAAGTCAAACAACGCGACACAAAAAATGTCGCTACACCTCTTCTGCTCTCACGCTCCAAAAAGGACCAGCCAGATCATGCAAGTACCCAGTGTTGAAATATTGGAAAAATCTATCTAATGTTGTAAGTAGGGGTCCTAAAAATTCCAAAGATGAATTGAGCTCTTTTGGCTTAGTAAAGACTCATCTTAGAATAAAATATTCAAGGTAGGTAGAAGTAGAAACTCGAGCTACCATAGGAATTGTCGTTTGTACTTTGCATGCCACATGTAATGCATGAAAATACTAGGTGGCACAACTAGACATATTGAGGTGGCTTGAATAAGACTAGATAGCTTGAGAGGTGGATTCATAACTCCAATTCAACTCAAAGTAGGAGGAGAGTCCATGGATCTATATATATGTGATGTACTCTCATTGAGAAGATGATGATTTTTGCGTGTAATGCAAATTTGGAGACGAAGCTCTTTGTGCCCTCTCTCTCTACTCGAGTTTGTACATTTATACTCTCTCTCTAGCCGAGTTGAGGCATTTATTGTACTTAGTTTCATATTATTGTTGATAGATCTTGCTTGTAACACAATAATATTTCTTGTATGATCAGCTTTCCTATTGTCAGTCAATGCTAGTTTGATCTTTATGGTATTATTGGGCTTAGGAGATCAAAAGTACATGTGTAGGGCATCCCACACGTGTGAATTTAACTTGGTATCAGAGCTAACCTAAGATTTACAAGCAAATCTAATAAAAAAGTTTGCAAATTTGATTAGATTTCAAGCTAGGAATTGTCTAGATTCTACTTTCTAGCTGAAGATTCAGAAAACGGTAGGTATGACAAAAACTCGTGCCCAAGTTCTGGTCTCTATTCTGGCATGCTAAACATCAAATGATGATAGAAGTGTAGTAATAAGCTTATCATTTACATGAAGAGCATAATGAGAAATTATTTTTTCACTATCAATAATGGATAAAATATAGTAATGAAGATCAGTGAGATGATGGAAAATGGATATGGGTGAGGTAAATTGAAAGACGACACAAATAATCAGGTTTGGAACATGACTTCACTCAGTTTTATCTTCTTAATTGGGCACTAATTACATTCTATTGTTGTTGATATTGCTTTGATATTGTCGTTAGAATAGGAGAAGTTAGATGCAAAAAAACTAACACAAAAAATCTCACGAATAGGTGCTAGAAAAGCTCACTTCAAGCACTAAAAAGCTCGCTCTGAAAAGCTCGCCATAAAGCATTCCCTGTGACCTTAAACTGATTTCAACTCAGTAAGATCATTCACTTTACAAGCAATTTATGTTTGATCAATAAGCAACGAATTTGAACAAATCCAAACATCCATGGTTCCTTCAAATTTTATGTAAACTAGGATTTTCAAATTTCGTTCGATATGGACCTAAACTGTGAAAATCGATCTAAAGCATTGACTTAGCAGTTTCATAGTTACCCTCACATTTCAAAACATCCGACATGCATCAGACATGACATTCAGTGATTTCTAAGAAAATCAATTCTTTTACGTAAATTGCCTAGAAACTAGGAAATCAACTTTTTGAACTAGAATTGCTAAAAATAGCTTCATGCATGAAATTTTCTCTGATCAATCTACTGAAAACCCATGTACCATGAATCCAAACATGCATACAGGTCTATCTATACATTTTCATCAACAGAAAAGAACTACACCGAATTACATGCATGCATGCATCAGAACATTACGGAAAATTTGCAAAGTTTACTTCAAAAACTGCTAAACTTCTTATACCATTGTCATGCTGATTGCTTCAGACCATGGATACTCTTGTGCATTCGGCATGCATAGATAGGAATTGATTCGGAGGTATAACCTGGAGGTTGATCCATGTAGACCTCTTCATCTTATTCGCCATGTAGGAATGATGTCTTCTCATCAATGATGTGAATCTTGAGGTCATATGCAACTACATATGAAAATATCAGGTGTAAGGAAGCATGTTTCACCATTGGAGACAAGGTCTCAGTGTAGTCGATGTTGTACTTCTAAGAAAAACCCTTCGCTACAAGTCTGGCCTTGTATCTCAAAACATCTCCATTTGGTCCATACTTGAGTTTGTAAACCCATTTGCATTGCACTATTTTTCATTTCTCTGACACTGGTTGTAGTGTCCTCTCATTCTTCTTCATGAATTTGATTTATTCATTCATGGCTTGGATCCATTTGTCCTTCTCTGGACTATCGATGGCTTCCTCGAATGGTTGTGGTTCGTCACTGAATCCACAAAATTCTTCGGATGTAGAAGCCAAGCTGCCTGATACAAATCTTGCTGGAGCTCTTCACTCTCTCGTTGATCTCCTAGGAGATTATTCTGGTACTGCAATGCTTTTGCCTTTGTCTCTTTGTCTAGATTCGGAACCATCTCGATTTATAAAAGTTCTAGCAGCGGGCAGACTTGCGAACCTTTCTTCATCTAATTCGTCGCTCAGTTGATGTGGAGCTCGAACATCTTCATCTGATTATTCAAGTTTTGCTCCCTCTATCATAGTTGGCAGGTCATAATAGTGCTTCTCTAGGACTTCATAGTTGGTAGAATCATTGTCGACCATTGTTCTGGTCTCATCAAACTTGACATCTCTGACAATCTTCACTAGATTTGTTTTTGGCATGAAAATCCTGTAGTATGACGAATAGTTGTCATATTAGACGAGGTATCTTAATTCGACCTTCTCATCGAGTTTCTTTTGAAGCTTATCAAGAATATGTGCATAAGCTGCACAGCCAAAAATCCGAACATGTCACAGATTGGATATTCTACCCCACCATAGTTCATGTGGTGTCCTGATTTGCCTATCCTATTCTGGATGTAGGCAGGTGTAGCTATTGCTTCAGCCCATAACACTCTTGCTGCCTTCAAATAGGCCATCATGCACCTTGCGGCTTCCATGAGAGTCCTATTATTTGTTTCTGCAACACCATTGTGATGGGGTGTATAGGATGATGTCCTTCTGTGAAGGATTCTTCGATCATTGCAAAAATCAGTGAATTGGTTTGAGATGTACTCTCCACCACGATCTGTTCTGATCTTCTTCATCTTGTTTACTGTGCATCTTTCTACCTAGTTCACATATCCTGTGAACTTGTTGAATGCCTCTGATTTGTTGTAAATGAAGTAGAATTAGGCGACCTTACTGTAGTCGTCTTCGTCAATGGTGTTCAAGATTTCGTCATTGTGTACGTCCCATTGATATACTTTTATCTTTGGTCGATATACATGAGTGTTTATTGGTTGTGGATGTTGCACATAAGCCAATGGTGATGGAAGTTTAATCGCTCTCGGTATAAGACGCTTTCCTAGTCGCTCTGGATCCAACAAGTGAATAAGCTGGTTGTAAGATAACTCTCCCACAAAAAGAACGCCATCCTCACTAGTGGATCCTCACTAGTAGCAAAAGCATCTTCAGGTATCCACTCAATAGGGAGTGCACCTATCATGTACAAGGGCAGGATGGGAGTGTTGATATCTGTGGAGTTTATAGTGAATTCGATTGGTGCTTCTTCATGAACCTCGTATTCACAAAGAGTGGCATTGACACAATCGATGGTTGCTAAAGCATGACTCCAATAAATGATATCAGTACTCTGCATGTAATGACTCTTTATGGTTCAATCAATATTGTCGGGGTCATCGTAGGTAGTTGAAGACCAATCGTCTTCAATTCGTGCAGGCTTTATCTTTTCTGTGGCATCGACAGAGATTCTCTTGTCTCTATTGCCAAAAATGATTTTGTTTTTTTTTCAATCTTGAATCACTCTGGCCATTTCCAACCAAGGCGTTCCAAGAAGAAATTGATAAGTGTGCAGTTCATCAGGAAAATCTGGTACGTCTACACACTCTATGGTGAAAATCAAACTGGCAATTTTAATCGGTAAATTGCTTATGTGACCCGGTAGGTGTCGGTCAGCCATGCGTAACTTGTACTTAGGCTTTTCCAATGTGGATATTCCCCATGCCTTGGCTAAGGATAGGGCGATAATATTAATGCCAGACCCACTATCGAGAAAGGTTTGCACGGATGGGTAAGATTTGTAGTGCATTGGTAAAGTGATGTTGTTATCTTTAGCAACACCTATATGAAGTAAGCTCATGTCTACATTATGAATCACTTCAGTATTTTTCGGTCGTCTCAACTCATCTGGTACATCTAGCTACTGGGAGCTTTGTAGTATGGCATCCCGCAGGGGTTTGGAAAACTTTACGACCGTGTAGAAGGGCATAGTGATTTGAGCTTGTAAGAGATCGGAGAGTACCTCTATTCCTTGTGGTGGTTGGCCCTACATAGGTAACTGGGCAGATGGCGGAGTAGAAATCGTAGCTTCAGCTCTATCAAACTCAACTTGAGATTCATGGTATTGCCTTTGAGCTTCTACAGGGTCAGGGTAAGATTGTGGAATCATGGAAGTATTAGTAAGAGGGTGTGGTTGTGCTGGTTCCTTAAACTGATCTAAGGCCCTATGTTTTCTCATGTGACAACAAGCAATGACTCTTCAGATACCCTACGAGCTGGAACTATCTTTTTGTTTGGTTAGGGCAATCTTCATAGCAATGTCTTCTAATAGAATGAGCACATTTGGCTACAAAATCATATCGAAGTCTACATTCACTTTGAAAGTGAGTGATTTCTCCACATACAAAACATGAGGTATTATGCACTACATTGGCCTATACGTGGAGTCGGTTCTGCTAGTTTGGCCTATTTGGTTGAGCAGATCCTCTTGTACCTAGGAGTGCCAAGTGTTGTTGTTGTGCAGATGGTTGTTGTCTAGGCAATTCCTGGACTTGCTAGACTCATATAACATGGGTTATATGGTGCTTGTGGTTGTCTACATCGTGCATATTGCTACGGTCTAGAATATTGCATGTTGCGTGGGTTGTACCTACAGCTTGATGTAGTATGAGTGGTCATATCACAAAGTATATAGTGCTGCATTTTGTAAGGTCGGTGTAATAGACACTCATTATCGGTATGTGCGCCATGACATTGTGGGCAACGGATATCTTCTCGCCTACGGATAGCATTACTAGATTGCAATTGCCTTGGCAACTTACTCTGAATAGACTTTAAGACTTGCTAAAACTCTTTGTTGAGTTTCTCCATCTATTGTTGATTCATCAACTCAAATTGAGATCTTCAGACTTGGTCTGGATCTCGGGGCTCACTTGGATGATTATCAGGGAAAACATGGTGAGCTCTTTTCTCTTTCTGGTCCTCATCATCAAACCCTTTATCTTATTTACAAATGGCATTGGAAATAGCAGATTTAAGAGTAAAATACTCTTGTCTTGGAAGGCCAACTATAAGCCATATGATCAACATTTTATCAGTTGGTTGTTCTTGGACTTGACTTCTGAGATGCTTGAAGCGCTCGATATAGTCATGTACGCGTTCATCTTTTTTTTATTTTTATATTACTAAGGCGTACAAAAGGGTTTTGTGAGTCTAAAAGGTTGGAAGCATTTTATAAAAGACTCTTTCAGTTCTGACCAATCTTGTCTATCATCACGATCGAGATTAAAAAACCACTCTCATGCTTTATTTACCATGGTCATTGAATATAGCTAGACTTTTGCATTGTCAGTATATTCTCCATATACTTCGCATGCATTCTCAAAGATTTGGTAGAATCTATGAGGGTCCATATCACCATCAAAGTTTGGTAATTCCAACGGGGTGTTTGCTTGTCGGATCATGCGGTATGGTGAGCATGTTGAACAAGTTGATCATCAGGATTATCAGATTGATGAGGTCTCCATTTGGATGGTCCAGGATCTTGATTCACCTGAGATCTAAGACGACAGGGCTCGTTCTCATCATTTGGATGATTACTAGGTGAAAACTCATTCATAACTTCTTCTGGTAAGTTGGCCATGAGAATTGATTGGAGTCAAGTCTGATTTGATTCAACTCTTTTTTGTTCTGTTTTTTTTTTAAATGTGTGATTGACAATACCTTAGAATATAATTAGATTTCCAATAGGAATTTTATAAAATATGGTCTGTTGGATGCAACTGAACTTGTCGGATGCAATTTTAGTGACAGTGTTAGATGGAAAAGTGTAGGGACTGTGTCAGATGCAACTGTGTAGGGACAGTGTCAGATGCAACTATGTAAGGACAATGTCAGACGCAACTATAGAGATAGTGTCAGATGCAACTGTATAGGGACAGTGTCGGATGCAATTGTATAGGGAAAATGTCCGATGCAATTGTGTAGGAACTGTGAAAAATGCAAAGTACCACAAGCCCTCACTTATTGTATATATAGAGCCACATTTGGCCATAATCATTGTGAGACACCAATCTTGGTTTTGGAAGCAGTTTTGAGTGATTCTCTCCATTTGTCTACATTTGTTTTAATTGTTTTGAGGTTCTATCAATGTGTACTTGATTTTCAGGTTGGAGTCCGTACTCAGACAGTGTTTCACACATGTGAAACCAGAAAGTACACCTACCTTCAATTAATGATTGTTCTTGTTAGGATTTTGTGTCTAGAATTGATCTAGATTGATCTTAATCTAAAGTAGATTGATAGATCAAGTAATCTGACAACCAATCCCTCTTGAGGATCAGATTAGGATCCACTCTTGGTCCTTTTTGTAATTTTTTGCACAGGAACAGTGTCGGATGCGACTATAGAGATAGTATAGGATGCAACGTTGGATGGAATATTGTCAGACAAGATTTTTGGACTGGTTGTCGGATGAGATTTTGTCGGATGCACTTGTTGGATAGAAGTTTTTAATAGGTTATCAGATGCAATCGAACAAAATTTCTTTTAATAGGTTGTCGGAGGAATCAGGAGAGCAGTGGTTTACTGGAACCATTTGTGGTTGGTTGTTGATCGAATGGGGATTTTAAATTTAATGCGTGCTAGTGGAAAGAAGATAAATGCAAAAACGCATGCAGGCAAACAGAATCATAGAGAATTGAAAAAATGAACCATTTGATACGAATTTATGAGCAAGAGCGAAGAAGATTATCAGGAGCAAAGGCACCAATGTTTGCTGGATTCTGTGCAAGACAATATTTGTTTAGAATGTTTGCTAAATACTCTGACTCTTTTCTTTATACTCACAATCTAACAGATTCCAATCAGCCTACAGCCGACAAGGCCTACTTTTCTTCTCAAATCTACTAGTTGTAGTGCAATGGTCATGTACCCCGCCTGTCAATCAGTACATCAACGACCTGATATCGATCCTACTGATAATGGATGCTCAATTTCGATTTGGATCTATCAGAATTCGAATGCCTATGTTTTGCAATCTATTTCAAATATTTCTTTGGTACTTACAGATCGTAGATTATCACTAAACTAAACTAGGCAAGAACAGGAAATGGGATTGAAACTAATCCTACCAAAATCAACAAAATCAACAAGACTGAATTTAACTAGGAACTAAAAATCCTACAAAGTGCTTATCACAAATATCACTCAACATTTGTAACAAGAACTCCTCAGGGATCAAGCACAAAGCAGCATCAGATAAGAATCACAATGATCTGCCACCAAGCCTTGCACATCTACCTAATTCTAACACAAAACCAAACTTGAAGAGGAAGAATCAATAACAATCACATTCATACATTAGTACCCAAACTTAATGCATAAAAATGGAGCATAGATGGAAATGCAATAGAGAGATATTTTAATTTCAATTCAGCAGCATTTCATTACAATATCACATGCCTTGAAACTCGTGGAGGAGGACTCTATGTATATCCACAAGCTGGTGAATCCAGTTCTAATATAATTTGGATTCCACCACTCACAAATGAGTGGGTCCATCGGCGTTAGTCCATAAGGTAGTTGTTTCGAAAAACTTCAGCAAATTCTTGTTTTAAATCTTGCAATAGTTGTTGCTCCTGATACAAATTTTCGGTGTTAAAACATGAAAACACATTTGCATCACCAACATCACATTACATACGATGAAATCTTGAAGTTTTTCTATTAATTCAGTCGAGGAAATCATCGGCGATGGCAATACATCAGTCTCCCCAAAAACATAGACTATTTGATCAAACTTATTTGGAAATACCAAAGTATGGTTTTTGAAATCTATTGCTAATGAATCAGATTTATCGAAAAACCATTTATAACCCAAGATCACATCATTTCTATCTAGATTCATGACGTGGAAGTCGAGCGTCGAGTGCTAGGAATGATTAACATGTCAGTTGCAGACCATATCATTCCACATATTGCATCGACTACTACACCCATAGAGGCTTGGAATATCTTGAAGACACTCTTTGAGTCAGTGAACAATGCAAGAGTCATGATGTTGAAGTAGAATATTATGACTATCATGATGGGTGACCATGAAGCGGTTACAACATTCATTACGAGGATAAAGGAGCTAAAGGAAGAAATAGCTGCTGTTGGTGAAACCGTTTCAGAAATTGATTTGCTCACCATAGTGGTGGGTGCCTTGCCTATGTCATATAAGCATTTGGTGACTTCAGTGACGATGAGAGAAAAATCACCTACATTTGAAGAATTTTGTGCATACTTGTTGTAGGAAGAGTTAATGCGAAAACCTCATTCCAAGAGGTCTAATGAAGCACTTGTGACTTCATTTAGAGTAAGAGGTAGAGGCCGAAATCATCAACCTGGTAGAGGCCACAACAACAATAGCAACAAGAATCAATGGCAACAAAATCAACCAAGGCAAGAGCAAGCAATGAATACTAGCACTTCTAAGGGCGGTAACACTAAAAAGAAGAACGTCACTTGCTATTATTGTGGAAAATTTGGACACATTTCAAGTGAGTGTCGAATTAAGCAAGTTGTTGTTGCTGCAAGATGAAGGGGGAGAGGTAGAAGCTTTGGCAGAGGTCGAGATAGGCAAAGAAATAACACTAACTATGTGGAAGAAGAAGAGCCAAAGACTCAAGATTGTAATACCTCTCTCATATGGGCTAGTGCTCAACTCCAGAAAGATGCATGGTATATCAATTCAGGTGCATCAGCTCATATGATGTCTCACAAAGAGTGGTTTTCAAATCTCAATGAAGATCAAGAGAAATCTTCAATTGTTCTGGGAGATGATAGGTCACGTTCAGTTGATGGTGTAGGAGACATCAAAGTAAGCTTGATTAATGATAAAGCATCAAGCGATGCCCATATCAAAAATGCACTCTATGTTCCAAAACTCGCCAAAAATCTTCTATCAGTGGGTTGCCTAACAGATCAGGTTAAGTTCTACAAAGATAGGTGCTTAGTAAAATATATGAAGAGGAATTTTTTTTGTCATAGCAAAGGGGACAAGAGCCAAAAATAAGCTATATGAATTGGAGACTGCTTTTTCGGCTACATCTACACCTAGTACCTCAAGCGAAAGTGATTTGTGGCATGAGAGGTCTGGACACTTGAACTATAGGAGTTTGAAGTAGTTATACGATGCAGAAATGGCTCAAGGATTGCCACACATTGTCACTTCTTCAGGTGTGTGCGAAGCTTGCGTCTATGGTAAGCAATCACGGAAACCCTTTGATGCTAGTACCTATCATGCGGCTGCTGTATTGGATCTCATTCATAGTGATTGATGGGGGCCAGCTCAAACCTGATCAAATGGGCATTCATACTATTTCATATCATTTATTGATGATTATTCTAGAAAGGTGTGGACTTATTTTATCAAGAACAAGTCTGATGCATTCAATACATTTGTCAAGTTCAAAAATCTTGTTGAGAATGAACGCAATAAGAAAATTAGAGTCCTACGTACTGATAGAGGTGGCGAATTCAATTCAAATGAGTTTGATGAATTTTGTAAGAAGCATGGCATTAGGCACCAGCTTACTACATTGTATACTCCACAACAAAATGGGATTGCGGAAAAGAAGAACAAGACGTTAGTGGAATGTGCACTTTGTATGATGAAGGCCAAAAACTTGTCCAATTCGTTTTGGGCCGAAGCAGTGAAGACGGTGAGATACCTACAAAATCGGTCACCAACAAAAAGTCTTACAGTTATAACTCCCGAGGAAGCTTATAGTGGCCACAAACCATCTATTAAGCATTTAAGAGTTTTTGGTTGCCTTGCATACATGAAAGTTCCTGATGAAACAATTGTAAGCTAGTGGCGACTCCCATGGAGCCGAACATGAAGATAACCACAGCCTTAGAAGAAGAGAAAGTTGATGCTACTTTATTTTGTCCTTTGGTGGGTTCACTTATTTATTTGACAGTTACTAAACCTGACATTACGTACTGAAACACTGAACTATAAATCTAAAATTTTGCGTAGACAAAAAGCCATGAATCTGAGAAAATGTGTTGGCGTAAAGTTGAAACACTGATCTATTTGGCACCACGAATTAACTTTGGTTAACCCTTTTAACCATGATTTGACAATGCATATACATTAATGGTACATCGGTTTTCTCATCTCAACCATCTGTCATATTCATTTTCAATATTTTTGGATCTCTTCGGGCAGTGATGAGCTGGAAGGGCAGGCCTCATCAACCAATAGCATTTCCACATGCTGCCCAACGAAACAACAATATATTTTAAAAGTTTTTATTTTATTTCTATTTGGAAAATTCTATGTTACGTAGAACCCCGATTTCAAGGTTTTAATTGGTCCACATGGCAACGAAAATAAGAAAAAAAATGAAAAACATCTTTTTCAAAGGCCCTCTTTGGACTCTAAGTTTCTCTAATGCTTTTCGCACTTTTTCATGTTCTTCGCTGACTTGAAACTAAGGGCGTCTTAGGGATTTACATACCTTCAGTCTAAGAGCACCTTCGGGTTTTTTAGCTTTTTCACATTTTTTTTTTTTACATTGACTGACCGATGTCGCCAACTAATCGACAACAACCAAATATTCCAAAGGCGGTTAGCGGTTACCAACTTTGTACATATGCAAAGACTGGCATAAATAGCATTAAAAGCTTGTAAGATATTTTGTCTCTTGACACTTGTAAATATATATTCTAGCTGAATCAGACTATAAAAGTGTTAATTGAGTTAATTGAATTTCGCTTTCAATCAGAGTTATCTGTATCCAGCGTTATCATGCTCAGCAAGTTGAAGTTATTACTTCAAGCTATTGTACTCACTGTTGATATTAATCAGAGTGCAATTTTTGTCTCACTACTACGTCGTTCATTTGCGCATTCTGTATGAATTCCTCTACTTGAATAATTGCGGCTGCTAACTGTTGCATTTCTGTTCCTACATGTCATGCTCAATCCTCGAGCTTCCGCTACCCCTCATGCCCACACGCGATTTTACGACATGGTATCAGAGCGGGCATTTCAGTAATCTGCATTTCTACTGTGGATTATCAGTCTTGTTTTTATCAAGACGTCTTTCTAGCAAACGCACAGCCAACAATATTCCTACAATCATTGTTTCTACCAACGATCTCATTCAACCAGAATGGATCCATCATCTGGTTCATCTCTCATTGACAAACTCGATGGAGATAACTACGGAAAATTCAAGATGAAGATTATACTTCTAGCCAAAGAACTGTGGGACATCGTTGATGGCACAGAGCTCAAACCAGAAGGTGATGTAGCTGTCATCACCAAGTGGAGACTGAGAGATGGCAAAGAATTTGCCATGATCACCCTCAACATCAAGGACACTCAAATCAGTCACATACGTGCTGTTCAGATGGCTAAGGATGCTTGGGACATCCTAGAAACTCTCTACGACATTCGTTACTTCCAAGCTTCATCTGAGAAAGAAATTCTTCACTCTCAGAATGTCTGACATAGATAGTGTCTCGAGTCACCTCAACACCTTCAAGAATCTTATGGAGTAGATGACTGCAACCGGCTCAGTCATAGAAGATTCCGATGACTCATAAGCGGCTATCTATACAAACTTAGCCATTTCTATTTTTCTAACAGTCAAGCTGTTCACACAGCCACTTCTGAATCAACTGGTATGTTGTGGCATTTCTAACTTGGCCACCTTAACTACAATAGTATTCAGCAAATGTCCGCTTAGAGTCTAGTACAAGACCTGTCTTCAGTCAGCAAGCTAGCTTCTCCATGCGAAAGTTGTATTATCAGCAAGCATGCTAGAATTTCCTTCAGTTCAGACTCAGTTCACACATCCAAGGGCTTGCTTGACCTTGTACACATCGACATTTGTGGCCCGATGCAGATTGCTTTCACAGGGGGATCTCTCTATTTCTTAACCTTCATCAACGACCTCTTTCGAAGAACTACAACCTACTATATGACGAACAAATCCGAAGCATTCAAATTCTTCAAGAAGTTCAAGGCATCTTTAGAGAACCAGACCCAGAAAAAGATCAAGGCGCTACGTACAGATGGAGGGGGAGAGTACATCGCTCAGATTTGGATGTTCATTCTCTCTCTTTACGTAGCAATTCTACTTACAGTAGCTTCCCAACTGCGTCATCCCAAGAGGGTTTCTCTCTTGTCATAAGGTTTTCTATGAATATTCCAACTGGTTGGCAATGATTTATAGAGATTGGTGGTCTTCTACCATTCCGTACTTGGGATCTACAGCTGCAAGTAAGGTGAACATCTCTTTCATTTTGTTGGTGTGAGCTCTCAGATCTACACCATCAATGAACTTCAGTTGCCCCAATTGCGTGTATAAGTGCATTACCTCCATCTCAGTCTTTCCTCCATACTGAGTCTCTAACTAGTTCCAAAAAGCGAAAGAACCGGACACTCATCGAAAGTGCCAAGAGCATGACGGCCCATGCCTCTCTTCCAAAGAAATTATGGGCAGAAGTTCTTACTACAGCTGTATGTTTGTAGAATCGATCCATCACCAAAGCCATGAATGGCAAGACACCTTATGAGGTGTGGACAGGATCAAAACCATCACTCAAATATATTCGAATATTTGGATGTATCACTTTCGTTCAGATCCCTGAGGATCTAAGAAGAAAGCTAGATGACAAGAGTAGGAAAACGATCTTCATCGGATATTCCCCAGACCACAAGGCATACAAGCTCTACAATTTGGATACCGAGAAGGCATTCACCAGTAGAGATGTCATTTTCATGGAAGACCAATTCATCGACCACAAAGAAAAAGCTAATGATAATTCTGACTCACGGATCAAACAACCAGTCAATTCTGATTCAGAGAGTCTCAACGCTGACTCAGACGATGAGTCAGAACCTCAACGAGTCAACTCACATCAGAGTTATGAAGTTCAACCCATAAGGTCAAACAGGTCCAGACAGTTTCCATCTAGATTTATGGATGATCGACCTACTACTTCGTGCAGGAACCAAACATAGTTGTTGAGGCGATGTGTACTCTTGATGTTGAATAAATTAGAATTTGTGATCTTGCTTTAGAGAAACAACTTACTACTGCCATGAAATTGCCCCAATGAGCAATTCTAACATTCCACCAGCTCAACCAGCTATCCAAAGCTGGGACATCACCCTCCTTCACTTTTACTATCTGCCACCACTACCAAATCAACCTGTAGTGTTCCAATGCTTCTTCTCTGATTGCAGCAGCCCTCCAATTTTTGCATAATACCTTGTGTTGAGCCTATTGTTCCTTTGGAACATTTGCATTGGTGTGTCTCACAAGGCTTTGCTCCCAATGAAATAGGCATGACCACTCATGACATTATTTTTTATACAGTAGTGAACGGACTGCCCTCCAGTTTTCCTGGGCCTCATCTGCCATGAACCCACAAAAGTCAGCGTTGTCATGACCAGAATGCTCCATGACTGTGTTGAGCATCTCCCAGAATAGAATTTGTCCCTCAGTATCCTCTTCTTTTATCTCACATATAGCTATGCTCAATAGCTCTTGTACACTGAACCAAAATAATCAAAGATACCCTTGATCAAACAAGTAAAATCATCATAGAAGACAGAGATGGTAGAATCCATCACACCAATGGTAACTGAGGAAGTCAAAAAATTGCCATCCGACGAAGTCCAATGGATTTTACCAAGTCTCTTGGCACAATCACTGCAAAGAATTCTTAGTGATGAAGTACAAAGGGGACTAGCGTCAACAGGGCAACTTGAAGACAATTCAGCACAAGATCCAAGAAAAAGTGCCATCACGCAGCCTTCAACGGGGAAGTGCAATGACCAAGGGAAGACTAAAGTTGATGATTGTCCCTCAACGAGCAAGATTCAATCAAAGTCTCATTGTTCCATAATGCAGCAGCCCAAACCAACGCCAAATCCGGGTATATCCATTTTTCAAAGGCCAAATCCAGGGAATCCAAGCCCAATTAGGCCTCCCGTACAACAAGCACCAGCACCTACAATGACAAAGCGTTGTCCTAAATCTTTGATATTGACTGCTGAGAAAAGTCTTCAGGTTATGGCATATCATGAATACCTGGACAGACAAGAGAGTCAAGCAAGCATGTCATATCCACATTATGATTTGGGGGAGTCTATGATGTTGGGACCAGTTGCGCCAATCTATGAGGATCCAATTTTATCTTGGGATACTTTGATGGAATGCCTCAACTACCCAATTGTTGATGAACAAGGTTATCCGGAATGGCCACCAGACCCTTATGGGTATTATTGAAAATCTGGCAAGTCCCAGTTCTTGTTGATCATCCACTAATAAAGCCTCAGGTTTTACGTAAGCAAATTCTATCCATGCTTTTTCTGAAGTAGCCATGTTTCAGCAATAAAAGAACCGACAACAACGCCCCTTCATGACAGTTCCAGCCTAGTGCCGAAGGACCGGCACTACTTTGGGCCATGGACCCTGTTGTGGGTATTTCCTGCACAATAATAAACAAGTGGGTCCCACCACTTAAAATATTGTTGGCCAAGCCTTACCTAGTGGGCCCCGCCATAGTACATTGTAAGTATGGAAATAAGTGCACTGGCATCCTGCGCATGTAAGCCCAACCCAGCACAAGTAGCAAGTTGTAATTCCTAGGAATAAGAGACTAGGGGCTTAAAACTCTAAAATGACATTAGAGGTCCTAAGTCAAGTTGCTAATAAAAATGCTAAAAGGGTCCAAATTAAAACTCACATGAATCATGTGAGTGCCCTTGTGCTTTCTTAGCACCAATAGATTTAAGTTGTGTTTATTTTAAAGGCTTGGATTAGAATCCTTGCCTCAATGAAGTGGCCAATGAGAGTGAAGGAGACTCACCTCTAAAATCTATAAGAGGGAGTCATTTTCTTTGTATTGTATCATCTTCCATTCTCATTTTAATAATGCTCTCTTGATTTTTCCATCTCCATCTCTCTCTCTCTCTCTCTCTCTCTCTCTCTCTCTCTCTCTCTCTCTCTCTCTCTCTCTCTCTCTCTCTCTCTCTCTCTCTCTCTCTCTCTCTCTCTCTTCTCCCTCTCTCCCTACGTTGGGATAGAATAGCTTTGGGTAGGCGTTCTCTCCCTCCCTCTCTCCACTCTCTTTCTCCCCTCTCTCCTCTCCCTCTCTCTTCTTGCTATGCAGGTGAAGGCGAGGTTGCCGCTCCCAGTGACGGACGCTATGCTACATCGACGACACAACAGCTAATTGTTTTTCAATAGAACAATAGACTATGTCGATTTTCTTAACACTTTCTCTCGCACAAAGTGGTACCGTATTTTGATGTGCTTTGTGTTAGCCATATAAATACAGCTAGTATTATCACAATACAACACAAAAGGATAGTCCTGCATAATAGATAATTCACTAAGCATGCGACGTATCCAAATAGCTTCACAAACAATAAACTTTGCAGAAATATATTCTGCCTCTAAATAAGAAAGTGAGACGGTGGGCTACTTCTTGGACTTCCATGATATTACATTGGTTTCAAGCATAAACACATAACCTAAAATTGATCTTCTAGTTTCAACATCCCTGCCCCAATCTAAATCACAATACCCTGTGAGATTAACATCATCACCAAACCTGTATTACAATCCAAAATTAAAAGTACCCTATATG
This sequence comes from Diphasiastrum complanatum, assembly GCA_029204225.1. NCBI lineage: Eukaryota > Viridiplantae > Streptophyta > Lycopodiopsida > Lycopodiales > Lycopodiaceae > Diphasiastrum > Diphasiastrum complanatum. The sequence goes on from CM055099.1 coordinate 10,305,767, forward strand.
TAGCGCAAAATTCTTTTTGCGGCTTTCCAATGCGACGTACATGGATTGGCCATGAATTGGCATACCACGGCCGTGTCCCTCAATCGACACTGTTCTTCTATTCAACAAGATAGATGATAATGGATTATGGGTGCCAAGAAAATATTCAAAAAACTCTTGGATTTTGATGTATCCATCATCAAGAGGAGCATTTCGAAAAAGGAAAAGGTCAAAACTATCATTTTGATCTTATTGGAAGGCCAAAATTTTGGATTTCAGAACATCATCAAGTGAAAAATCTATTTCTGGAATGTTAGTCCAACATGTATATATGCATTCAGAGATAAATGTGCAAGGATTCAACCGTCAGGATCACAAACTAAGCAACTGTGAGTATTGATATTTTTGATATTTAGATTTTTGTCATTCATAAAAATCTAATAGTAAACTTGCCAATCTGATCATTTTTCTCTTGCAGATTTATATCCATCCAACATAAATGAATGGGAGCCGAGTGGATCTTTAGCAAGTGTGTTAAATCTTATTCACATTGATATTGGACAACTACAATATTGAGGTAGAACTGCAAAAGATCTAGTTGATAGTGGGATATTTTTTTATGAATCAATGTACATTCTTGATACAAAAGGAAATTTTGGACAAATAGTACCAATTCCATTACCTAGTTTTGAAAGTGATGAATGGATTGTACTAGATGCTACAGTTTTAGAATCATTTCGTTGCAAGATATATAATGATGTAAAAAATTCATTAAAAATGAGCACGAAATAAAAAACAGTCAGATTGAGTTGGTTTATTTCCTTGATTATATTTGTGGATTTCTTTTCAAGTACCAATGTACACAAAACCCCAACAATGTTTGTATGCAAAAAATTATCAGATAGTTTATTATCTGAACTTATGGATGAAGGCTGAGAAAAAAAATTAGATGGAGAAATAGAATGCAGAATTAAAATGTTTTCCATGTGCTTCTGTTATCAAATTGAAAAACAAATGTTGAGCTTATGCTTCCATTATCAAAGATGGAAAAAAAATAAAGGTAAATGGGTGCCACTCGATCAAGACTTGGAAGCCAGTGGACATTCAAAACGAAAAAATATTGAAATTATATACAATGATGCCGTTTTGACGTGTGTTGAGGTGGAAAAAGATTGGAGTCTAAATTACATCAAGCGGAAACTATTGCTCCTACAAGATGATGTACTTTCAGACTTCAGATTCATTTTCAATGGTAAACTCGTAAGTAACTGTAAACACTCGATCTTTTATAAATAGTTTCAATCAAAACTTTCTAATACAATCTCTGTATTAATTGTAACTCACTTTGTATTAGTTTTATGTAGGTACGTAAAAGACATGAGCTCGAGATCAAATGCAGAGATATTGACGAAACAATCCAACTTATGGAAGAACATTGAGATTTCCTATCAACAAATACATGCCAATCATCATGTCTTTTTATCAATATAGAAAATTGCATTCCAGTATTACACTATGGACACAACCTGATTGTAAGAATCTATATTGATATCAATAAAAAAAATCCATAAACGGGTTGTTTACATGTAAAATGATTGTATCTTTGTTTGTTTTTTATGTATCTCTATTTACAAATAGATCTCTATTCAGTCAATTTTTCTATATTTTCTTTATCAGTATTAGGAACTGATAAGGGAACAACTCCTTCTATAATCTCCTCTTCCTCTGTTTCGGGAAGGGCCTCAATGCCTTTTAAGACAAGAGGACTCTCTACTATAATATCGTCTTCCTCTGTATTAGGAAGGACTTCTATTCCTTTTTTATCGTATATAATAAGATCTGCATCATGAGCAACCTGAAAGGCTGTTAAGGCAGGAGCAGCTTGTTTTTTAGGGCCCTCGATATCAGGTGCAATGCTTACACCATTCTGGGCATAGGTTCTGATCAACTCTTGCCGAAATCTATTTACATCGTCAGGAGTATATGGCTCAAGAGTGAACTGTCATTACAAAACACGAAAATTGGCAAATTACAAACAATGATAGTAAAGAAATATGAATCAGAATGAAAGGAACTACAATGAACATAATATTAACTTTTCAATATCTACATCCATTTGTAAATTATACCACTCAAAAAATAGCTTCGTATTGTACAGGACGGACCATGCACAACTAAAAGCGTCACTTTGTTGTACACACTGCATATATTGAGAACAAAAATTAGTAATATTATGATAGAAAATTTATTTATGCTATGATGATAGATTTGAACTAAAAAAAAATACATGCATATCAGAGATAAATTGAATATACCTTGAGAGATCTAATGGTTATCTCTCCAATTGAGGTTCCCGTTGTCGGTATTTCCCGAACGACGTCATGAAGTAGAGAAGCAAATTTTGCTATGTGTATTTGCAGCTGAGTTTAATTTTACACATAGAAAATTTGATACTCCCTCTCTATTTATCTTTACAAAAATAATGTTCATGCTCCAATGCCGCCTGCAACAAGCAAAATACAAATATCGATAAATCCATACTTATTAAAGCAATCCTTGTTTATTTAAGCAATGTCGCATGTAACAATCCAGATTAAATCAACAAAAAAAAGAGAGCAATCCTTACTTATTTTCATTTGGAATCAAATAAAATTTCGTCATAGGATTGCATTCGATAAATTATACAGCCTTCTCAAAATTGGCTTTTGCCTTTATCGCTCCCATTAAAAATGGACTAACAACAAAAACAATACCATGTGAATCGGAACTAATACTATTCTGCAAAAAGGATCCTCCAACTTCTACTATTACATCTGAAATTTCTGAATTTTTATCTTTCAGCTTGACACAAAATTTGGGACCTAATCTAAAGCTTTTACGTGAATCTGGAAGAAAAAAATCAAAAAAATTGCCGATAAGATCAATTTTGTTAGCTAGTAGGCCTCGTACTGGTTATAATGGTCAAAATCAAAATAAACTTGGCAAGGATCGTATGGAATTCTAACAAAAAAACTATGTATAGGAGCAGAAAAAGAAGTAGATACAATATTTACAGATTTCTCTGTTATTTTGTCAAGCTCCTCTTGGGTAATCAACACTTTTGGTGAAGAAACCTGCTGGGGAGCTGGACAAATAACAGGAGGATGAAAGGGTGATAATTCTCGATCTGAATTAGATTCTCCAGCATCTGACTCAGAGCTCAGGACGATCCGGGGTCTCTTGGCCGGGATAAATCTAGGAGGAAAGGAAGCAGCTGGCCTTCGAGATCCAGCCTTCTTGGGAACAAGTTGCTTTCTCTTCCTCTTAAAGGTAGTCGGCAAGTTGGTTCTATCTAGAGGCAGGTCTCTGGAGGTGCTGGCATTATCAACATGCAGACCAGAATAACGGTCCTGAAGTCTTCTGAGAATGACGAAATATTTGACAAAATTTTGAGAATTCACACGTGTGGGGAATGTCCACAAGTATGATGGATCTAATTAAGCCTTGTGATTAGCACAATAACCTGATTCTAGATTGATTAGCAAGATCTAGTTCTGAAGATATGGCATAATCACAATCTAGCATGCTAAGCATCAGAATATGATAGCAATGAATCAATAATGAGCAAAAGTACAAGATGTCATATTTGCACATACAAGAGACTCACCCCAAAAGGATTTGGGCAAACAAGCATCTAATCTTAAAGCCTTAGAACATTCACATAATGTTCTATTCATTCTTTCAGCAACTCCATTTTGTTGAGGAGTGTAAGGACAAGAAGTCTCTTTCTTGATCCCTTCCTCCTCACAAAAGGCCTTGAACTCATTGGAGATGAATTCTCCACCATTGTCACTTCTAAGAATCTTGATGCTATGATTATGATGCTTTTCCACAAACAACTTGAACTTTACAAAAGTATCAAATACTTGAGACTTGAAGGAAAGTAAGAACACCCAACAATAGCTTGAGTAGTCATCAATGAAGGTTAAAAACATGGATGAACCTCCATTAGATTTGGTGCTAGAAATGTGCACATCCGAGTGTATGAGTTCAAGAGGATGAGATGACTTTGTGATGGAGTTAGGAAACACCTTCTTATGTGCAAGCTTCACAAACCTTGTCTTCCTTCCCAATAGACCTTGGTAGGCCTAAAGCATACTCCTCCTTGATCATAGCCTCCATGGAACCCGAGTTGACATGTCCAAGTCTTTTGTGCCATAAAGTAAAGGTAGATATCTTGCTCTTCTCGGCCAACATGACAATATTAGTATCCACGAATGCATCCAACTTATAAAGTTTGCCAAGTCTAGTGCCCTTAGCCACTATCTTACCCTTCTTCTTGATGAAACATTCATTTGAAGCAAAGTCAACATTGAAACCATTGTCTACCATTTGGCCAACACTTAGTAGATTATTTGTTATTGTAGGAATGTACAAAACACCTTCTGTGTTGATCTTTTTGGAAGATCCTAAGCAAAGGGGAATGCTACCAACTCCTTCAATCTTACAAGCTTCATCATTTGCTGTATAGATAGACTTTATAGGTCCATCATAAGATAAGAGAGAAGAGAAAAACTCCCTTTTACTAGTCATGTGTGAACTAGCACCCGAGTCAATCCACCAAGGATCTTCTCCTTTGAAACTTGTTGAAGAAAATATGGACATCATGAGAGAGTCCTCATGTGAACTCTCCTTCTCCTCCTCTTTGCTCATGTTGGCTTGGCTTTGATCTTTCTTCCTCTTGAAGCATTCCGAGGCACAATGCCCCATCTTGCTACAATAGTAGCACTTCACCTTTGATTTGTCCTTCTTGACTTTGGTGGTTGATGGAGATGCCTTTGAGGGTCCTTCTTGATCCTCAAGCTTTGAAGACTTCTTGAATGTTGATCCTTTTCCTTTGGACTTGCCTTTGCCTTTGGTGAAGAGAGCTTGGTCATCTCCACCTTGGATGGAAAGTCTATCCATCCTCTCTTGCATTTGGCTCCTTCTTGATTCCTCGGCCATGAGTGTGCCTTGGAGTTCTTCAAGTATGGGTAGCTTACCCATAATTGCATATCCCTGAACCAAATTGTCAAACTCAAAGCTTAGTCCATTCAATATGAGTTGAACAAGCTCTTCATCCTATCACCTATGAAGGCTAGCTCTTTGTTCAATTCCTTTACTCTTAGGACAAAAGTATGTGCACTCTCTCCTTTCTTTTGATAGCTTCTATAGATTTGATTCTTCAAAGCTAACATTCTAGTTTGGTTCTTGGATTCATAGACCTTTTGTAAAGTCTCCCAAGCATCTTGAGCCGAAGTGGAATCTCCTACCTCTCTTAAGAGTTCATTTGCAACATTCATTTTTATGCAATGTAGTGCAACATTGCACCTCTTGATGTATTTGGCTTTTTCTTGAGGATGAATAGGTTCACCCTCCTTACCATTTACAATTTCCATCAGATCTTGCATGATCATGATGGATTCCATTCTAACTTTCCATATAGAATAGTTAGTTTTGTTGAGCCTTTCATTAGTATCCAAAAGATATGCATTTATAGATGCCATCTAGTCTCCTAATCAAGGACTTGACACAAATGAAGGTTACTTCTATTGATTTGGTTGAAGATCTAACTTATCCCACTTCTTAGGGACCTGAAAAGATCAGTAATAGACTTCCTATAAATATCTAAGAATGATCTCTAACAAAATCAAATCATAGAATACTAGAAACAATGCACTTGCTTGATTGAAGTAGACAATACTAGTAGAATTGCCCCTCTTTCTATAAAGAACATTAAAGCTTCCAAATGATCTGATCAAGAGTGAATTTCAGCAACCTAATATACTTCCAAAATCACTTGTAAAAGATCTAAATGGAACTTAATGAGGATGCAACACAATCTACTATCCAATCACAAGCAAAAAATGATCAAAATTGATGAAAAATTGATCTAATTTGGTGCATAAGTCAAGCAATGGTTGGACTGAACCTAAATCACTTTAGGAGGTGTCCACTACACCTTAGAATAGCCTTTAACAGTCCCCAAAACTCTGATCTTCCCTCTCCTTGAATTCTAGAAAGCCTCCTCTATGAAATCACCTCCAAAACTCGCTTAGAAATCAATGCTTGGAGCAAGCAAAACTTGCTATCTTGGTAATGTGAATTGAATTCAACTTTGCCTCTGGTTTTAGACACCTAAACACCTGCAAATGAAGTCACACAACACCAATCTCCTATGTATTTGACTCACTTTGAGTTCTAGAATCCATGCTAGATGCTAAGATCCAATCTACACAAGATTTAGACCAAAAATTGTGATCAAATTGAATGAAAACCAAGGATTTAGCTCATTTCAGCCTTTAGGCTCTAATACCTTGTAAAAATTACAGCAAATAAGGATCCTAAAACACTTGAAATGATGAGGGAAACAATAGATTATGATCTCATAAGATTAGCACAAGTTGAACCATCAAAATCCATCAAAAATCTATGCTTGAACCTCACTAAATGGCCCAAATATTTGAAGAAGGCTTCACACGTGTGAAAGTACGGCCTCCCACAGTCTGAGTACTGTACACCAGACCTACATTCAATCCTATAATCATTAGTAATCACAAGTACTCAAACAATTATGAACATAGAGAGCAATTGCACCATTATGAGAGAAAAATCATGGAATTGCTTGATTGATTTTGGTGAGATATCATCACCTATATATACATGATCCATCACAGTTTTGGGTAGGTATGAGTAGCCCTAAACCTATCCCTAATGCTAATTTTGGTGGATCTTTCATCCCTACCAAGTTAGGGTTGGAATCTTGGAGATCCCTCAACATTGCAAAAATTACCAAAAATAGCTCCTATTTTTTTTTCTCTTGTATCTAAGCATAATTTGGACTCATTCCAAAGGTTCTAACACTTAGGTCTACTTGAGAACATCCTTATGAATGTAATCCTATGCTATTTGGTACATGTAAAAAGCCACATCATGACCATCTAACTATTTACAAGTCATATGACCAAAACTAGTCAAGCTAGAATAATGAATTTTTAACAGTCACTTCTCATGCATGAAACTCTACCAACTTTTTCCATGTGTCCTAGTTCTAACTAGATATGTACAAATCATCATGCATGTGTCCATTACACTTTGTGCATGCCTTGCATGTCACTATGGATCACTTACAATTAATGCATGCGAATTGCCACGAGTTTCTACAAGCATAATTTTGCTAATTCTATGTCTACAAACTATATGCAAGTTGTACTCATCATTCTAGATATGACATATCCATGTAGCTCGAGTTCTATCTAGGCCAAACTTGGCATTTTGCATTTATGAACAACATACTTGCATGGTACAATATTTGTAGCAAGCCTAAAGTCAAGATGGATTTTTTTCCATTTCAACACTCCTCCTAAAAACAATCTATATTGACTTGAACAAGGATCTTGGTATTACTCCAAGATTGGATCTATGCTTGATGAAGGAACTTTTGCTCAAAGGTTTGGTGAGCATATACAAGATGTGTCGATGTGCTCCAAAGAGATTTCCCCTCCAATGAGCTTCTCTCTCACGAAGTGATGTGCAACTTCGATATGCTTGCTCCTTGCATGGAATATCGGGTTGTTGGCAAGGGCTTGGGCTGAAATGTTGTCACACATGATCATAGGTAGATCCTCTTCCATGATTATCTTTAGCTCCATTAGCAACCTCTTGATCCAAAGCACTTCCTTTGTTGTTGTAGTGAGTGCCTTATACTCAGCTGCGATTTGCTTGTGTTTTTTATGTCTATGGTGTGTTTTTGGTGAAGATTCTTTGATTTTCTTGGCAACTAACTAACTAACTAACTAACTAACTAACTCTCTCTCTCTCTCTCTCTCTCTCTCTCTCTCTCTCTCTCTCTCTCTCTCTCTCTCTCTCTCTCTCTCTCTCTCTCATGGATGGTATCTAACTACATTCTATGACATTTTGAATACGAACAATGATGGGTGATTAGTTGGCCTATTACCTATCATTTTGCACTCTTCTACTTTGTTGTGATTCATTGGCAGCTACTTTTCATATATGTATGGTTTGAATGGAATTTGTCCATCGCTGGACCAACAATAATAGAGTGCTGAAAATGGTGTGGAATCACGATGCTCTTGCATAGAAAACACTTTCTATGGGCAGTAGATCATTCATAGCTATAAGTCCTTGATGGGACAACCATGGACAACCACCTTAGAGTGCGCTTGAATGCCTTTGATCATCACTCTTTTCTGATTTGTAATTCAAAACATAACTTTTGGTAGCCCATCGCTGATGGACATCAATGAACCACCTATTTTTTAACTACATTTATGCTCTTTTTGATGAAGATTCATATATTGTATGTATGTTGACATAACAAGTGAAATTTATGTCCTTTACAGCCTTTGCTATGACTCACTATTGATACCCTAGGCTTCAACTCTAATACATATGTTTCTGAAGCACTCTGAAATCCATCAATCCAAGTATGTACATAAATGGCAAACACTTCTTTGATTGTAGTAAAGATAGGTATATGCAATACTATACTTCTTAAACTATCGTAAGACATAGACCCGGATTTGTCAAAAATTGTTTTCCATATAAAGAAGGAGACGTCCTTGAACAATCATGATTTTCTCACAAAATTCCCTTACGACGACTATTCAGGTTGGTGCTTCGTTGCACTATCACAAATAGTAATGTGGCTTCAATATCTATTAATGGAATTGGTATTGTAACAGAGGAGATATGATGCTACAAAGTAAGTCATTAAGCATATCTGGCTTACATTTGGAAAAAGTAGAATAAAACTAATTCTAACAGTTGTTCATGCTTTATAAAACAAGCCTTAATATATATGATCGTTGTTTGCCTTAATTCCGTTGAAACCTAAGCACATGGTAGGGTAGTTTTTAGTATAATGAGGGTTAATAATCTAAATGCTCATAAAAGCACATGGATTTGTGCAAGAGCTACCGCATTCATAGGAATTGTAATGGCATGGATTTGCCCTAATCCTATTGTGAATGTTAGGGTTCAGACTCTTTACCGGTTGTATATGCACACATGTATTGTTTTACTTCTAAGTAAGAAACGATTAGGTTTTAAGGTGCATAAAACAAGAGGATAGTTGGCGTGCTCTTGGAAAGCATGGATATGCTCAAAAGTTATGAAAACTATACATTGTAACATGTTCTTCTTACGACAAGTACATAAGTATGGCATGGATTTGCCCCTATACTTATGTACAAATCCGAGCTACTCCTAGTTTGCTATTTGCAATCTATCTAGTACAACTAGATTTCAATGTATAATAAATGATTGAGCATAAAGATAAGGACCAAGGCCAATATACTGATCAAAATGGCAAAAAATCTGATACGGTGAGGGTGTGGTTTGCCCTATCGTTGTAAGCAATATTTAGTAGGGAAGATTGGACTATATAATTTCAATGGTATTGCATGTTGTCAAGTTGGTGAGCTTATTTTGTACATGGATAACAACTGACATTCAACATTGACACTTGTCTTCCTCACTGTGCCTCTCTCTCCCCCCCACACACACTTTCGTCCTAAATTTTTGCCCCACTTACAATTTTCAAACTTTTCTCCCGTTCTCTTGTACAAAATTTTACCTAGAAAACCTTCCATTCACCCAAGGATTTTTACTTGTATTATCTTGAGTACCACAAAAAAATGAATCTTATATTGAGTATCTAAAAAAAAAACTCAAAACATGCATCTTATATTGAGTATTCAAAAAAAATTCACTAGCCACAACTCTATAAGTACTATATAACGCATAAACACGTGCATATCACCTGGCTTTAGGTGATACATGGACCAATTAAGGTTTGCATATCATGACATATTGAACATGTTGACATATTCAATCCTAAATAACTATCTACACAATGGCACATGGACCATCATAATTTTTAAAATTGGCATGTGGATAAATCAGCATAGAAAAAGATGTCAATCCACAATTTTTTTCTCTTTAGTTGCTACTCCTACAGTTTAGAAGCTTTCTTCTCGTGTTGTTTTCTTTTTTAGCTATAGGAATCCTGGTTTTGCTTGGGTTTTATAGTATTTCTAGAGTATTGATTAAGAAAAGAACTCTTTCAACTGATGTGGAAACCTCTGGGTGTCTTTTAGGATTATTTTATGAGTCGATTTGCAAGCAGCTCATATGTCAATTCTTATACACACACAAGTCCCTTGACTATAGGGTTTTCTCAAAAACTTTGACAACGATATAAAACAATTTTGTGTATCAATGCTCTCTCTCTCTCTCTCTCTCTCTCTCTCTCTCTCTCTCTCTCTCTCTCTCTCTCTCTCTCTCTCTCTCTCTCTCTCTCTCTTTGCCCAATGAAAATGTTGGAATCATATTTTGAAGTTCTAGGGCATACGTGGCCTAATGAAAATGCTGGAATCGTGTTTTGTATAACATTGCTCTCTCTCTCTCTCTCAACGTAGGTTTTAAATGCTTCTCTTGAGCTTGGGGATGACTCTCAATAGGTAGCACTAACATGATCTACAATAAATTGGTTGGCATGCATGCTTGTTTTAGCATGATAATTTTAAGTGACAAACATCGTGGTCATTGAATGATCATCCAATAGCCCCACAATCAATCAACGAGATTTCTCCTAGCCGTCTTACTAGAATATGAATGTGAAGATACCAATCAATTGGGAAAAGAGGGCGACAACAAGAAAACTTCCTGCAAGTTTGCCTCTAGTACCTTCTATTTTTTGATCTTTGTCATTTTTAAAATAACATTATATTTTAAATCATCTAGCTCAAAGGCCACGTCAATTGTTCCTCCATTAAGTAATGAGACAATTAATATGTTTTGATCGTTGTCCCTTTTAAAATAGCATTATCTTTTAAATCATCTAGCTCAAAACTCACGTCGATTGTTCCTCCACTAAGTAATGAGACAATTAAGATTTCCGTTAGATTAGGAGTTCAACCCCAATTTGCCACATAAATGACAATATAGAAGAGAAGAAAGTCATGAATCAAAATCTTGTAACCACCAAATTTTGATGTTAGCACTAAAATCAACAACAAAATAAGTCAACTACCTTAATAAGATGAATATCAATGGGAAGAAGGTCCACTCGAGAAGAATATCAATGGGAAGAAGGTCCACTCGAGAAGAATATTTGTTAAGAGTTGTGGTGGTAAGACCGCCCACATGAGAGTTGTGGTGAGAAGGCTCACAAACTATTTTGCTTCTAAATTTACATGAAAATTCTACTTTTGGAGATGCCTCCATAATACAAAGAAACCTTGAATCACGATCTTCCAACTTCTTGATGTAAGATGTTATTTATTTTGTATGAAATTATTGACAACCTAGGCCTAAGTAGAAGGATTTTAAGTGCTAGATAATAGCCTAAACTGGTCGTTATTGGTTTGTATTTTTTTAAAGCCAATACCTTGGACCGGTTGGTATCTTAAGTATGTGAGAACCACCCAACACCGGGGTCATGACCCATCAAAATTTCTTTGAAATAGGTCTTGAAAAAAGTGCCATTCTAGCATGCCTTTTCAAACAAAGAGGGATCTTAACAAACAAACAAAGGGGGGGGGGGGGGGGTTTATCACAACCACACATTTGTTCGTAGGAACTGCCCAAAGTTTGTGCCCAAGCTGTGCAATTGACAAGCTCCCATTAAGAATTTTGCAGTTGTCACAGGTTTCACATATATATTAAAATAACTGTTTTTCTAAAACATGTGTGTGCATGTGTGGATTTGGAGGCCCACCAAAAATCAGGTGCCCACAACTGGTCGTGCTCACGAGTCTGAAACTGCCAAAAACTCTGGTGCATGCACATGCTCGCATGCCTGCACCTGCGAGTGTGCACCGCTGCTCAAAACCGAGAAAAACCTCTGGGCCTGCAAATAATTTTTGTTGCCGAGTGTGGGCTTGCATCCTTGAAACTGAAAAAGTTAAAAAACTTTTAGCCCCACCAAAGATTTGGTGCCATTTGCTGCTCCCGTCAGTGCCACATGGCGCTATGACTGCTCTCTGAGGCCAAACGCCCAGGCAGTGCCTTTAAGGTGGGGGGCATTCTGCTTGTCCTTCCAGTCACAGTCTCACGAGTCACGACTCTCACAACCCCTTCCAGCGTACGGCTGTAGATTTATGTGGAGCTTGGGGTGACACCCTTCCTGGCGTCAGATTATCCTATCTCAATGAGTCTTTTCAAAAAGATTTTAAAGCCGTTAAATTATATCTATATATATATATGTGATGTGCAATGCAATGCATATAGTCACCACGTCCGATGATTCTGGCTTTGTGTTGAAATTTCAGATTAATGCCTCATATATGGTGTACACTGTATGAGCTCTTCCTGTACTACAAAGCGTTGTGCATGTAGCTAGTGATTCTGGTTTTGTTTTGAGATCATTGCTGGTGTCTGAGATATGAGCTGATAGTGAGCTGATTGTGGCATTTTTGCAGCATTAGATTGTTGTTTTTTGTTTTCCTACACTTAATAAGCAGATGTCGCCCAGGTTGCTGCATTTTGTGGAAGATTTTTGCAAGCATTTGATGTAATCTCAAAGATCTGTGGCATGGTACGCTAGAATGGCTCCTCCTACTAGCTCAAGTAGCACAGAACATGAACTCCTTCCAGCTCATGAAAAAAGAGAAGGTGTGGATGTTTTATGGCAGATTCCTGATCAGCCAAGAGCGGTGCTGTTTATTGCTCATGCTGGAAGTGGAAACCCAGGTACATACTGGGATCATCACCCCCCTAACCTTAATTCCTACATAGGTATTCAAGAACACGCACAGATTGTGCGATACGCCCTGTCACGTTCCTGCGCAGTGATTGCTGTGAAAAGCGTGAAAGATTACTGGCAGGATTGGCCTCCGGAGGCATCTCAAGACGCAATCAATGTGAAATTGATCCTCACAGCTTGGCTTTCAGAGCACGGGCTGCAAGATCTGCCTCTAACCGCTCTGGGTGCTGCCTCCGGCGGCAACTTTGTATCAGTTCTGGCTCTCACAGTCAGATTTTCTGCTATTGTGATCATGATCTCTCATGGAGTCACCAGATCGTTTGAGAGAAGCGATGGCACTTACCCACCCACACTATTCATTCACATGCCAAAAGATGCGTTCACCTCCAAAAAGGTTGCTGAAGAAAAAAAAACTCTAAGGAGCAAAGGCGTTCCAGCCAAAGGAATCGCATGCTCAGAGTTTCCGGTCTACCCTCAAGCCTTTGCAGATCACGCGCCTGGGATTGGCTTTGAATCCGCTGCAAAGATTTACGTGGAGATGATCTCAGAAGGGGTTCTAAGCTCTCAGGGCTGGGTTATAGAGCCACTCCGCCCTCCAAAAATAGGAAAATTGTTACAAAGGTTAAATATATCGCCAGTTACATCGAGTGATGGATTGAAGGCTATACGAATGAGAGAGTGGGAGGAGAATATCAGTCATCTACTGCGAGTGGCGGAAGCTCGTCATGCTGTCACTAGCCGTCACTGTGAGGAGATGTTCAATTGGCTGGAGGGGAAGTACTCGGAAGACGTAGGCTGCTGCAAGGATTGAGTATGTTCTTAGCTTACTCTTCTGTTATATCCATCTGTTTCATTTTCAGCACAGTTCCCACCTTTTCTCCTTTTCTTGTCAGACTTTTGTCTGGAAACGGCCAGTGTAACATAGAACTAGATTCTAGTGAGGTCCATCATATGAACTGAATTCTTTTCATTGTTGCTTATTCAAGAACTTCAAATCCATAGATTTTGATATGCCGTCCTTCAACAAGCAAGAACCGTGATTCACAAAACAATTCAAGATAAACATGTTTTAAGAAAATTCAGGGGAAGAAATCACTATCAAACGCGGATTTAGCTGCTTTGCATTTGAAAAGAAAATGTTTACTTACGATAAGCCTATACTGAAAAAATCAGCAAGCCTCAGTATTTGTGATAACTTGCTGCATTTACGTGTTCTTTAAGAAGATACTGGCTACTTTTTCAGATTTTGACATTAAATCTTATTCATAGAGCAGATACTATCAGACATGTCAACACGCTGATTATGTGACTGATTTTCAGTAACAGCGGATTTTCAATTTTGAACACTCCTCAAATTGAGATTGAAAGAATATGATATTGTCTCAGATAAAGTATTTCCTGAATACTTTCAAGTTTATATACTCCTGCTAATATTCAGACGAGATGCACCACTGTTGAACCGTTGAGAGATGTGGATTAATCAAATCCTGAGACCACTAAAATCGTATACAGATTTACGTTATCCATAAACTTTGCACTATAGGAGGGCACTTTTATTGCATTATAGACCATCGTAGGACATACATCACTCATAGGCTATTTGCAACCTTTTGGAGGAGTGCACTAGTTTGGAGGAAAGAATTTGGACCGAGTGATACTACCATAATAAATTGCTCACGCATGAATGTGAACACTCATTGCTCATTTTCAAGTGGAGCCATCATATGAAGTTTTCCTTGATATAAACCTTGATTTCATGATGCCATGCAATCATATTACATTTGGCAAAATACTCTTCTTAGTGTTGTAGAGAGAAACCTTAGGGTTTAGGTATGTTCTCTTGGCCCTCACCACGACGACGATATTTTTGGGGAGAAGATCAAGTTATTCTAGTCATTGATTCTCTCTTCATTGACGTACGCATGTACTTCTCTAACAATTTTCTATTGATGTGGGCTTTATGGTCTTCTCATTTTTATCTCATCCATATTGTGAATTCTTAGAAACTCATTTGGTTTCTATTTCTTGCATTATAGGATTTCTACTTGAAGTCAACTGTTATTGTATTTCTTGCAAACCTTTAAATCTGTAAAGTACTCATCGAAATAGTCCAAGGTCGAAATAAGTGGGATCAAAATCAAAATTGACCGTGGCTCAGGTCGAATTAGATCGAAATCTAGTAGTGAATTCAAAATAGAATTCGATCCCATGACTTAATCCAAGAATTTGTTAAAGTCAATTGTCGATTTTCAAGGTCGAAAAAAAGAAACAATTATCACGGTCAAAATAGAATATTGACCCTCACGACCAACAAAACGATTTTATCGTACTTCTACATAGATTCTTTCAACGAATGTTATACTACACTTGACCGAAAATTAGTTAGTAGTAGTTATTGCTATTAAGCAGTCTTGTAAACTTATTCAAGATGTAATTATCAAATTTAGATGGTTCAAGTTTTGAAGCAACACATAAAGCTCTATCTCATTTTCGACTTTCAGTTTCAATTGAAGCATTGTCCATATGGTAAGCTCTCTTTAACTTCAAAAATCTTCTAAAGCAGCAAGATATGAGAATCAACCTGACCTTCTAGACTCTATTGCTACCCAGAGTTCTTTGCAAGGACAGAACAATGGAACTTGAAGTCGTTTCATTCAGTTTACAACTCTACTACAAAGAAAAATTTCTATTGACATATTGTTTTGGCAGATCCGGTATTTGAAGTCTCATGATCAAAGATGTTGTATTCCTTGGAGATTGCATTCCTCATTTTATTGAGTTTCATTTCCATCAACATCCGAGTCAAAGGGGCTTTGTTCTTTAAAATTATCAAAATGTCGGGTTCACATATTGTCATGATAATGTCTATTTGTGATATACTAGCTCTTTCCATTTAGGCCAACCCGTTTTATCAAGATTAAATGTAGCTATCATATTTCTCGTGGCATGCAAGAGTCTATTTGGATAACTTGCTTTTTACAGGTATTAACAAGACTAGTTGTCAGCCATTTTTATGGCATTTATTGCTAAAGCTCTATTTCAATCTTTAGGCTCTATGGCAGGCAGCCCGAGTGCTTTGTAGTGACATTCTCCATGACAGGTTTAGCACTTGAGCATTCATCAACAACAAAAGGATTTCATTCCCTCATCAATAACAAAAGACTTTCATTCTCTCATCAACAACAAAAGGTTTCATTCTTTATCATCAACAAAAGGAGATTGCATTTCTCAATTTCTCAAGGAGTAGCCAACTTAATTGTCGTCAAAATCTATGATATTGTTACATATTTATTGCAAAAAGACTACAAGTTTGTTTTATTCTATTTTTCAAGCAATAGTCTATTCATACATTCCAATGTATTTTGACCTATCTGATCCAAACAAGATTTTTAATAGACAAATACGGTTATTTTGACTATTTGCTAGCATTTGCCATTTAGATCTAGTATTAAACTGTGCAAGGATTGAAATAGTCCAAGGTTAAAATAAGTGGGATGACTGGACGCAACCTCCTGCAGCAGACCGGTGTCAAGCATGCCCAACTTGCCAAATCCGTGAACGTCCAGTTCGACTTCCGAGTGGTGTTGGTGTTGGCCACCAAATTGCAGGATGTAAAGCCCTGAATGCTGTGAATCTCCAAGGAGGCTGCGGTGGTAGTGAACGTTGTCTTGAAGCTCCATCGTGTCCTTCATTTGGACGCATCACCCCCGCCCATCTTGGAGGTGCTTCGCACTATTAGGAAAATCTTCACACTTCTACTATAGTGGAATATGAAGCGAATTACAACAACCCCATTTTCCTTGAGAGGTTCATGGAAGCGCTTCACCACTACTCCGCCATGTTTGACTCGCCATGTTTGACTCGCTGGAGGCATGCAACCTAGCCTCGACGGGTCGGAGAACCACATGATGTGTAGAACTCTCGCAGATCCAGTTTCCAAGTTTATGTTGTAACTAAGCTTCGCCACTCATGTTGAAGCTTCCTCACATTGAGTGTAGCTTACAGACGAGTCTGTGAGAGTTCCTATTGCTTCAGTAAGTTATGCGACAATTCCAAAGTTTTTTGAGTAATTTATAAAGGAAACTGAAATTTTTGTCTAATTAGTAGTGAATCCTTGTAGAAGTAACCTTCGTAAGCTTGTCCATTATGTTCAAAAAGTCTTTTTTTCTTCTAAGTCTGTGAGAGTTCATACGAAATTTTGATGAAATTGTAAGAGAAAATGAATTTTTTGCTATAAAAAACCCCTTCAGTCATCAAAAAGTTTCACACCAGTATAAAGAGCCTTTGCCAGTCCAACCTTCGCCAGATTATCCTTCGCAACCAACAACAGTAGGTAGATCTACATCAGATCAAGAAAGTTTCAGGCCAATCTGAACAAAGATCATTAAAGTATCTGATAAAAAACCAAGAAGAAGAGCTAATTTCAAACTAATAGCCAACATAAACTGGTAAGATCTAAGCAGATCTAAGAAAAATCTACCACTTTCATCAAGATCCAACATCCATGGACTAAACAAGTGAATGAATCTCATATAAGTGAGATTAGTACCAAGAAGAATCAGAAACCAAACACCAAATCTACCGAGAGTGGAAGTGGTACCAATTGAAGCTGAAGTAGGACTTGCTGAAATGGATCCTATGGAACAACTCGTATATGTGTGGTGCCGTACCCTTGTAAGCAATCTGGAGGGCACCGTGTCTTGAGATGCCAAAATATGATGGATCGACAGATCCCATTAGATTTTTACTGATCTATGAACAAGCATGTGAAATCTACAAAGAATAGACTCCTGAGAAAAAATTTGAAGCTATTCTTGATGTCATTAGTAGCAACAGTGCAAGATTGGTTCTTCAACCAATCAACAGAAGAAAAAAGCCACTTGGGAGGCGGTTAAATTCTTTGTCACTCGCTTTAAACCAAGGAAGTTCCTACAAGACCACATTCCTCCCGTTGAGCAAAATCAAAATGGGCAAGCGAGAAATGGTCCGAGACTATGTCGAGTGGATCAAGCACCTCAGATCTGAGTGCAACACAGCTCTGACTCCCGATCATGTGGTAATAATGTGGTTCATAGCTGGGTTACCACGCAACATCATAAGAGAGCTCAAACGATGGGAGTAGTACGCCACATTGTAAGTAGCTATGGAAGACGCCATCAGGGAGGAGGATGAGGGCTCCGATGATGATACTGACAACAGTTACACACCAAATCACAATTCACTACCTTCGATTGAATCCACCTTCAATGCTTCCAATCTTTTATTTGCTGATGGAGCAAATTACCAAACTTCACAAACAACAGATGGAACAACTTACAACCAAGTTTGATCAAAAACTAAAGGCCTTGTAAGGTGCTGTTGCAACATCCTCAACCACACCAGAATAAAACTAGCAATAGTATCCAAGAAGAGAGAACATATGGTGTCTAGTTTGTATTCGAAACCATACTACTAATGAGTGTCCAATCTTGAAACAGAATCTCAAGTTGACACATAGGTATTGCCATCTGTGTAATACATCCTTGCACAAGACGACATTTTGTCCATTTAACCCCAGGATCGTATAACAGAAGAGGGCAATAGTTTCAGACCTCTTATTTATATCATCAAGGGCCACCAAACACTGTACCTCGACTTGGATTTGTTGCATTTATTTCCTCTACTCTCCTAAATCCCATTTTAATTTGCCTCCATTCATGCTGCATTTTTACTCACGTTATCGCGCAGTCTGCATATGTACATATAAATTCTCATAAGCGAAGAAAAGGCAAAAGAATCGCGACACTATGTTTTTACACATGTGACAGGCAAAAAAGACGACACTGCCTCACGAAATATTGAAGGTGCCCTAGAAAGCAAAGGCACCCTGTAAATCAAATCCCGTGGCATTTCGTCAGAGTGACGCATTTTTTGCATCTTCACCAACATTCATTTCAGCGAAGGCTAATGTCACGGCCTCTTCACGCTCACCCCATGCAACTGCGCTAACAAACTTGACAACGATTGCAGCCACCCACGATCTCCTACAGATAGCACATCCACTTTGTACTTTCTTCATCTGCACACCTGTAACATTGTGTATATATATAATGAATGCCATTTGCGTATTGACATTGATCGAGATTGAGAGAAAGAATAAGCGTGTGTAAATCTAGCATAAGAAGCTTATCAGAGATAGATGAAGTAGATGCCTTGTGCATTGATTCTTTTATTGTCGGTAATAGGTTCATTCATTTACAGGTTGAATTAGCTTCGTAGAGCACGCGGTTTCGTCCGCTATTGTCTTGTGCTCTACTGCATTCTTCACATGTATACTTGATATACTTAATCTGATAACAGCTCTTTGTTCTGTGGTTAGACCTGTGTCAATATTGTTATGCTTATTCTTCAATCTATCTGACTTTATAGTTGCTCAATTTGGTAATCTATTTTGGACGACTAATATTTGGTCTTGACTTTTGCGAATCATTCGCAACTGATATTAGTCGAGCCCAGTCTAGCTCTTCGCAAATCATTCGCGACACATAATTTGTCTAGCTGTTCTGACAAATTATTCCTTTGGTGCTTTATTAATTTATGTTTGGCTACGTAATCAGAGCGACCGTGATTTGCATCTCTAACGTTCTGTTCGTTCTGATAGGCGTAGTGATGCTTAGGGAAAGAGTCATATAGCCCATTCCGCTGCTGCGCACGAACACTTTTTGTTCGAGTTTCGTTTCTTGTTCGTGTTTGTCTTTCTTTTTGAGCTATTTTTTTGTTTCTCACACACGACTGATTCTCTCTTAACCCCCTCTTTCTACCAACATGGTATCAGAGCAATTTTTGTAGCCTGATAAGCTTCCATAGTACAAGACTCTACTAGTCGATAGAGTAATTGTTTTCTTGTTCTGTATTTCTGTATCAGATTTTCATACTTAAGTCATTGATAGTTTTTCTTATCACTTAGACTAATTCTTCCACATGAATTCCCAAGGAAAAGCCAGTCTCATCATGGACAAGCTTGATGGAGCCAATTACCATCTGTGGAAATTTAAGATGAAAACTATACTAATGGCTAAAGAATTGTATGATGTTGTTACAGGTGCAGAAGGGAAACCCGAAACAGACGACGCAACAATCGCCAGATGGAAGCTGAAGGATGGAAAGGCTTTCGCGCTGATCATCCTCAACATCACGGATACTCAGATCGGCCATGTATCCGAGGCTCAGACATCGAAAGAAGTCTGAGACATCTTGAGCACACTATACGAAGTGCGAGATATAGCTTCCAAGCTACATCTCAAGAAAAAAATTTACTCTCTCAAGATGATGAATGGTGATTCCTTGCAGAATCACATTAATCAATTTAAGAACCTGCTAAGGCAAATGGTCACTGTCGGATCTGTCATAGACGATCAAGACGCAATGATGCAATTGCTTACAAGCTTGCCAAGCTCATACGACAGCTGGGTGATGATCATCACGACACATCCAGAACTGACTCTTTCGAGAGTCATTACTATGTTGTTGCAGGAAGACACGCAGAGGAACGAAGCCTCAAGTTCCTCAGCTGATTCTCACACCTAATACACCAACAAGAGCACAACTAAGCAAAAGAAGAAGAAAGGCCCAAAGCAATCAAAGCTAGACCAGAAACCAGCTCAACACAAAGAACAGTCGAATCCGCATACAAAGAAGAAGCTGTTCTGTAGATACTGCAAGCGAAACAACCACGAAATTCAAGACTGCCGGATACTGCAAGCGAAGAACAACAGCAAGGGGCAGTCGAATCAAGTGGCAAATGCAGCTGCAGAAGCTCCACAACCTATTCAAGAAGCGGATCATGATGCCTTCATGACCAGCCATCAAGGAGCATCCGACGATAGTTCTTGGTTCCTGGATTCCGAAGCCACTCAGCACATGACCATTCTCATTGGCTGTTTCGAGTTCTATACACCTTATAGTACCCAGAAATATGTTCACATTGGTGACAATAGCACACAAGCTATTATAGGTGAAGGTACTATAAGATTAAGCTTTGCAAATGATCAGTCTAAGCTACTCTCTAAAGTCCTGTATACCAAATTTATCTATGAATCTACTCTCTGTAAGCAGAATCACAGATCTAGGATTGTTCACTTATTCACTGAATCTGTGAATACGTTTTTCTCTTTTTGTTGCTTATCTCTCTTGGATTACCTCTGTCGTTATGGTTCTTTGTGATTATTCTTCTTATTAAAACATTTACAGAGCAGAAGCAATATTCAAGGATGCATTACGTATTTCCCAACTTGTTAGTGAGTAACTCAAATCCGATACTCAACTACATGCATATACTAGCCATGCAACCATCTACAGCTCAAACAGATCAGCATTCAGCATAGAGAGCAATCCTACTACTAACTACTGAATCAAAGAACAATCAAGAACTAGAATAGCTACTGAAACCAAAACCAGATTCAAGAAACAAGAAACAAGATTTCTAACAACATTTAACAATCCAGGAATCAAGAAACATACATTACTTGATGCCTAAATTATCCAAGAACATCAAGAACTAGAATGTCAAGACTATGCAAAATTTATACCACATTTCTAGCCTCTATAGTTTACTTGAATGCTGATTTCTACAAGATTCCACAAGCAAGAAGTGAAGCTAATCCACAACTAAGCAAGAACAAGAAACAAGAATCTAGTTAATTCACAAGCAAGGAATCAAACATGCTCATAGAAATATCACTCAAGATCATTGCCATGAACAAGGAGCTTAGTGATCTTCAAGAACTCGAGGAGGATCCTCTTTATTAGCTCAAGAGAACTTGAAAATACAATCAAAAGCTGCTTCACAAGAGAGGGGGGCCCTTAAATAAGCAAGAAGGCTGCCCATGTGGAGCCCATGTGGCAATTCCACTAAATTAGAAATTACATGTGGAATTTGCCCTTCCACTAGAGGTCACCATCAAAAGGTGGCTCACTCTTACTATTTTATGGGGGGTCTACATTTATTACAACTATGCAAGGAAATGTTACTAGCTCCTACATGGTCATTCCTTCTTTGGGATACACCACGTAGGCTCACATAGTTAATCACTATCTTCCTAGCTAGTATTTCCTCGGCTCTCAGCTTCTTTTGCTCTCTTCCTTTTGAGACCTCCTCGGTCATGGGTGAGAGATAACTTTATCTTCAGCTTGGCTCGACACTAGAGAATCGGCTAACATTATCCACCTCTAATATGTTGCAGGACCCACTACAACACCGGTGATGTCTTCCGCTTGGCACTTGGAAAAGCGTGGATTTTCGGTCGCTTCCGTAAAACCAGGTGTTTTTTATCCGCAAAATTTATTCGCCAAAATTGGAAGTCCCTCAATTGGCCGCTACATACCAGCCCTCTTGAGCACTTCTTGTGAATCATGTTCACCTCGTCGTCGCACCGTCTGCTTTCGCTCGCTCATCTTCCAGCCCAGGTCTTCAAAAACTTGGAAGCGGAGCTTACTTCCGAAATTAAGGGGCCCCAGATATTCGCTTATTTTTTCTACGAAGCCCATTTCCTGCCAGTCTTCCATCATGGTCACATAGCGTGATGACATGAAGGCCGCTCTATAGTATAGCCTGGCCATCATCTCATGGTCTTTTTCTGACTGTAGGACTGTTTGGGTTGATTCTAATGGGATCCAGACCTCGATCCCAGAAACATTCTTGCTGCATCAGGAAGGCCATGGATCTGCAATACTCGGCACTTTCTTGCACGCAGAGATCGACACTTGACTTGTATTTGTGCCTAACTGTAGCCTCAGATCATCTAGGGAGGTTCTCTCTGTAATTCCCGGAATAACTGGCCAGTTTATTAACTCCACTTGAGGCTTTTCCACCGGCCATGGGTTTCTGCGTTTGAGCGGCGTGTAAAAAGGATCCACTCGCTTCCATGCCGGTGCCCTCAAATATTCCTGGAGTCGCCTGCTATCCTTCAGGACTTTGCTCCGCCATTCTGGCTGCGGTTGTAGTGTGGCAACGATCTCGGCCCTGGTGGAGTATTGGCTTTGATCGATGTCTTCTTTGCCGCCCCTCATATTGGAGGGTATTTTCTTTCAAATCGCTTTGGTTCCCTTGTATCAGCCAGTTTACTTCTAGGCCGGGTAGGTGAAGTTGTCCTACACGGCTGGGGCGGCCTTGCCAGATAATCATCAAGGGCCTTGATGCCCGTGTCTTTCTCTTTTGCTCGCTCGCTTGTCGACGGCTCACCTGCACCCGTGTCTGGCCTGGGCGAGAATCTTCTTGTCTCCGGTTGGTTAGCCAGGAAGTCATCATCGGCTCCAATGTCTGTGTTAGTTTCCGGAAGGTCGGAAATAAAGTGATCTGGGGAGAGAGGTGCGGGGGTGAACGGTTTAGAAGGAGGCGGAAATAATAAGTTAATCGCAGCACTGGGGGAGTGGAGTTGTTGGAGGAACTCATCCCGTCGGGCTTTGTGGGTGTCAGCTGGACCTTTTGATAGGCTCATTATTTGACTAGGAGGTGATGAAGAATCAGGAGATGGAAGAATTGGGTAAGTTAAAATGAATGTTTCAGAGAAATTAAATGCGGAGTAGGAAGAAGGGTTAAAGGTGGGAGAGGGTCGGGGAAAGCTCATGGAAGCAGCATCGGCTTTCTGGCCACCCAATCCTGAGCTACCGTCTGATCGGTGGGTTTTCCCGTTCTGATTCCTTGCTCCATCATTCCCATCATCGTCTCGTGGCTTCGTTATATGAGCACCTGCTTGGGCCTTGTACGTCGTGTCCCATAATTGGTTCACCTTGTCCAAGACTTGCTGTAGGGCTTTCGTTGTTTCTTCAAGCTGCTTCTGGGACTCTAGGATGATCTTCTCTTGTTTCTCCACAATGTTTTCAAAATTCCTTTTATCGGCCTCTCGCTCTTGGATCAGCCTTATGTATTTCTCCATCCGGATGGTTGAGGCCTGTGGGGCCTGGATTTAAATGTCTTTGGACTTGACTGGATGAGCATTGACTGTCATTGCACCCGATGATCCGTCTCGTACTTGGTCGATTTGGACCATCTGGTGCTTCAGTTGCTGCTGGACCTCTTCCAAGGTGGTTTTTTGTCCGGCCATCACGGATCTATTTTCTACTGCCTCTTTTTCTGTTTCTTTAGCCATTCTTTGATATCGTACAATCTCTCGGTCTTGATGTTGGACCTTGCTCTCTAGAACTTGATGTTGGCTCACCAACCAATGCATGTGGTAGCTCATTTTGGATAGGCCAATCATTGAGCGTTTGGCTGCTTCAGTGAGCTTTTCAGGGTTAGAGAGGGTTGGGTACTGATCTGGGGTGTGGGATGGTGAGGCTAAACCAAAAAATAGACGTGGTCTTAGAGTTGAAGATGGAGGTGGAGGTGGAGGTGGAGGTGTCTGACTTCTTCCTGGCTGCTTCCCCTTTTCTGGTTCGTCGTCGCTTATCTCCATCTGGTCCGCAGCATCAAAATATTGAGATGTGTCCAATATGTGGACTTGCTGGGCCTGGGCTGCTCCCGTGTCTTGAGGACTGGATATCCCCACTCCTCCCCCCCCAAAAAAAAAACTTGTGCCAATGGTGATGTTGGTGGCGTTGGCGTTGTGATCAGTGTGGGTGGGGTGGTGGCCTCATTTGGCTGACTTGGGAGTTGAGGTACTGTCGTGTCAGGTGCCAGTGTGGATGTAGTTGCTCCATCACCCCCGTCGATGACATCGAACTTTGGATAGACTTAAGAGTGTTTTGAAACTCTTTGGTGAGTTTCTCCATATGTTGTTGGTGTTGCTGATTAAGCAACTTCATCTGTGTTTTCCATAACTGTTCTCGTGTGTCATCGTTTGGTCGAGCTTCTTGGACAACACGATGTGCTCTCCGTTCTTGTGGTTCCTCAACATCTGAGCCCTCGTCTTCTTCTCGAATGGCAACAAACATGGCTTGTTTCAATGATGAATATACATCATTGGAACGAAGTTCACGTTTGATGCATCGGGGAAGTCCAACAAGGAACCAAATGATGAGCATGAACTCGGTAGGTTGCTCTTGTACCTGACTTTTTAATCGTTTAAATTGTTCGATATAGTCATGTACTTTTTCGTCTTTTGTCATTTTGATATTACTTAGTTTGACAAAAGACTTTCTATCAAGCGAAAAGGCTTGAACCGTTTGATAAATGCCTCTTTCAAGAGTAATCAGTCACGTTTATCTTCACGATCAAGGTTAAAAAACCACTCTTGTGCGCGATCGATTATGGTCATCGAGAAGAGCTGTACCATGGCCTCTGGTGCTATCTCGCCATAGACGTCACAGGCGTTCTCAAAGACTTGGAGAAATCGTTGAGGATCAGTGTTACCATTGTACTTAGGTAAGTCTAGCTTTGGGGTCCTTTTTTCAGTACGTGGAACATTATTTGCGAAAGCTCCGTTTAAGTGAGCTCGTGTATGGGATGATTTGGCAGCATGGAATTGTGGTCGTTTGTATGGAGCTTCATCACGCGTAGGTTCTCATCTGTCGAATGGGTTTGTGGATGGCTTTGAGTGTTGTTGTGATGTTGTGGACGAGCTGCCACCATCTGACGTGGAACCATGTGAAACTGATCCCACCGGTTTAGGGCACCCAGCTTGAAGCTTCCCTTGTCTTCGTTGTTGCCGTGTACTTGACAACTGAGCCCTTGAGGTATCTGCATGTGGAGCTCCGGAGGTTGCAGCTGCTTGTGGATTCTGGGGTGGGCTTCTTGGCTTGTGTACCATAGGGAGGATACTGGTATTGACTCGTTTGGCCTGGGACCCTGATGGTGAAGTTGTCCTTGTACACTTGGGCTTCTCGTGTTCAATGGAAATATCCCATGCCTTGTCCGCAAGCTGCAGTTGTTGTTGGAGCTTTGGCCCATTTTGTACTTGATGCAGAGTGATATCTGTCATCAGATATCCTAATATCGTGATAAGCTGCTTCTGCTTAATGCACTCATGAAGACAATTCGAAACAAACTGTGTCCAATCATAGAGGTTCTGGGCATGTAGTCGTGAATCTGCCATCATGTGAAACAGAGACATGGATACCCTCAGCACTTTCATTCGAGGCTTCTGTGTGCATCTGGTGAGATATGCACATGATGCTTGAAGTTGTTTGTCGTTGATTGTTTCGAGCCTGTACCCATCCTTGTTCTTCCACTTGGTCACAGAGGGATCAATATATTTGAAATATGTCGTTTGCTCTATCTTCTGGAGTGTCCTTGTGACAGTGTTTGGCCCTCGTGGGAAACCATAAGGTTGCAAGTCAGCTGTCACAAAGGATACATTATAGACATAATTCCTGATAGGGGGAACTATGATCTGACATGATCTTGCTATGGTATGATAATTTGCATATGCCATGTGTACCAGATAGGGCTTTGATAACCTGTCAAGACTGGTACCAGGTCTGCATCTCTGTAAAGTCAAGCTTGCACAGCTGGATGTCGAGTTTGCTTGCTTTGGGATCATCCAAACTGGAACTGGGGTTGGAGGACATGGTTGGAAAATGGAAGGAGGAGGGATCTGGAAAAATTGCTTCGGTTGAGATGGGAAAGGTTGGGCTCCGGTTGAGATCTGATGGAGTGGCTTCGGTTGAGATCTGCTGGGTTGGGCTTCGATTGAAATCTGATGGAGTGGCTTCGGTTGAGATCTGCTGGGTTGGGCTTCGGTTGAAATCTGATGGAGTGGCTTCGATTGAGATGGGAAAGGTTGGGCTCCGGTTGAGATCTGATGGAGTGGCTTCGGTTGAGATCTGCAAGGTTGGGCTTCGGTTGAAATCAGATGGAGTGGCTTTGGTTGAGATCTGCTGGGTTGGGCTTCGATTGAAATCTTATGGAGTGGCTTCGGTTGAGATGGAAAAGGTTGGGCTTCGATTGAGATCTGATGGAGTGGCTTCGGTTGAGATCTACTGGGTTGGGCTTCGGTTGAAATCAGATGGAGTGGCTTCGGTTGAGATCTGTTGGGTTGGGCTTCGGTTGAAATATGATGGAGTGGCTTCGGTTGAGATGGGAAAGGTTGGGCTCTGGTTGAGATCTAATGCAGTGGCTTCGGTTGAGATGGGAAGTGACGGTGCAGAATGGTTCAGAAAGTGTGGGGGAAGGGATGTATGAACGAGTTTGGAAAGGGAGTTATGTAGAAGATGTTGTGTTGGGTAGAGCAGTGTGGGTGATGAAGTAAAGGTGGGTGAACAAAGTGAGGTCGAGTGAAGAAGATGGCGAGTGGAATAGGAGGAAGTGGAGGTGTTTGACAATGTTTTTAATCTTATGGATGTGTATTCATCAGGGATGAAGCAGGTTGAAGGGGTATGGTGTGTGATTGTGATTGTAGGATGTTCAATAGTGTGACAGGAGCGTGATAAGTGCTCATGTGACACTACCCCTCAGCATGCAAAAATTGAGATATAAGGTATTCTGCCGACGACGTTTGTGTTGAAGATTTCAGTGATGGCGCTCATAAGGGAGTGATAACGATGGGGAGATGGTGTGAAGGTGATGACGGACAGATTGAATAATCGAGTGCCAGGATCGGTTTCAAGAGCAGGAAGTTCGCCGCAGATCGTCGCCAGAAAACACTTTAGCTTCGCACTTCACTGAGGTGCGAATGGCTTCGGTGAGAGGGCATTTATTGCCACCGTCGTCTGGTTGCAAGGGAGATGGGACGTGCTGGTTTGTAAAAATTCGAATGTATGTCCTCCGGTCAAGATTCAAAATGATTACTCTGGTTGAGATCTCACAGAACTGCTCCGGTCGAGATTCGAAATGATTGCTCCTGTTGAGATCTCACAGAACTGCTTCAGTCGAGATCTGAAGAAAGGCTCCGGTCGAGATCTGAAGGGACTGCTTCGGTTGAGATGGGAAAGGTTGGACTCCGGTTGAGATCTGATGGAGGGGCTTCGGTTGAGATCTGAAGGAAGGCTCCGGTTGAGATCTGATGGAGTGGCTTCGGTTGAGATCTGAAGGAAGGCTCCGGTCGATATCTAAAGGAACTGCTTCGGTCGAGATTCGAAGGAAGACTCCGGTCGAGATCTGACAAAACCGCTTCGGTCGAGATATGAAGGAACTCTTATTATGCATAAATGGATATGTTTGATGCAAGTGAAGAACTCCAAAGAAAATAGGATTGTAGCTCACAATAGAAGTTCTTATAAAAGAGGTGTATCTCGAGGAATGTTGGTTACCCTGAGATACCAGTGAGACAGAGGTGAGGTGGCCGAAGTGTGAGAATGATTTTCTAAGGTGTAGCCTATCAGTTCTCAATCTAGAACACCCGTGACTCATGAGTATGAACAGAAGAAAGAGAAAAAATAAAGAAAAAAATACATAGAATGTACATAAGTAATGATATGAAGTATAAACAAGGAACGAGGTGAACAATAGGCGAGATGTACAAGGAAAGGAACAATAATTTTTTTTTTGATCTTTTTCAAGGGAAAAGATTCTAAATTGGGTCAACAAAGAACAATACTTCGTAGTACCGCCGTAGACGACCACCGTTTACGACAGTGTCTAGGAGTGTCCCGTCAAGTGTTTGTAACTAGACTGCACCATTAGGAAATATTTTGTTAATAACGTATGGCCCTTCACTTCTGAACTTCAACTTTTCGGAGTGCTTCTTTGATGTATAAAGAAGTACCCGGTCACCTAAATGTAGATCTTTATTGCGCAGGTGATGGTCATGCCAGGCTTTTTGGCGTCGTTTGTTAACTAGTTGTGCATGATAAGATATTAGTTTTGTCTCGCATAACTGGGCCAGCGTAAATAGCCCGGTTTTGACTTGTTGTTCGATTGAAGCTTTTTCACAGAGATCTGTTGAAAAAGCCTCCGTAACTCGTAGCGAAGGTACTAAGAATTCTACGGGCATTACCGCTTCTTGACCGTATACTAAGTGGAAAGGGGTTACCCACCCAGTGGCTTTCTTCGGGGTGGTGCGGTAAGCCTAGATAGCTAAGAAAAGTTTTGTTTCCCAATCAAAGCAACTGGTTTCAACTAGCTTGGTTAGAATCTTACAGATCGTCTTGTTAGTTGATTCAGCCTGGCCATTACACCTAGGATAGTACGGTGTACTTTTTTTGTGAACAAGAAGGAGATTATCAACGACAACATTTAAAAAATGCGTGCCGTGATCACTAACAAGCTCCATGGGACAGCCAAAATAGGTAATAACGTTTTCGTAAAGAAAACATGCAACTAGTTTTGTGTTGGCATCCTTCGTTGCTCAGGCCTCTACCCACTTAGTGGTGTAATTTGTGGCTATGAGGATATATCGAGCTTGGGTATGTTTCGTTGCTGGACTGATGGGTCCAACAAAGTCAATCCCCCACTTATGGAAGGCTTCGCCTTCTATAATGAGAGTCAATGGTGTGAAGTCTGCTTTGGTATTTTTCTTTGCTCTTTGACAGACATCACATGCTTTAATGATAGCAAACGTGTCTTTAAACAAAGATGGCCACCACAATCCTGCTCGAAGTATAATCCTCGCTATGGTTTCAACAGAAAAGTGGCCACCATTGATGCCCTTATGAGCCCGGGATATTATCGGGCGTATCTCAGATTCATAGGCACATCGTCGAATAATGTTGTCAACGCCCCTTTTGTAAAGTTGTCCCGCAAATTACCCACTAGCCAAATCCATCATAGATGAGAGAACACGTGGTGCCCTCCCTGCCGAGGTACACACACTGGCAATGAGTGCCCTTCATACCAACCGGTCCCAGATACCTCCTTGATCAAATGTGAAATCTGTGACTTTATGGGGCATACCTCCCTTTATTGCTATTATAACCTGAGGAATCAGCCTCACAACCAGTCAGGAGGACATTATCAACCTCCTCGACAACCATTTGTTACACAGCAACACACGCCCTATCCACCACGAAACAACCAGATCCATGTACAAGAGTTGTCCAGACCACCTAGACATCAATCTCAACAACAACTGGAACTCTTAGGACCACCACCACGAGGACAACAGGATCTAGGAGCACAGAAAAAATAGACATCCTCGAGAATCTGCACACACACACCTGGTAGAAAACTCCTACGATCAATCATATTATCCTGATACATCAATTCCATCATCTAGCAATCACCAGTATCAAACCGACAACTCATGCTCATGTAAACAAGCTGAGTATTCCACACCACAAGACAACCCAACTCAGCTAGCCATCCAAGATGGTTACGCTATCGCCACCGGACCCATGAGCAACCGCTGCTTTATCTGTGGCGAAACAGGACATTTCATGGCTGATTGTAAAGTTAAAAACCAATACCATGCAGAATGTCCCGACTGTGTTTGCAAACACAGCTTCAAAGACCGTCCTAAACAACCTAACAGAATCCTTCCAGCACGTCATATCACATCCGAACCTGTTAGAGTTCTTACTAGAGCACAACGCCAACAACAAGAACAGCAGCAAAACCATGGACAATCAGCTGACCTACATGGAAGCCATTTGACGGCCTCCACAGCACCAAAAGATTACCCAGACCCAAAAGTGGAACAAAGACAATACAACGAATTTTGAGATGAATTTTTGCGAGAGGAAAAACATACGAACAGTTCGTTATTAGCTCATATCCCCGAAAAGGAGCAATCCCTCCAGGGACTTGAAGTATTTTTTGACCTCTTGCAAGCTCAACTCACCATGCCATTCCATAGTGCTATCAAATCCTTCACCGGACTTCAACGTTATATCCATCGTAGTTTTCAGTTGCCTCCTATTCTTGATGAACAGCAAAAATCCGAAGCGATTCATGAAATTCCTTAGATTCTTATGAATCTGATGAATATAGGTGTTGCTAAGGGGAATAGCATCACACTACCCTTGTCCTATAAAGATTATCCCGCAGTATCCGCTATCCTCGATAGCGGATCAGGCATCACTATAATGGCTTTGTCATTGGCAAAGTCATGGGGCTTCAATACCCTCGATTAACCACGATATAAACTTCGTATGGTTGATCAACGAGTTACCGACCCTGCTGGTCATTTATCAAATATAAAAGTTCGAATAACAGGTGTCAAGTTTATCATCGATTGTGTCATCTTAGACTTACCCGAAGATGCCAATACGTATAAACTCCTTCTTGGTACACCCTGGATCTAGATGGCAGGTGTCATCCAAGACTGGAAGAACAGCAAAATTATCTTTGGCAACCATGATAAACGAGCCACGGTTGACTCAAATGGCCATGTCAAGCCCGCCAAGGTATACGATGATTGGTCATCTACAACATATGACGAATCAGATAGTATCCCGATCCAAGCAAAATGACACTATACACGAACCACGGACATACTCAATTGGGGTCATGCACTAGCTACTGTGGACTGTGCAGATTCCAATCGATGTCGTATTGAAACGGCTGTAGAAGATGTGGATATTCTTCCATCTTCTACGGACATTGACACACCCATCATTCCCCTCATGATGATAGACCCCATTTCTATAGCTTGGTGCCCAGGAGAACCTAGTGTCTCTACTGCCCATGTTTCGGAAGAAGGTATTCTTTCCAGGGATGTTGTCGAAATGACGGATGATCATGTACTCCTCTATCTAGATGCTCAACATTATCCGTCCAAAGTCGTTCCTAAGGAGATGAAGTCACCAGGACCGTTGGCTCATGTCCAACTAACATCCAAAGTACCAAAAACACAAGCTTATAGGCCCAAAACCAAAGTATATACTTGGGACGTGTATCCCGATGAAGTCTGGGATACAATCGATGATGATATGGTAAGTGAGGCCACAACACCACCCATTCAAAAACCACAAAAACCTCGATTACAAAAAAATACCATTATTGCCACAAAATTAACCGAGCGACAAAAATAGATGCGTGCGAAGCTTAAACAGCCAATCAAGCCCTTATCAGAGGGGACAAACAACAAACACTCCGACAAAGCTTTCACGTTTGATAAAGAATCACCTCAAATGATTCCTAAAGTCCCAGAACAGGACCCACCTTTCGATCTTCCACATAAGTTCAAAGACTTTACACTGGATGACGTTGTTATCCAGTTACCGCAGTCACATTGAGAACCTACACCAAGTTCTAATTCCTTTGAAGGACCCGCTAAGACAATTCCACTAAACCTTAAAGATCCTGACGAGGAAAGAGATCGAATAGTTCATGTTGGTGCACATTTGTCATCAACCCAAGTGTCTGATCTAGAAACTTTATTATGCAAATACAGGGATGTATTTGCATGGAATTATACCAAGATGAACCTGAAATAGTAGTACATCGGATTTCTCTAGAAGACAATGCTAAGCCCGTTAGAGCTAAACCTTACCGCAGTAACCTAGTCTATCGTGAGAGGATCGACGAAGATATTAAGAAATTGCTAGATGCTGGCTTCATTTATGAAGTCCAACATACTGATTGGGTATCACCCATTCTGGTTGTACCCAAGAAAAACGGCAAGCTTCGTATCTATATTGACCTCAAGAACCTTAATGCGGTTATGAAGAAAGACCATTTTCCCTTGCCCCTAAAATCCCAAATATTAGAGGAAATGGCAAGAGCTGAAGCTTTCAGCTTCTTGGATGGGTTCAGCAGCTATTTCCTTGTTCAAATAGCCCCTGAAGATAAACATAAAACGACTTTTGCCACAGAGAGTGGCGTTTATGCTTATAACATTATGCCTTTTGGCTTATGTAATGCCCCCTCACATTCCAATGGGTCATGCAACTGGCCTTTCAAGATCTGTTACATTGGGTCGTGGAGATTTATCTCGACGATCTAGGTGTACATTCTTCCTCTACTACGCACCTAGACGCCTTGGAGAAAATCTTCATTCATTGTCGTAGGTTCGTCATCTCACTAAACCCTAATAAATACCAAATATGGGTCACCCACGGGGTTGTACTCGAGCATATAATATGAAAGGACGGTATTTCTACCGACCCGTCAAAAATCAAGGTTATCGTGGACATGCCTTTACCTGCAACAATGAAGGAAGTATATGTCTTCTTCGGTCATACCAACTACTATCGCATCTTTATAATCGACTATGCCGGCAAGGCACGTCTCGTTTATTTAGTTGTGGTAGATCCTCACTGGACCGAAGAACGAATTAGGGCCTTTGAAGAGTTGAAGACAACACTCACAATGGCTCCCATACTCCGCTCACCAGATTACACGACATAATTCCATGTGCATACTGACGCAAGTAAGTATGCCATTGGGGGTCTTCTTGCACAACCAGGCGAGTATGGCAAGGACTTTCCCATACGTTTCTTAAGCAGACAACTGGTGTCTGCTGAAGTAAACTATACCACTACCGAGAGAGAAGCATTGGCAATGGTCTATGCGGTACAACAACTGCGACATTATTTATTAGGCCAGACCTTTGCTTTCTACACAGACCATCAAGCACTCCTATATATTGTTAATAAGTCCTGTGATCCATGACAGCTCGTAGAGTGTCGTAGGATGGTGAAAATAAACTCGTGCACTCTGGGTATGGTGGATACGGTTGTCAGAATGCGGGTGTTGTGGTCTGTTACGGGTTGATTTTGGTTTGGAATGGTCGATGGAGGTCGTTGAAGGCCGTAAATCGTAATATTGTGGTCTACTGCGGTTTGTGATAGTCAAGGACGGATGTGCATCGGTCGGAACTTGAGTGAGGTTCCGGCTCCGGTTGAAATTTGACAGGGGTCCGGCTCCGGTTGAGATTGGAAGTAGACCGTCTGTTGAGAGGGGTCTGTGTCCTCCGGTTGAGATTCAAGAGCAGTGTTCCGGTTGAGATTTGAGCAGAGTGCTCTAGTTGAGATTTGAGAAGAGTGCTCCGGTCAAGATCTGAACAAAGTGTTCCAGTCGAGATCTGAGGAGAGTTCTTTGGTTGAGATGTGAGTGGAATGCTTCTGTCGAGAGCTGACAGAAGTGCTGCGGTCGAGACCTGAGCAGAGTGCTTTGGTCGAGATTGGACTGAACACTCCGGTTGAGATGTGATGGCAGTGCTTGGGTCGAGTTTTTTATTTTTTTTTTACTGAGCACTCCGGTTGAGATTCGAGTGAAATGCTCCGGTTGAGAATTGATGGCAGTCCTCCGGTCGAGTTTTTTACTGAGCACTCCGGTTGAGAATTGATGGCAGTGCTCCGGTCGAGTTTTTACTGAGCACTCCGGTTGAGATGCAAGCGAAATATTCCGGTTGAGAATTGATGGCAGTGCTCCGGTCGAGTTTTTTACTAAGCACTCCGGTTGAGATGTGAGCGAAATGCTCCAGTTGAGAATTGATGGCAGTGCTCCGGTCGAGTTTTTTTACTGAGCACTCCGGTTAAATTTTGGACTGAAGGGTCCGTTTGAGATATGACGGTTTCGTTCGGTCGAGAGGTATGAGGTAGTGGTCCGGCTTCGGTGGAGATTGTGGAGCTTGTCGTGGTGAGGATCGTGAGACTCTGGTTGAGGAACGAGCAGGACTTCGATCCAGACCGAAGGGATGAGCTCGTCAATGAATGTGTAGGAGCTCTCAGACGATGGTGTCAAAACATAGGAGATTGAAATATGGCTTGGTTGAGCGTGTGTGTAGCTGTGGAACGGCGCCAAATGTTCACTTATTCACTGAATTCGTGAACACGTTTTTCTCTTTTTGTTGCTTATCTCTCTTGGATTACCTCTGTCGTTATGGTTCTTAGTGATTATTCTTCTTATTAGAACGTTTATAGAGCAGAAGCAATATTCAAGGATGCATTACGTATTTCCCAGCCTGTCAGTGGGTAGCTCAAATCTGATACTCAGCTATATGCATACACTAGCCATGCAACCATCTACAGCTCAAACATATCAGCATTTAGCATAGAGAGCAATCCTACTACTAACTACTGAATCAAAGAACAATCAAGAACTAGAATAGCTACTGAAACCAAAACTAGATTCAAGAAACAAGAAACAAGATTCCTAACAGCATTTAACAATCCAGGAATCAAGAAACATACATTACTTGATGCATAAATTATTCAAGAACATCAAGAACTAGAATGTCAAGACTATGCAAGATTTACACCACATTTCTAGCCTTATAGTTTACTTGAATGCTGATTTCTACAAGATTCCACAAGCAAGAATTGCAGCTAATCCACAACTAAGCAAGAACAAGAAACAAGAATCTAGTTAATTCACAAGCAAAGAATCAAGCATGCTCATGGAAATATCACTCAAGATCATTGCCATGAACAAGGAGCTTAGTGATCTTCAAGAACTCTTGGAGGATCCTCTTTATTAGCTCAAGAGAACTTGAAAATACAATCAAAAGCTCCCTCACAAGAGAGGGGGGCCCTTAAATAAGCAAGAAGGCGGCCCATGTGGAGCCCATGTGGCAATTCCACTAAATTAGAAATTACATGTGGAATTTGCCCTTCCACTAGAGGTCACCATCAAAAGGTGGCTCACTCTTACTATTTTATGGGGGGTCTACATTTATTGCAACTATTCAAGAAAATGTTACTAGCTCCTACATGGTCATTCCTTCTTTGGGATACACCACGTAGGCTCACATAGTTAATCAATATCTTCCTAGCTAGTATTTCCCCGGCTCTCACGCTCGGCTCTCAGCTTCTTTTGCTCTCTTCCTTCTGAGACCTCCTCGGTCATGGGTGAGAGATAACTTATGTCTTCAGCTTGGCGCGGCACTAGAGAATCGGCTAACAAGAACATAGAGTAGAATTCGAATGTGATCTGTGTAAAGTAGTTGACAGGACATGCAAGATCCTAGCACTCAGAAAGAGGCATGGATACTTGTATAAATTAAGTCATTGCTTTTCTGTCTCTAGTCAGGCGCTCAGTACTTCTATTCATACAAATAAAAATTTACTTTGGCATAATAGACTTGGTCATTTGAATCATGTTGTTGTACAACAAATGTCTAGACAATCTATTGTTCTTGATCTCGACTATCCTCGTGAAAAGGTAGAGTTACCTATCTGTCAAGACTGTCTAGTTGGTAAACAGACTAGGAAACCATTTGGATCAAGCCATCAGCATATTGCTAGAGGATTGCTAAACATTGTACATTCAGACATTTGTGGCCCGATAAAAAATCCTTCGCTGAAGGATGCCAAATATTTGATGAATTTTTCAGAAGGACTATCTGTATTTTATAAAGAAGAAATTAGAAGCCTTCAACTGCTTCAGAATCTTCAAGGAGTGTGCAGAGAAGGAGACTGGAGAATATATCTCTATCGACTTTAAGGAGTATTGCCGAAGCCAAGGCATTGAGCAGCAATTCATCACTCCTTACAGTCCTCAGTCTATTGGCTTAGCCGAGAGGAAGAACCGTACCCTGGTTGAATCTGCCAAATGTATGCTAGCACATGCATCGTTGCCCAAGAGATTCTGGGCTGAAGCTATCTCCACTGCAGCTTACGTCCAGAACAGATGTTCGACTAAGGCCCTCTCTGGCAAGACACCCCACGAGGTGTGGACAGGCTCTAAGCCTTCTTTGAAGAACCTAAGAGTGTTTGGGTGCATTGCCTACACACAATCCCAAAAGACACGAAGAAGAAATTGGACTTCCAAGGTCTCAAGACCATCCTGATCGGATATACTTCATCTGATAATACATATAAGCTGTATGATCCTGATACCTAGCAAATCTTGTATAGCTGGGATGCAGTCTTTATCGAGGATCAGTTCGCCGACATCAAAGGCAAGGATATTGCTTCAGAAGAACCTTCATTACCTGCCATCCAACCATCAATAAGTACTTTGCTACATATGTTGCAGTTGCTATGGATGTGGGGAAGGGCATAGAATTGTGGAATGTCCTCATAAGTGTATACACCCTTCTGCTATGACTACATGTATGGGCATTGTTATAAGAATTTCTCATTAAGACTTGGAGTGAGCACGCCCTTAAATCTGATTACCATTCAATCAATGGCCACTCAAGGAAGACAAATCCTAATACTTCCCACATTCCTGTGTTAGCAATTACACGAGTGCAAAAGTGAAAAGAGGTGGCACCATCACCAACATCATCAATATTCATGGCCGAAGACCAACCCCTTGCATCAAGACCATATCCGAATGGGAGGGAAGAAGGATAACAATATCCGAGAATGCGCCATTAATTACCAAAAGCACAAGCAGAGGAAACAACACAAGCTAAGGCAAAACCTATTGTACCTCCAACTCCAGAAATTCCACCACCAAAAGGATCATTGATAATACAGTAGCTTAAATTCTAGTTCTGTTCGCCACTAAGATCGGACCTGAATGAACAATTACACCATTAGAAGGATCCTTTCCATGTAGCATGACCTGAAATTCCAAAAACAGAACTACTCACAAGTATATTATCTAGTAGAATGAATGTAATTATTGGTGAATTTTTGCGAATCGCACCTCAAGCCAAGAGCATTCTAGCAGAATGGTTCAATACGAAATCTCAACTAACAACAAGCTATAAAACCAATTTCTAAATTAATTGAAAATGATCTAGTACAATGGCAACATGCACTTTCATACAATGAAGAAACTGAGGTAACTGACAAATAGATCCTGCTACACATGGATCCTAAATGTTATGGCACACAGAAAATACTAGCTCAACCTCCTCAGAAATCTCCAGTAGCTAGGGTATCCAAGATGGAACCTCCTAAGTCACCAATTGTTGGATTTATTCCTCTTATCTCCTAAATCCCACGTTAATCTAGTTCCATTCATATTGTTGTAGTTTTACATGCATTGTCGCACAGCCTGCAAAAATACTCTATTGGCAATCGAATTGTCGAGGAAGGCCGACTTGGTGAAGAAGGTCGACTTGTAGGAGAAAGGCCATCGTCGAACTATCGAGAAAGCCCGACTCCATGGACTATCCTTGAGGACCGTCAAGATGACTGTCTCGAGTTTATCAACTATCGACAGCGATACGCTCGATTCTAAATAGTCGAAGACTCCTCAAGCCCACTTCCTATACTGTACAACTATCTTGACAATGATAGCAGCAGCCACGATCTACCCAAGATGGTGCAACAACTCTATTCCCTTTCTTGTACATAAATCTACACTAATGTAAATTGTATATAGATGGTGATTATTGTAATATACAAAGAGACAAGACACCACTACGAGAATTCTTAGAGACAGACACCTTTCTTTTTTTTATGTATGGATTCTTTCTTTCAGACTGATTGTCAATAATAAGCTCATAGCTTTCACAGAGTCGAGTTAGCTTTCTGATTGAAACAAGACTCTGCGTCATCTTCTCAGTTGGATGGAACCATAAAAGTCTACAGCTCACAAGTCATGCTAAAATCAACATGTTGAAGGAGGAATCTCATTGAGCACTAGTTCACGAGATGCCAGAAGGTTTTAAAAACTATACTTTAGAAGACATGGTGATCATGCTACCTAAGGCCCAGAGAGAACCTAACAAAGATCAGGACGACAAAGAACAAGCCTACGAAGGACCTGCTCAGACATAGCCGATGAATCTAGCGGAGCTAGGAGAAGAAGACAAAATTGTTTATGTGGGAGCGCAACTGACATCCACACAATTTACAAGGCTACGAAATTTGTTGACGGAATACCGTGATTGTTTTGGATGATCATATAAAGATCTAGAGGATGTACCTCAACCATAGCCCAACATACAGGTCCCTTGGTGGAGGGAGCAGTCCCCAAGGTGAGTTGTTATTATCGATGCAACCCGAACTACACAGAGCAAATCAAACAAGAGTTGCAAAAGTTGTTCGATGCAGATTTCAGTTATGAAATCGAGAGCATATAGAATGGGTGTTACCCATAGTTATAGTACCCAAGAAGAATAGCAAGATGAAAATCTGTGTAAATTTGAAGCCCTTAAATGCTGTGACAAAGAAGGATCACTTTTTTCTACCTTTCACAAAAAGTGTTTTAGATTGTGTAGCTAGAGCAGAAGCCTACAATTTCTTGGACGGTTTCAATAGATACAACCAAGTCAAGATAGTGCTTGAGGATCAGCATAAGAGTGCCTTTGCCATTCAATGAGGAACTTATGTCTATCAGATGACATTTGTCTCAGCGTCGACAACCTTACGACTGTCCAACTGGACTATATAATTTCACGTGCATATGAACGCCATAATTTCATATTGGAGCCATCTTGAGCCAGCCAGGGGAACACAAAAAAAATTTTCCAATCTGTTTTGCTAGTCAAACTCAACGAAATAGAGATGAACTACTTAACTATGGAGCAGGAGGCACCGCCAATGATTTTTGCGATCAAAGAATTTAACACTATTTGATGATCACCCACTTTGCATTTTATATAGACCATCAACCCTTGCTATATCTAGTGAATAAGACTTGCAACACCAGAAGAATCATCAAATGGTTGCTCTTGTTGTTGGAGTCTGATTTCAGAATCGTGGTATACATGGGAAAGCAACATTATATGGCAGATCACGTGTCATGAATCAAAGGGAAGGAGATTGCAACCCAACCTGATGATGAGTTACTAGATGTTGTCTTGTTTTATGTCGACACTATACCAGACTGGGCCACAGACATTGTTGAATACCTAATGCGGGGCCAACTAGACAAATCTTTATCCAAGGAAGAACTAGTACTGAAGGCTTGACCTTATTAGTTGATAATTGACCAGTTATATCGACGAGAACCGGATGAAGATTTCAGAAGGTGTATTCTTCTCCATGAACCCACCCAGATTGTTTTACTATTGCATGAACACATGGGTGGTGGTCACTTTGCAGCAAACATTACAGTTCGCAAGATCCTACAATTTGGATATTGGTGGCCAACGATTCACAAGATATAGAAGAATACTTGAAAAAATGTGATGTATGTCAACGAGCCAGAAGACCTGCTAGGATCAATTGACGTTTACATCGGCCATGGTCCATTGTTGTGGGTATTCTCTTTATAAAAATAAAATAGCCGGAAGTAGAAAATAAGTTGCGAGGGCCGTGGCATCTTGCGAGCATAAGCCCATAGCCCAACGAGCACTTGTAAATAAGGTATTTTAAATAAACTAGACTTCAGGCCATGTAATTAAAATACTGTTAAAAAGGCCAAAGTTTAAGCTTAACTAGGTTTGCTAAGAGTCAAAGTCAAAATGGTGGTAGGTGGGGTGTGCTTCTCTGTGCACCATAGATTAGAATGTGTTGTGAAGAAAAATCAAATCACTAAGATCCAATATATCCATGGATCTTTGGTTATGAATGACAACACATCAAGCACCATTGACAATGTAGAAATCTAACATCAACTACACATAAGTGATGTAAACTCAAAAAGATCTTGATCAAATAACATATATGAGATAAAATGAAGTTGATGTATGTATAATAATAGTAAAGTACTGTATTTCACACATGTGGATCCATTACTCAACTTACAATAGCATTCTACACACAAGATTGCAAGATATCAATACTATAATGCAAAAATGGATATATGAACCCAAATAGAACTCGTGTATAAGCATGAATGAGAGGACAAAGAGAGAGAGATGTTCTCTTCCCAAATTTTCATACTATTTATAACAAGTCCTTGACCTATTTGGATGTCCTTCTCCAAGCTTATCAATAATAGGAAGCTTCTAGATCTATTCCAAACCCTATACAAAGATAGACTAGTTTCAATGTACCAAACATTCAAATTTGAATCTTCCCAAACTCGACCTAGTTCCTTTTTTCACACTTTCTGAAAGTGGTAATTTAAATGAACTTAGACTAAAATAACTTCATAAAGTTTATCTCTAAGTATGAAATGCATATTGGCCTCAATTGCCAAATGAACTAGACATGACTAAACTAGTTGATATTTCTTACACTCTCTCTTCAACTAGTTTTAGCATAGTTTTAACCATACTCATTTGATCCAATTTTAGAATGATCTCCATCCTAAGTATAGACCTCCTTTCTAAGGTTCTAAAATAGCTTCCATAATTGATATAGAGAATAGTTTCCAAATTGGACGCTTCACTATTTCTTACATCAATTTTACACATCAACATGTAACTAGAATATGAAGAATCTAATAGAATGTAAATGAAATGATTCCACCATGCTTCCAACTCTGAACTCTCTCATAAATAACAGCAGACAAACAATAAATGTGAGTAATCAACAAATGCTTGCATGTCTTTTCCATCTTTGTCCTTTCTTGATATGTCTCCATGAATGAGCCTCCATCTCCATCTTGTCGCAAGAAACCATATAACCTTGGAAATCCATGAGTAAGAGAGTAAATAATGATGCTAGTCTAGCTCCATATGACTCCATATAACTAGTATGTGACACTAGTCCTTCAAGATCCACTTGACACAAGAAAATGACCATAGATTCACCAAAAATTAACAATCTCCAAGCATTGGCACCACATTGTTCAAAACTTGAGAAATTAGGCATGAATGAGTGATATAATGAACCTCCATTAGCTTCATTTCCATCAGCAAAACCAACCAGGAATTC
Source organism: Diphasiastrum complanatum (assembly GCA_029204225.1). NCBI lineage: Eukaryota > Viridiplantae > Streptophyta > Lycopodiopsida > Lycopodiales > Lycopodiaceae > Diphasiastrum > Diphasiastrum complanatum. Next base: position 10,346,904 of record CM055099.1, read on the forward strand.
TAATACAACTCCAACATCAAAATGATGTAAAACAATGTAGCTAGTTTTACCATATCTTGACAATTTGCACACATCCACATGAAATTGCTCAAACATGAGATAGAACAAGTAAAGTAAACTTGAAAAATACTTCTTTGCTATTTCTTTGACCTTACTTGAGTCTTCAAACACCTGCAAAAATAGATCCAAAATGCATGTTCCATTTGACCCTCTTTTGGTGTTCTTGACTAGCTCCAAATTGCCACCTTTTCTTTGTGTTGTTGAAGCTCTTTGAGATCAATCTCTTGATCTTCCTCTCGAACATCAAAGATATGAATATATTCAGACCTGAACCTTTGAAAATACTCCCTCTCAAACATATGATCTAGATCCAACAAGATCTCATCAATGCTTGATCTCGACCTCCCACAAAGGTTAGTGAAACAATGCCATCATCATAAAACAAAAGATAGATTTTAAACTTTCCATCCAACATGAAGTAGAGTAGGTGAAGTTGAGTATCAAACCTAATAAATCCAGCCCTCTTGAGTTCATAACAAACCTCAATAAGCTCACCAATAAGATTTTCCTTGCCTTGAAGAAATTGCCTCTCGATTTGCTCCATGTAGTCTTCTCCAACCAACCTTTTTGCCATCTCGACCATGAGTGAAGATTTCACCATAATCATAGAATCCTTTGAGTTGATGAAGAGATGTGAGATCCATGCCTTGGATCTTCCCAAGAACCAATCTTCCATTGCCCTTTCCTTCACAAGACTCCCTCTTAATGAATGCATCATAATAAGTAGAAACATTAGAAGCCAAGAAAAAAATCATTAGTACCTTCAACATAAGGATGATTGAAGTACTCTCTTTTTTCAAGCAAGAACTTCTACTCAATGATTTAGGTAATGACTCATATGATAATGATTCACCCTCACTATCATTCACAATGTCACCATTCAAAGTACATCGTACTTTGAATCCTTCACGTACTTCTCTTCTTCTTGGCTTGTGACTATCTCCCTCACCAAGTCTCATGATAGAATCATTTGATCTACTCGCTTTATGAAGACATGTGACACCACTTGTCGCACAAATGACTTTCTTGGAATCATAACAAAGAAATGTAGAAGAACCACCTCCTTCATAAATGTACAAGAACATTTTTTTCCATATGATCAAAGAAATCATTAGCAACAACCTTTTTCAAGGAAGAACCTTTACCACTTCCATTGATGAAGTTAGTTCTTTCATTACCTTTTGCATGCTTGTGCTTGCTATGAAGAACCATCATTATCCTCATAGCTAGCCAAGTTAGCACAAAGATGGACATCTCCAAGAAGCATATTAGATCTTGACCTAGATCTAGCATAAGGAAGCTTGTTAGACTTTGCATAAGATCCACCAATCTTAGTGATGCTAAAAGAGAACTTTAGAAAGTTGAGACCAATCTCCTTTTCCATTCAATCCTTTTTGTTAGCATAACAAAAGCATCAAGCTTGAAAAGTCTACCTTGTCTATTGCCCCTAGCAACCAAGATTTCTTCCTTTTTAATGAAACAAGCATCACCACCAAACTTTACCATGTATCCTTTCTCTACCATCAAGTCTTTCTTTCCTATTAGTATAAAGACAAATAAGAATTGAACCAATACCTTCAATCATACACTCACCACCATTGGCCATGTGAATCACTTTCTTGGCTCCATTGATATTGGACTTGAAGAACACATCATAAGATAATCACAAACACCTAGATCCTCATCATTAGTAGTAAAGTGTTGTTGCTTGCTACCTTCATCTCTTTGCTTCTTCAAACATTCATTAGCAAAATGCCCTTTGATACCACAATAGAAGCATTTTAACTTGGATCTATCTTTCTTTTTGCCAAAAGAGGAAGTCTCACCTTGATCTTGCCCTTTAGAACATTTTCTTTTACCTTTGCCCTTGATGAACATAGCCTCCTCTCCATCTTGAGATATTGTTGTAGATCCACCAAGATCTCTTGCAAATCCACCATGCTTGGCAAAGTTCTTTGAATAGCAAAGCTTTGAACAAGGTTAGCATGATTATCAAGTAAACCATTAAGTATAACTTGCACAAGTTCTACTTCCTTAATGCTCTCATCAATGCATGCTAGCTCATCATTAAATGATTTAACTCTCAAAACAAAAGCATGAGCACTCTCTTCCTTCTTTTGCTTAGACTGAAAGATTTGCCTTCTAAGAGTAAGTACTCTTGATATAGACTTGGATTCATTCTCAAAGCTTCTCAAGCCTCATTAGATGAATTGCACTTACCAACTTCCTTGAGAAGCTCATTGGTAACATTCATTCTTGTTGTGCCAAGGGCCTTTCTTCCACTCCTACAAAAATGTCCATCAAATCATTCATCTCAAGGAGAGACTCCATTCTCACTTTTCAAGTAGAATAGTTGCTTGAGGTAAGCCTACCATTGCTTTCCAACATAAAGCTTCCATTTGTAGCCATGTTTCCTCTCTTTCAACCTGTTTCAATGCACAAAGCACTCTCTCGAATGTCAACAAATGAACTCAAGAAGAAATCACAAAGATATGGAACCTCTCAAATCTCTTTCTTGCACCAAACCTAGCAAAATCAACACGTAGATGTAAGATATTTGATCAACACATGATCAGCCTACAATCTCATGAATTTTTGTACTTTCTACACTTGAAACACACTTTTCAGAAGTCCAGCAACTTCAAAAACAAGAGATCCAAACAAATTTAGGATTTTGACAAAAGTACAAAAAATTGAATCATCCAAATTCATATGCAAATGCTATAAAGTTGATATAGAATCTTGTAGTCTTAAATGAGACCTATCTAATGCAACTATAGTCACCCAAAACTAGTAAGTAATGTGTGAAATTGGCCCACTTCAAGTTCATAACACTATATTGAGCTTTGATTTACAAAAAATCAATTCTACACATGAAAAATGCTTGATTTTTGAGTAGAAATCAATTCAGCATGCTCTAGAATTGGAACTCCCCAAATACTTTCTAAAAATGGATGATCCTTCAATAACCTGCAACAATAGCTTTGATACCATGTGAAGAAAAATCAAATTACTAAGATCCAATATGTCTCTTTGATCTTTGGTTATGAATGACAACACATCAAACACCATTGACAATGTAGAAATCTAACATCAACCTTCCGATAGGTTGAAGAACCAATCTTGTGCTACAAGTACTAGCAGAGACATGGGGAACAACATCAGTTTTTCTGTCGGTGTCCGATCTCCATAAATTTCACACGCTTGCTTGTAAATCTGGATGAATTTGATAGGATCTGATGACCCATCATATTTAGGTATATCCATGTGAGGTGCTCTTTGAACTGCTTGCAAGAGTGCGACAGGTACGGGTTGACCCATAGGATCCATTGGTGTTGGTTCTGCTTCTGCCTCGATTTGCGCGACTACAACTCTGGGAAGGTTTGGTGCTTGATTCGCTATTCTTTTGTCTACTGATCATTCAGATTGGATCTTGTTAATTCAGTACAATTCAATCTAGATCTTAAGGGATCTCAACAGTTTGATTGGCCGATACTGTGGTTTTAGGCCTCTTACGGTGGTTTTTTTTTTATAACTTTTTGATCCTTATTTGGATTGGCCTGATATTTTCACAGTAGTTGGATCTGGTGCAGATCTAACTATTGATCCTATCTGCGAAGGTTACTCGTGCGAGAGTTGGCTGTGCGAAGGTTCTTTCACTATTTTCCAGTCAAAAACCTTGATTTTTCCAAAATTACTAGGAAGTAACTCTTGCAGAATTTACTGGAGCTGAATCTGGTATGCATTTGACTCTAGAAAAGTCTGCGAAGGTTAACTCTCGCTAAACATAAAAGTTTCACAGTCTGCGAGGAACATTTTTTTGTTCTGATCTTCACCAATATCTTGGACTAACTCTCGTAGACTTTATCATTGATGTAAAATATTGTGAGGTTGATCCATTTGTCTCATTAATTTTTTTGGAATCAAGTAATCAAGCAGCTTATTAGTTTTTTGATGACTTTGATTAGCATTGGTGGATGGACTTTTTCGAGGAACAAAAAATCAGTTTGCAAGACACATCAACAATTGAAGAATTTCATCTACCTTGCAAATTAGGAGCTTCAACTACAATTGTTGAACCGTCAAATCTTCCTCGAGATAATGATTTCTTGTAGCTTGTGCAAGATGAGAAACGTGAAATTTATGTGGGCTCAAGCAAGAATAGACAAAGTGTAAAAGCTACAAAAATAAAGTGATGAGATGATCTGAATGAAATCCAAATTGGAAGCCTTGTTGACTTCTAGCTTCAAAAAACAATGAACATCCATTTTGGGTTGCCAAAGTGTTTGGTTTCATTCAAAATAGCAATTGGAAAAGTACTACGCGTCCAATGGTTGCACCACTTCAACGAATGTTTTTATGGGAAGGTACGAATTTGAAATGTCACAAGTAGATTCGAAGGGTAGGAGAAAATGATTGTCAAAGAACCAACTGAGGGTTGATGATTTGAATTTACAGGATGTAGATGTTTCGGCTTTTAATTTTGAGTTAACAATGACCAATCATCTACAAAAGCCAACTATAGCATATCGAAAGAACGACTTGGATTAATGGGACAACCATCATCTTCAACTCGTCAGCAACAAAGAAAACTTCTCGACTTACAAGGTTTCTTATCAATATTGGACGTGGATTCTAAGCACGATATGTCAATCAACTTTGATGAAGAAGATGGGTCTTCCACTTCATCGGCTAAAAACGAGTGTTCAAAATATGTCAAGTTCTGAACTGAGAGGCATCAGTGAAAATTCCTTAGAAAATGTATTTTTTTTTTAGAATATGTATAATATAAGTTAAGCCCCTTTGTATTTTAATGGGAGTTATTTAACATATTGGTAAGCTCTCTTGAACATCAAAATGTCACTTCATGTACAGAATTCAAGCTGTTGGAATTTTACATGAGGTGAATAGCTCTTTGTTTTGTATTGTTGATGCGCTAAAAAAATATTGATGAAGCTCACTTTTGGGACAAGAATCAAAACAAAATAATTAATGCACCATATAACCACCCAAAATAAAGAGAGATAAGAACTATGATGGCATGAATATAAGATAACATCCTAGCACAAGCGAGTCCCTACTTACCCTTAGTCTAGCCATTGTGTTTGACACAATATCCAACGTTATCTCCTAATACTTTGCAAGCTATAGATGTAGAACAAATGGGTAACAAAAAGCAATTTGATTAACACACTAGCCCATGGACATTTTTTTTGATAATTTTGAAAGAAAAAATTGTTCTCTTTGTAAAGGAATTATAGCAGAGCTTGAATTGGTAAGGTAAAGGCCAAGACCCGAAGCTCCAAAAGTAGATACAAAAACATTAAGATAGGTGCAAAACCAGATGTAGTACGAAAACCTACACTTAAATCTAATTTTTGCTCTATGACTCATCTAGAAAATATAATGATGATAGTTGAGCATCTAAGAGGTATTTCATAGAGTTTAGCACATGGTGAAGTTGTTTACTATGGATCTCAATGGAAAACCTTTGAAAGAAATTCAAAGCTCAAGGCTTCATTCTTATTAGAAGACCAAATCTGGGCTTTTTTTGAAAATCTTCAAAGTTTTAACTACAAATGTCAACTTCATCTTGCATAGCTTAAATAAAAGGGAAACCATTTCACAACCCTACTTGACCAGGACATCTTGAGATTCCCATCATTGTTCTTTACTAGTTCAATAAAGCATATGCATCATTGTAGTTCACAGAGCTTGCTTCAACCTTTGGTTGTAATGTCGTGTGTAGTCAACTTTCTCAAGTGGGCAATTATGTCCCAACATATGCAGTTGTGTTCTATTGGAGAATTATTAGATCTAGTAAAATAATTTTGAGTCTTACTTACATGGCAAGGAGAACATCTATGTAGGAAAACTAATGTGTTAGTAAGAAAGAAAGGGCCCTCAATGAGGTATAGACTACAAGGTAGAAATTTAGACTAAATAATTATGGTATTTTTGTTTCTCTCATAAATTTCATCTTATCATGGATTTGACATAGGTATGACTACAATTTGTCAGAAAATTCACCTACTTGCATTGGCGCACATTTTGGAAGTGAGTATTTCTTTACAATTATGCAAAAGCTACTTTGACAAATAATTTTTAGATGATAATGTTCATTGGATAGTAGAGAAGGCAACAGAAAGAACTTTAAACTATTAGAGTTGAGAGAAAGTGTACCCAAATTAATAATGCAAAAATCAATAGATATTTATTCCTCGTGTGATGAGTTAAACTTTTTGAGAGTTGCAATATCCAAGTATCCTTACAAAGTAAACTCTTTTTGCTATTGGTGGTGAGCGCAACAATATGACCCCCACATATTTGAGCTATTCTTCTATTTTGATCCAAGACTAGCAAACGGCCCCCCACCCATGTGGATCCTGGACGAGAAAAGAGCAAGATCCATAATGAGAAAATAGAAACCAGACTACTTTTCTACCCTAAACCAAAATCTCCGCAAAGATTCAACAACCAAGTCTTGAAAGTATGATGAAAACTGACCGTATTAGGGGCTGCAACAATCTACGTGAAAGAATATTACTGAAATAGCACCGAACATATTGTCTAATAGACTATTTGTTTTCTCCAGCCGTTCTAAATTGCTCAACCATAAAACCTGAAGCTTACAAGGCAGAACTAGCAACAAAGTCTTATAAACAAGTGGTATCTAATATTAGCAATGTGGTTATGTTTTCAAAAGAGAAACCTGAAACTTGTAATAGAAGTCTTGGCATACTTTCATAGCTAAGAGAAAAATAGACATCACTACAAGCAACTTATAATGTCAAAAATTTTATTCGTTATATTTTATGTATTACACTACCATGAAAGATCAAGAAAGAAAAACTGAGAAATAATCAATGAAAGCAAACATAAACACCACAAAAAATGTATACGAACTAAATCTAAAAAACGAGTTTGGATATGAGAGAGAGAGATCAAATCTTTCAAAGATACCAAAAGAGTGATGAGAGTGCCTCAAATTTTGTCATGAGAATAAAAGATCTTCATAGAGAGCTTGCTTGCATAGGAGACCATCTCAATCAAAATGAGTTAGTGCAAGTAATCATTAATGGATTGAGAGATGAATTTGACAATATTGTCCAAACTTATGCAATCCAAAAAGATCTTCCAAGCTTGGGGGCATTGCATGGAGAGGAGCGTAGGCAAGAGAACAAGCTATTGAGGATCAACAAGCTTTCATTGAAGGATGGTGGAGAGGACAAAGCACTTTTCACAAACGACAAGCCAAAGGGGAGGAGCAAAGGACAACAACAACACCAACACTTCAAAAAGGTCAAAGACAAAGCAAAAGATGGAGATGAGGATCATTCCTCTCAAGCTACAACATCTAGTGGGAAGAATAAGAAGATCAAGTGTTTCTTTTGTGGAAAGAAAGGCCACTATGCCTCAAATTGCTTTGAGAAAAAGAACCACTTCAAACAAGCTAACTTACTAATGAGAAAGAGAGTGAGGGTAACTAGTTCCCATATGTCTAGTTCTAAAATTCATTCACTAATCTCATTATGAGAGTACTAAGAGGTCAATCTATATAGTAAATGATGTTGAGTGTAGGATTGAAGGAATATGATGTATTCCATTGAGTGTAGCATCATCAAAAACCTTGTGTCTCAAGGATGTTCTTAATGTACCCAAGCTAACAAAAAATCTCATTAGTGTTGGTTAATTGTTTTGATAATGGTTTAGATGTCAAATTTGATGTTGACACATGTGTAATCAACAGAGAGGATGAAGTGATAGCTAGAGGATCTAGATGTGGGAGGTTGTACAAACTAGATTCTAGTGAGAGTACTAACATTTGTGATGTTGCTTATAAGACAAAGATTTCTCAAGAAGATCTACGACACAAGAGATTGGGCCACCCCAATTTCAAGGCCATGTCATCTATAGTCAAAGATGGGAAAGCTATTGGATTGCCAAAGTCTATGTCAAAGGAGCTTCAACCTTGTGAAGCTTGTGCTATTGCCAAATCTCATAGAAGGCCTTTTCCAAGATCCAACATCAAGACTCATCTTCCTTTTGAGCTAGTGCACTCGGATGTTTACTTTTCCTCTTCAAGAGCAAGGGAGGAGCTACTTGTTTTGTAACTTTGATAGATGATTACACAGCTTAAACAAGCCCCAAGGTCTTGGTATGCAAGGCTAAATTCATATATTATCTCACTTGGACTTAATCTAAGTGACTATGATCCCTCTTTGTACATAAAGTTTGTAAATAATAATTTAGTCATTCTCATCATTTATGTAGATGATATCATCTTCAGTGGAAATTGCATGACGCTTGTTGATGAAACAAAAAGTGCACTAGGTAGTGAATTTAAGGTGCAAGCTCTAGGTGAACTTGAGTACATCTTAGGCCTAGAGATAGATCTATGACAAGACCAAGCATTTATTAGTCAATCTAGATATGCTCTTTCTATGCGTTAAAAATTTTATATGTAAAATTGCAAGAGTATAGATATTCCTATGAAGCATGTTGTGTCATAACCTGCTTATTACGGAATTCAAAGATTATTTCAGTATATAAGATGTCGTTCTCCAAAGAGAGCATATAAGAGAGTAATTCTGTCATTATGAGAAGCCAGCATTGATTTGTACTTTTCTTTAGAGTAGGTAGAATTCCTCCAATGCTTATAGCATCGTTTGTGCATCTTGTACAAAATTTCACACTCAAGGTTACAAAAAGCACCCCAATTTCTTGTGTCACACCTATCTTGGACAATGAGTTATGCATACATTCCGGCTTTTTGATTCCCTAGCACCTTCAATTTATGCGTAAAGAGAGTTCCTTGTTGTAATTGTTCCAAGTAATCTTCTGATTGGCTGCCCTTCACCTCTTTTTTAGGTAAATGCAGAGTTGTGATTTCTTTGGTAATGGGTAGATAGTCCATCCTAGCTTATACTAATTGAATACCCAACAAGGTTTTGGCCACAACCCCTGCTAGATCAAGTGAGTGATAAGTCGTCCACAATCTGTGTGCTGGATGTTTCTCCCGGTTGCTTATGCATTCTGCCATCTCTTTAAAAAAATTTACATATTTATCTTCCCATTTTATGTACAATGTTCACATTTCCGGATAGCAGAAGTCTATCAGTTGGTCGATTCTAGGCTTCTTCAAAATAGATTGAATATCTATAATCTTCTCATTCTGTGTACTTGTAAACCGAATATAATGTTGTTCTTTAAATCGAACATCTGACTCTGATATAAACATGGATTTCTTAGATTTTATATATTCCAGGGCGTATAAAGAAGAACTGCCCCTTAAGATTTTTATAACCAGGGCCTTTCAATTATAAACATTCCCTGCAGGATAGCCCATGATAGACATCTTTTTTCTTCAATGTTTAGGGTTGTTCAAAATAACATAAATTTTCTTCAGTCTCCCATACAAAATTCCAGTCCTTATTACAATAACCTTTTAGACCCGGAAGAAATGCATATTCAATCATCCACAATTGTTCAACATTTTGAAAAACTGACATGTAACTAAATAACTTTCGTTTGAAATATAGAATTTCTTTCATCAGTACCTGGTTAGGTTCAATCCTTGGCCTGACCTCTCTTCTTCTTCTCTTCTTGTCCTTTGGTGTTGCTGCTTCCTCTACTCTGGAGTACTCGCTTCTTTGAACAGAAGGGTCAACAAAATGACCATCATCATTATCAGAATCGAATTCTGATATCAGCGTCAACGTTTGTACTCCCTGGTCCTTCATGACTGGTTTAGCTGTCTTAAATTGCTTCAGTTGCTCCTCCAATTCCCGAATTCGTTGATGATCTCCGAGATTCATGCATTCCACTATGTCTTTCTGGTGGCTCTTCACTCTTCTAGAGTCTCGGGTTGATCATCATCTGAACTCATAGACTCTTCCTCCTTTGCTTCCTAGAAAACAACAACCGAAATTAAAGAGCTCCGTTCTCCTTTTGTAAGGGGTTCAACAATTGAGTCTTTATCAGCTGAATGGTATCAGCCTTGTACTTTTTAAATTTAGCTCGATTTACTGATACACTCATTGGCGACCGTGTCTACAAATGCTTTTAGGATTTGATATTCCAACTGCGTTTGTTATAATAATTCAGTTTTGTACTATAGACACTCAGTTTGGTAAGATTGCGCTACTGTCAGCTTCAGTTTGAAATCGTCCAGTTCCTTCTGCAGTTTCAAATTTCGATCTTTGGTAGCAAAGTGGTCACTTTGCTCTGTCAAGATCTGATTCTTCTTACTTGATACATCTGCTCGTAGCTTTTCAACTTCTCGCTGTAATTGGACCATCTGTAGGTCCTTTTGTCTTAATTGTTGCAGCTGTAATTCATTGGTCTTTTGCAATTCTTCATTGTTCATCCTTCGTTGTTGATGACAGAAGCAGGTCTTGTACCCTTGAAGCAGTGACATATAATGTAGCAATCATGTCTTGCTGCGCTTGCACTTGATTTTGCAATCCATAACTTCATTTCTATCTTGTTGCCTGCTTCGCGCATACTCTAACAAGCTTCCAGCATTATCGAATAAGAATTTTAAAGTTGGAAAAATTGCACTAGAAGACAAATCAGATAAATCGAATTCTAAAGCTTCTACAGTAGACAATTTTACATTCACTCTTTCTAGGTTTTCGATCTTTTTAGAAGATTGGTGGGAGTCTTCATGAATCGATTCTTCAACTTCTTTTTCAGCAGCTTCTTCCATTCAATTAGGACTTCCTATCGTCCACACATCTTTAGCTGCTGTTTCGATTCCTCCTTGCTCTTCCATCATGTGATCTATTAATGATAGAGAGTCGTCAATCTGAATCGTTTTTGTGTGTGAGTTATGCTCTTCATCAACGCCTTGAAGAGTTGCACTCGTTTCTGCAGCAGCTTTAATCATGTGGTTGACCGTACAAGTGATCGTTCTATTAATAAGGCCGGTCTCAACTTCGTTTAACAATTCCAAGTGACACACCAAAATGACTCAACTGCGCTCCCCATAATCTAATATCTTGGGATTTCTTCAATGCTTTTAGAAACATCTGATATGATATAGTGGCCAAATCCACCTGTTCATTGTTATAGGATTGCAAAAAATATCCAAAATTGGAAGCACAAATGGTTGCAGTTTTATCTGCACCGAATACCATGTCGCACATCCATTTTACAAACCCTACAGACGCGAAATCCGTCAAATAACTGACCTTATAGCCTTTTGTCTCTTGGTAAATAGAATTTTCACCTTCTGTCAAATCAAACCGTTGGTCTAGGAGTGTAGAATTCGTAATTTTCTTCGGTTTCTTTACCAACCCTTTGAGTAGGTAATCCAAAGCATTCAACGTATTCCTCTTTTGTTAGTTCAATAATGCGATGGCGCACCGCAAGTAGCATATGCTTCCTCTGATTCTTACTTCGTCTGCCATTTCGTTGCAAACATCGGTTAATAGCAGCGAATTGTCTTTATATTTGATTATGGTAAATTTGAACAGCTCCGCACCTATCCTCCATTCTTCTCCGTTTTGGCTTTCCATGCACGATTAGACGCCATTTTTCTGTAAGATAAATAATCTGAAGCGCTGGCACAAGGAAATCAGAAAATCGCTGCAAAATTATCTATAGTAGCACTAGAAAGGATAGTGCTTCTTGGTTTCCAAGAGGAGGCTCGAACCTGGGACCAAAGAAACTTTGGATGCCAAGCTAACAACTAAGCCAATCTTGTTGGGTTAGAAAGGATAGTGAAGGAATGGCAATTGTAACAATTAGAAGAGGAGGTCTAAATCACACTAGATCTTCATGATGTCAGCCTAGGACAACTAATATTCTCGTTTTAATAATTGTCGGAAGTATTAATGATAGTCATAAAACAAACGTTAATATGTAGGATAGAAAAAATTTGAAGGATCCATATTTTGAAAAGGGTCAAAAAATAATATATAGGTCGAAAAATATGTAGGATCGATTTTATTCGAACATGTTCGATCCAGTATCGAATCAAATCGGGTCTAATATTTTTCGATCCATGAATTTCGATACTTTATTTTGAGGACATGAATTTGACCTTAGTCAATATGATATGTCACCTCAATATGCTTGCTCCTAGCATGAAAGATAAGATTAGTTGCCAACCTTTGGGCTGATTGATTGTCACAAAAGATGATTTGGCTCTTTGAAAAATCCTGCAAGTGAAGATCCTTGATCATCCTCTTGATCCATAACATCTCCTTTGTGCTATGTGTAAGAGCTTTGTACACGGCCTCACTAGATGACAATGAGATAGTGGCTTGTTTCTTCGACATCCATGATATAGCTCTATCACCTATGAAAATACAATGAGAACTAATGAATTTCCTATCCATTATATCTCCAGCAAACTCCAAATCTGAAAATCCAAACAAGTTAGGTGATGATCCCACATACAATATGCCAAAATCTTGAGTTCCAATTATGTACCTCAAAACTCATTTTCCTAGCTTCCAATTCTCCTCACTAGGATCTTGCATGAATTGGCTCAATCTTCCAACACAATAGCTTAGATCTGGTCTTGTAATGGTTAGATACATGAGTGAACCAACTAGCTTCTTATAGAGAGTAATGTCCTCGAAGGATCTTTCATTACCTCTTATAGTTAGCTTTACATTTGACTCCATAGGTGTATCACAAGATTTTGCATCTACCATATGAAATCTTTCTAGAATAGAATTAGCATACTTCTCTTGACAAATGAAAGAGAAGATCTAATCACTTCTATTCATAAAAAAATGTAACGCAAATTACCAAGATCATGCACCTCAAATTCCTTCTTAAGAGCACTCTTGAAATTCTCCACATCTTGGTTGTCTCCACCAATCAAGATGATATCATCCACATAGATTAGCAAGATGGTTACATCATTTCCAACAAACCTATAATAAAGTGAATGATCATACTCACTCATAACAAAGCCTTAAGAGAGTAAAAAAGAAATAAGCTTAGCATACCAACTCCTTGGTGCTTGCTTAAGGCCATATAAACTCTTTTGTAGAAGACACACATAATTACTATCAGAAGCTTAATGTTGCGACTCATAAAGATCATCATCCTCTACCTTTTACAGATATGATTCTTGATCAAGCTGCCAGAAATAAAAGATACGGCTTCCTTGATGGATTCTCTGGCTTGTGTAATGCTCCATCCACATTCTAGAAAATGATGACTGTCATTTTTCAAGAATATCTACACGTATTCTTAGAAATCTTTATGGATGACTTCTGTGTTTATAGCTCAGAAGCCACTCATCTTTCGAAGTTGCGGAAGACATTGCAGAGATGTAGAGAGACTTCACTGTGTCTCCATTCTGAGAAGTGTTATTTTGGCATGCCAGAAGGAATACTACTCGAACACAGAATATCAAAAAGAGGAGTTGAAGTCGATATTATAAAAAAATTGAAAGAGCCGACAAATCTGCGAGAACTCAGGGGATTTCTGGGTCACATTGATTATTATAGAAGGTTCATTTAAGACCACACATCTATTGCTGCACCCTACAGGTGGACACTTTGCAGTAGTGAATACTTTAAAGAAGATCTTAAATGCTAAGTACTAGTGGCCAACGATGTACAAAGATGTTGCAGCATCTGTAAAAGCCTGTGATCCTTGTCAACGAGTTGGGAAACTAACTCCTTCAATGTATTGGCCACTTATGCCGATACTTCCACTTGCACCATTTGAAAAATGGGGCATTGAGTTTGTTGGACCGATTAAGCCTGTCACTCGCTATACTAAAAGAAATTATATTCTTGTAGCAACTGACTATGCGACTAAGATGGTTGAAGTGGAACGAAGAGGAATGATGCAAAAACTGTTGCAGAGTTTCTCTTTTGAAATATTATAACCCATTACGGTTGTCCATTTGAGTTGGTAAGCAACAAAGGTACGCATTTTTTACATAATACGATACACCTGCTTACCAAGCACTTCATGATTAAACACCGGAAGACAACTCCGTACAACCCGAAGGCTAATGGTTTGACTAAGCGAGTCAATGGTATTTTGTGTAAGATCTTAAATAAGATCACCACAACGCACGCATCTGATTGGGATCAGAAATTACCATCGGTCCTATGGGTGTATATAAATGTCGAAAAGGTGACCACAAAACAAACTCCGTTCTATCTGGTCTATGGCATACACCCGATATTGCCAATTGAGTTTGAAGTATCGAGATATCGATTACAAGTTGAAACTAGATCTGAAGAACAATCAAGCTTAAAGGAGAAATACTTATCGATCGGAAAGCTAGAGGAGAATTGTAAACAAGCGTTGATTGATATAACAAAGATTCAGTTCAGCTGAAAGAAGGCCTTTGACACTATGATAAAGAAGGTTGTTTTGCACGAGAGAGACTTTGCTCTTCTGTACGATAACCGTCATATCAAGTTTCTAGAGAAGTTACATACTCGTTGGATGGGTCCGCATAAAGTAATTGAAATCTTTGACTATGGGTCCCTCTAGCTAGCAGATCTACAGGGAAATTTGCAGCCAACGAGAGTAAATGGTTCCTGCGTGAAGAAATATTACGTATAAAATTTTTTTTTGAATGTTTTAAATTATTACTATTCTATTTATTTATCCCATTTTATTATTCACTCATTCGTTGTATGTTTGTTACATCAGATTGTTCATTCATTATGATGACCGACAGATCGGAGAGTTTAAATCCAATTGTTTGTTTTTGTTCTTTTATTCCGAGCATTCGGTATCATAGGAAAATATTTCATGGTACCAACTAGCTAGCCTATTCATACTATAATTATTTCTCTGATTTGACGTCGGACTTTTAGTTATTGCATGACGACAAACGTCTTTTCTATTGACACGTGCAAACATAAACCATGTGCCACCTTTATTACTGGTTTTTTGACCGTTTTTGTTACTTACTCCAAGTTCCTTGTCATTTTTCATTTACGTCATCAGCGTTTGCGTTCAAGTTTTCAAGTTTTACACTTGTTGTCTTGCTCATCGTGTGCTACCATTGTATGCTATCATTTGTTGTTATCAATTGCTTGCTACCATTTTGCGATCACCAAGCTTAAACTTTTACAATCTAGTGCAATGGCTTCCACTCCACGCATTATACCAGCTAATGTCAATTGGAAAGTGCGCAACAAGCTGAACCTTGAAGAATTTCAAATGTTAGCTAATCGATGTGAACTCGGCTATACTCTAATAGTTGATCCATCCACGGTCCTGATTGAAACTAGCAACGAGTTCATTCAGGGGATGATTGAGGTCACGGATGTTGTAGTTTCATCACAGGTCTGTGGAATTAGGATGGACATCTCGGAGGCGACGTTTGTTGTCGCGCTCGACTTACCAAGTGAAGGATCAGTACCTCCAGCTCTATCCAGGGAGGACATTGAAAAGGCCAATCTCTTTCATGGAAATTTTTACTATGCCAAGCAAGGGATATAAAATTTCTATGATTAGAGACTCGGCTCTGAGAAATTTCTACAAATATTGCAACTAGGTCCTCTTTGCAATGGACGTGGATGCAACAATTGCAGTTACCAACATCGATTACCTGCTCTCGGCCATAACGGAGAGCAGATTAACTTTGTTGCCCTCGCTTTTAAGGCCTTTCACAGGTCGATGAAGCATGGCAAGTTTGCAGCATATGCAGCCACATTTGTGCCTGCATTATAGTATCATAATGTCAGGGGAATTGGTGTTGTTGGAAAAGACGAAGACCGCACTTGCAGCTCCACAACAAGTGGATCTTATCAGCACCGAAATTGTTGATATCACAGGAGATGCAGGGACGAGTCAAGTTGTGCAGGACTCTTTGTCTACCGCTTCTGATTTTGTTGCAGACACCAACATGGCAGATGCAGAGAACTTTGATGACGACAACCAGGATGCTGCTAATTTCATAATTGAGCAGGTCCAGGATGAAACCATTCGAGCCTCTGATATTGAGATGGTTACCACCACCACCACTGTTGCTGCCTACAATGAAGATACATCTGATCAAGTAGAAGGACCAAACTCTGGAACCAGATACACCTAACTGGTTTGGCAGATGTGAACTCCGAGACAAAGCAGATGATCTTATATCTGCGAAATACTTATGCTGTTCAAAGGGGGTACTTCTTCAAAGATAGCCAAAATGTAGGAGCTAAATGATGACATGAAAAAGAAGATGACCAAACTCTTGGCTCAGCTCAATACCATGGAGCAGAGTAACAAGAAGTTTAAGGTCACATTGAGAAAATCCAACGATTGTTCCTTGCCTCTTCAGTCCGAATTGGACAAGAGAAAGGATGAGCTATTTGCTGCACAGAAGCAAATTGCTTCATTCGATTTAGAGTGCATTGCTCTTAACTATAAGGTAGACTTCTAATAGAAGAAGACAGAAGATCTGCAACAGTAGTTGGACATTGAGAAGTTGGCGAGGATAAGCGCCGACAACACACTACAGTGTTGTTCCGATGGGGGCACAATCAAAGTTGATGCAGCCAAATGGAAGCAGGTGCAATCAACGCTGCAGGACACATTCAAAAGTGAGCTCCTTCAACCTTTGTACGAGGAAAAGAACAAATTTGAAGAGGAGCTCATTGATTCGAAAGAACTATCAAAGGTTGCGTGTTCTGGTGTGAATTCACATGAGGAACACACTCAAGCCTTGAAGAATATCGAGAACCTAATGGCAGAGGTTCTGACATATTGCAAGGGGAAGCAGGAAGATTCAGGTAACCTCGACAATTCCAAAGTTTTCAGCTGCATTGGTGTGGAAGTCCATGAGGAGTTTCGTAACGCAGTAGCTGAGAATGACAGATTGAAGAGAGAACTCGAGTTGCTGCAGACCTAGATCAAAGATGCCATCTAGTAGAGGCCGATTCTGCTGACACCCACAAAGCCAAATGAACCCGAGTAACCAAGTCAAAGAAGACGGATAAGGTACTTTGGATAAAGTACTTGCGCAAGAATTTCAAATTTTTGTTGATAAAGTTCGTGTTTGGCTGCCACTGCAATTTAACTGCGAGTTGCAATGGTGTGTGGACTATTCCTTTTTGCCAAGTTTAATGGGTTATACATGGGCCGAATGGGAAGCCCCCTGGGAGAAATCAGACTTCTTAGATTTATGGAATAGGCTTAGCATGCAACAAAAAAGATGCCTTTGTTGGTCAATTTTGCAAGGAAAATTTTTGTAGTTCCTTTTGGTAGTGTAGAATTATATGTAAGTTGTACATTATTATATGCATTCGATTATTTAAAACAAAAGGAAATGGACTTTTATGAGTATTATCAAGGTCAAATTGATTGTTGGAGAAGACGTTGTCAATTTGACCTCTACCGGCTGAAGGAAGAGTCAGATTTTGCAAGGTTTGACAGAGAGAACCTATTGCAAGGAATTGACGTCTCTTATGGCTATATGCCGATTGGGAAGCTGGTTATCATTGTCATTATGAGAATGCTGTCTGTTGCATTAAAGAAAGAAGAGCTCATAATGACCATGCAAATTTTGCTACTTATTCAATGACACACTTTGGCACTCTTATCGGCCATGTCTTTACAACAATGTAGAGTCTTTATTTGGAGGGCTCCTTTGTTTGAATAAATGCTAAGTTGCTGAAGAATGCTATACCAAGGAAGGACATGTATGAAGATTTTGTTGTTGCGGCATCTGTTTATAACAGAACCTTTTTGAGGACATGTTTTGCTGATCTTGGCAATCATGTTGTTGGTCAATTCCATGAGGCCAAGAGAAGGAAAATTGAAAGACAAATTACTTTGATGAAAAGCTATCTTTGCGATTACAAAATGCTCTAGAATGATGTATACACATTGTATATATATATATATTCAAGTAAGGACTTTTTATCTTTTACGATTGTTCGAGATCCATTATGGAATGTGTTAAAGAAATATCTTATCTTTGATGTGTTGTTGATTTCGATTGTTCGCGAGGATGCTTCGCATTTCGAGGGGGGGATATGTAATAACCTATTACATGCATATTCAAATGGCATGAACCTTAATAAGAAGGCTAGCCCTAAGAGCTAAACATTCCAGAAGATACATTTATTACGCCTCAAGCAAATGTTGCAACCTTCCACGTGACAAGGATGCCACCTAGGAAATTGAACACTTGTAATTTTTCTATTGGATGGAATTAGTTAATTAAATTAAATAAGAAGCGACATATCGATTACTAAAGAGCTGCGTACTTTCGCGCTCGTTCCCTATATGTACACCACTTACAATTCAATACAACCACCGAGTTTTTCAGAAGATCGGAGAGAGAGTTTGAGTCTTCAAATTTTCCTACTCTTTACTTTCATAAGCTTTCTACTTGTTGAGTTCTTCTGTTTTTGACAGTTGGTAAGCCTCACCTTGTCGGATGTGCTTGTGATTGTAACTCTGGTCAGACACTTCCTTAGCTTGATATTGTCTTGTATGAGCAACCGTAAATTCATTGCTAAGATTGTCTTAAAACTCATTGGTTATTTGATTGCCTGTGTGATCGAATAATCGATTGCTTGGAACTTAATTGTGATGTTAATATTCGGAATCACTGTTACATTACACTGACGTATATCTGGACTTACACATCCTAAATCTTGCTATGTGTTGTTGTGAACCACACAATGCCATTCAAATTGTTTATTGTATGATTCTGGTGAAGATGACATAGACAATGGTCACAACACTATATAAAATCTACAAAGATAAATTAGGAACTTGGTCACAACAATAATTTTTTCAAGACTAGCAAGAGAGTCCCAATTACAACCCTTAGATGCATCTAATGGTCTCTATGAAAAAAAATGACATTGCATTAGTTTTGCCCAAAAAGGCAGAGATTGTTTTGTCCTCACAAAACATAAAAGAACCTCTACTTCAAGTATATTGCAAAAAAGTGGACATATGACATGTATCTATAAAGACTATAAAGAATTGTGTCCAAGTGCATGGAATAGAATATATAATTTGAACTCAAAATACACTAACACAAATAACCATGGATGAGGTTTTGGTGTATGAATATTTTGAAAATATCAGTATGGAAGTTATATATAGATCATTCAATGGAATGGATGTCGCATTAAAGTTTTCAAATCTAGGATATTCGACATTGAAATTGATAATGCATTTGATGAGAAACAAAATATGCCAATATGTGCTAATCGACATATTCACAATGAAAGGAATGATGAAGGGAGCTCCACATTCAAGAGCCTAGAGCATATGAACGATTATTTGAATCACATACCCACTACAAGCAAACTAAATGACGTACCTAGGGTACGCTTATTTGGCCAAATAGAGCTATCAAGTAGTTATTCCATGTCAAAGCATGACAAATCGATGGATATGACCTAGGTATTGATGGAGAAAAAACTTGACAAAACTATTCACACCATCCTAGTAAGTTTGAGTCTGTGGATTTTCTTGAATTCCGAAAACCACTCCTTCCTTGAAGTCATGTGCTTGGACGCTCCACTGTCGATGTACCAAGTATCCTTTGCTTCGTCACTTGTCATTAGTGTCGTAATGAACAAGTTTGAGCTTTCACCTGTATCATCTTCATATTGATCATCATCGTATTGATGTTGATCACCATAGTTGTCTTCATAATGATCATCATCAAATTGATGTTGATCAGCATAATTGGTCGCTTGCCATTTGCCTTTTCTTTGTGCTATCTCCTTTTGTTTCTTGAAACATTCACACTCCCAATGGCCAGGTTTGTTGTAGTACCTGCAATTTCCAGGTTTATTGCCTGGAATAGCCATGTCCTTGACCTCGTCCTTGATTCCAATTGGCTCGATTCGGACTATCATTGGCTTGCTCATGAAATTGTTGAAATGATCCCCGGCTTGAGGTTCCTCCTCTCGATTGATACCTACCACGACCAAATCTTCCGCCTCGTCCTCTAACTGCAAGAGCTTGATCATATCCCCTGTTACAATTATTCAAGTTCTCTTGACGTTGCTCTTCCTGCAAAAGTAATCCACCTAGCTCTTCATAGGTTGGAAGATTCTCCCGTGTGGCAATGCTTCTCACAAACATCTGATGTGACTCAACTCAAGCTATTGCTTGATAAAAAAATCTCATGTTTTTGCTTGTCAATCTTGACTAGGTGAGATCTAGGTGTGATTCTGAGTCCACCAAAGCCACATAGTTTCATGCAAATCAAGTAGATTTGTGTCTTTTGTGATATCTTTGAGTGCTCTACATGTGCTTAGAAGAAGGTGGATCAAAATCTTGTGGTGCTTCATCTTTGAAGAGAAGCTAGATCTACATTGAGAGAGATTGTCGTAGCTATTGAGATTGTGCTCTCAAATTTGTTGCAAGATCTCAATTTGTTTTTAGTTGGAGACAATTGTCAAATACTTTTCTGAAAAAGAAACAACATTTCTACTTTTTTTTTGGATCCAATACAAGTAAATCTCCTAAGTGCTTATGGCATCCATAGGATCCTTTCTCTTGGAGCAAGGTGAGAGATTGAACACCTCCACCTATTCTATTTGGAAGGTGAGGATGAAATCAATTTTGATTCTCCAAGATGTGATGGATATTGTACTTGGACTTGAGGAGGAACCTCAAGTACTTCAAGAAATCCAAAGGTACAAGGAAAGGGCAAGAATGGCCCTTCACTACATTTTGATGAATGTATCCAATGAAAAGTATTGATCGAGACTAGTACTTGCATCTCATCCAAAGAGGCTTGGGACACCCTCAAAGCCATTTATGAGGCCAAGAACACTTTTCGATTACTCACTCTTATTAAAAAAAATCTTCCAAAGCTATCAAAAGAGTGGTAAGAGTGCCTCAAACTTTGTCATGAGAGTGAAGGATCTTCATAGAGAGCTTGCATGCATAGGAGATCATCTTAATCAAAGTGAGCTAGTCCAAGTCATGCTTAATGGATTGAAAGATGAATCTTACTCTTGATGAGGATGGTTTGGATGATCAAAATACAAAGGTTGATGCTTTTGTGATGTCTTCATGTATGCTTGCTAATGATGGAGATCTAGATCCATGGTGGATTGATAGTGGAGCAAGTTCACACATGACTTTTCACAAAGAGTACTTCACTTCTTTGTTGGCATATGGAGATGCCAAGAGGGTGATCTACACGGCCAATGATAGTGAGTGTGCAATAAAAGTGATTGGCACAATTCATATTTCACTCTCTACAAATAGGAAAGTTCATTTGAAGGATTTTTGTTCATACCTTCCATTATCAAGAATTTACTTAGTGTGAGTCAATTGCTAAGTAGAGATTTCAAAGTTGAGTTTGATGGAGATGCTTGCATGATCAAAAGGAAGGATATCTTGATTGCAAAAGATAAAATAAAAGGGAAGTTGTTCAAACTAAATGCTTGTGTTATTGCTAACCAAGTTGGATTTGTGACAAGTGATCAAATACTTATTCAAGAGGTTTGGCATAAAAGGATGGGGCACCTCAAGTCATTGCAGGTCATGGCTAGAAAGAAGTTTGTGATTGGTCTTCCAAGTTCCTTAAGTAGCATCAATCATGTTTGTGAGTCTTGTGCTTTGTCAAAGTCACATAGACTACATTATACTATATCTACATCTAGATCTACAAAGCCTTTTCAAATTGTACATTCAAATATTCATGGAATCATTACAATTAGCAATAGTGGAGCTAAGATGTATGTAACTTTCATTGATGATTTTAGTAGATTTTGTTGGATCTATCTACTAAAGTTAAGTTCAAGAATGCAAGGGAGAACCAATTTTCCACAAGGATCAAGTGCTTAAGGAGTGACAATGGTGGAGAGTACATATCTACCAAGTTTAAGGCTTTTTGTGATGAGCATGGGATCAAGAGGGAGTATACAACACCAAGGACCCTACAACAAAATGGCGTGGCTGAGAGGAAGAATAGGACTTTATGTGAAAGTGGTAAAGCCATGAGGTTAAGTGCTAACCACGATAAGCCATTTTGGGATCAAGCTTTGTTGTGTGCTGATTTCTTGTGCAATAGGTGGCCGAGTGCTATTTTGGATGGAAGGACACCTTTTGAGATGCTTTCAAGAGGAGGCCAAGTGTCAACTTTCTTAGAACTTTTGGATGCACATGCTATGTCAACATTACACTTGATGATAGGACCAAGGAGGATCCATCTTTAAGGAAAGGTATATTTGTTGGATATAGTGAGGTGATTAAAGCCTACAAGGATCTCGTTACTTCTACTAACAAGGTGATTGTTGGTAGAGATGTTATTTTTTATGAGGGAAACAATACAAAAGTATCTTCAAGCATTATTGATGGTAATGTGGATGGATCTAAGATTCTTGATATTGATGTTGGATCTATCAACAAGTACAAGGCAAGGTTGGTGGCAAAAGGATATGCTCAAGAACATGGGATTGACTATGATGAAACCTTTGCACCCATGGCAAAGATGGTAAGCATTCGGGTCATCATCTCTCTTGCTACTCTTTATGGATGGGATCTATGGAAATTGGATATTACAAATGATTTTTTGAATGGTGATCTTGAGGAGGAAATGTACATGGAGGTAAACCCGGATCATTTCGGTCTTCTTTTTCGGAACAACTACAATTGGTGAAACCCATTTACTGTTGAGAACTGGATAAATAATTCCTGACTTCAAATACTTGTCAAGTTCGTCTTTCACCAGCAATGAATACTTGGGATTGACCCTATATTGACGTTGCCATATTGGTACTGCTCCTTCTTTCACGTCAATTTGGTGTTGACCAAACTCCTTGTTAATGCCTTTTAAATCTTCCATGGTTCAGACAAAAACATCATGATATTCGGTGAGCAGGTCCGTATATTGTTGTTTCTCCTTGTGAGTTTGGAGATTAACAAGAATTTGTCTGGTATGCCCTCGGTAGAGAGAGTGTCACTTGGATTAATCATACCCACAGTCATATTAGTAGAAGAATATCTTTGTATTTTTCGTTGTGAAGGTTGTGCTTTATCTGCATTGTCAGATACTTCAGTCTTTTCAATCTTGTAACAATCTAGATGATTCATTTCAATGTCTTTTTCTTTTCAAAAGATATGAAGGAAATAAGACGATTGTTTGGATGTGAAGCTTGTATCTGATTGAGCAGTTTCTCCTTCATATAGCTCAGGCTGCCATGTGATAACATGCTTGTGTAGCTTTTCTTGTTCATCATGTTCTCCAGTTTGAAACCGCAACTCCTTATTCTTCCAATGAACACTGGCATTTGCTTGATATAGCTAGAGTCTTCCGATAAGGACGAAGTAGTTGCCCATTCCGACTGCTCAGATCAAAATGAAATTCATGACAAACGATATATCTTTGATATACACTGTGACTTCTTCAGTTCGCCTACAAGCTTCCTCCTTGTCGAGTCAGCCAATTTGATCTTTCTCTGAGTAGGCTTGATATCAGTAAGTCCAAGTGCATGTGCCGTATCTTCTGTCATATAATTCATGCTTGACCAGGAGTCAATTAAACACCCTCAGAGACGTCAATTTCTGGCGCTCCCAAGCCTCCAAGATCAACTGCAAGAAGGGATATCTCAGGTAGAGAAATCTTTTTTTTCCTCCTTGTCTATGATAGACTCTTTAGCTGCTTCCTATAATAGTTGTTGTCAAATCAGCAACTGCTCGAATGTGATATTCACCCTCAAGGAGCCGATATCTGAAACAATGTCATATTGCTTCTTTGTCTGCTGCCTGAAGTCCACGACAACATTGGATGGTTTTGAACTTAATGGAACTTCATCATCCTTGTGTTCAAAAGTGACCTTCTTAGAAGCGGGTTGGATTTAAGTTCGTCTTCGATTAGAGTTTTCGCCTCCTCTGCAACATCCTTCTTAAACAACTTTGCAACATTTCAACCATAATCAAAATTGTCCTTCAAGTCTTTTTGGGTAATAGACTTGTTCTTCAACTGCTTTGTCGGATTATTCCGTTTATTCTTTTGAGTCTTAGCTAAACTCTCTTTCATTAGTTTGGGTGATTTTGAAGTGCTTCAAGTAAAAACTTTACAAACATCTTCCAAATCACTTGGCCAACTGGTATCAGTGGTCAGCATAATGCCTTCGTCAGAGCATTCAATTCTTTGTACAACTGCATCTTCCTGCTTCTTCTTTATCTCTGGTTTTGCACTTGGAGTCTGGACATATTTGTACAGCACCTTCGGCTTTTGAGGCTTTGGGCAATCTGCAGCTTGATGTCCTCCTTCTGACCAATTTGAACATAATGGGACATAGCCGATTGGTCAGCGAGGCTCCGGGCAATCGGGAGAATAATGGCCTTGCACACGACAATTATAATAGCTGGCTACCAGCTTCTTCGGCGGTAGATTGTACATAACGGGACATAGCCGATTGGTCGCGGTGAGGCTTCGGGCAATCGGTAGAATAATGGCCTTGCCCACCATAATTATAACAGTTGGCTGCTAGCTTCTTCGGCGGTAGATTGACTAGTGCATAAATAGGCTTTTGGTTTGAGCTCACTGTCTGAGCAGGTACAAAGCGCTTTGGTCCAAATTTCGGTTTGGGCTGCAACGCTGGTGTAGATGATCCTTGAACATAACGACAATGCTCCTCTGGATCTGTTTCATAGAATACAAAACATCTCCATCTACACTCTCAAAATATGAAACTTGTTTAACTTTACATTCATGGTTAGAGTGACCTGGACCTCCACATTTGGTACACCAGATATTCGGATCAGAAAAAGGTGCCTTTTGCCGCTTATCCGATACTTCGAATATCTGTACTTTTAAATCTTGCATTTTCTTTGACAGATCTGAAATATTCTTCTTCAAACCTTGTCGGTCTTTGGAGATGGTTCCTTGGAAGGCTTAGACTTCTTTGTAGTCTTTTTCTCCTTTCATTGGTTCTTATCATCTTCGGAAGAATTTGAGCTCTCTGTGTCAGAATCATTACTAGAACTTGATGACTTCAAACTATCGGATGAATCCTCTTCCGAGCTCGAATCATCAGATGAAGCTGATGACTTCTTCTTTGTCTTCTTGCTAGAACATCACTTCCGAGCAATTTTGACATTTTGTAGTTCTCTGCTGTTGCAATAACTTCATCCATGATATTCATGGGTCTGTATCGAGAGTACCTGTCAATCTTACTTGGTAGCCCTACAAGGTACCATTCTATCTGCATTGCAACAGGATAAACACCCACCAATTTTCCAATTAAGTTTTTAACCTTTCGGGTGTACATTCCCAGTGACTCCTTCTCTTTCTTTTGAACAGAGTTCACTCATGCAAGCACTCGGATAGAGTAACCAATCTCGCGGAACTGAGTGAGAAGGCTTATCTCAAGAAGTTCCAAGTGTTAACAGATGCACGATCCATTTGGTTGTACCAAATTCGGGCTTGTTTTCGCAACAGACCAGAGAATATGCGTAGTTTGTCTGCATTCGTTCCCTCACTATTGGAAACAACAATGGATTCAAACTGGGAGATGTAGCTATCAGCGTCATCTGAAGAAGTTCCCTTGAAATAATCATACTTGATTTTTGAACTAGAATTGAATCGTGGTTGAGGTGGGTCCATTTTTGGTTCAGGATTGGGATCAGGGTCTGGATCTGGATCAGGATTTGGATTTGGATCAAGATCTGATTCAGGATCATGTTTTGACTCTGGATCAGAATCAAGATTACCAATAGTCTTAAAAAGTTCGGGTTCAGGTTCTGTTTCGAATTTATCGAGTAGGTTATTGAAATAAACTTCGGCTTCTTGATAAGTAGTAAAAGGCGGTGAGCCGCGTTGAAAGGATTATTGAAGTCTTTTGAAAACGTTCTTACAAAGGCTTATGTATCTGTCCAAACGCTCAGCTCTAGAACTGCTTCAACTGCTACAGTTGGCATTCATCTTTAACTGACAAACATCTAAATCCAGTAGATTAGCAATCTTCGACAACGGCGCCAAAAATAAACATATGTCGCGATAAACTTATCTTAATTGTAAGGATATGTAGTATAAAAGATTGTCGTTCCCCAAAGAGACTGCTTATTATTGTGACTTTCGATATTTTTAACACATTTATTATTCTTGGATTAAAAGCTGGTTGTCAACGGACATTTAGAAGTATCGGCGACCAGTATCACCGATTAGGATGTGGTTTTCAAATATACAAAAGCAAAAGATATTGATGCCGACTAATCTCATATCAAACATGTTGCATTACTGATTAGTGTATCCGACTTATCGGCCAGACTGATCTATCGGTCTGTGCAACTAATAAAGTTTGTCAAACAAGCGAGGTCTGTTGCATCAAATAAACCAAGCCAGAGAAACATACAAATGTCTCAACACAATCCAAATGTAGCCTTACAATCTGTCCTCAACAACAGAATGCGCTCATTGAAAAAAACAACTGACTACTATTTAAACTACATGAGTATTTATATGCAAATTTCAGAGTATTGATTCACAACAACACAGAGCAAGCTTTAGGATGTATAAGTCCAGATATACGTCAGTGTAATGTAACAGTGATTCCGAATGTTAACATCATAGTTAAGTTCCAAGCAATCGATTATTAGATCACACATGCAATCAAATAACCAATGAGTTTTAAGACAATCTTAGCAATGAATTTACGGTTGCTCACACAAGACAGTATCAAGCTAAGGAAGTGTCTGACCAGAGTTACAATCACAAGCACATCCGACAAGGTGAGACTTACCAACTGTCAAAAACAGAAGAACTCAACAAGTAGAAAGCTTATAAAAGCAGACAGTAGGGAAACTTAAAGATTCAAACTCTCTCTGTGATCTCCTGAAAAACTCGATGGTTGTATTGAAGCGTAAGTGGTCTACATATAGAAAACGAGCACGAAAGTACTCAACTATTTAGTAACCGATATGCCACTTCTTATTTGATTTAATTAACTAATTCCGTCCAATAGTCCTAGGTGGCATCCTTGTCACGTAGCTTTGCTTCAATAAGAGACAAACACGTGAAAGGTTGCAACGTTTGCTTGAGGCGTAATAAATGCATCTTCTGGAATGTTCTACTCTTAGGGCTAGCCTTCTTATTAAGGTTCATGTCATTTCATAATTGCCCTTCGGGTTATAGTCCTTCCTTCAATCACATTTATTTAGGCCTCTTTATCTTTGATATATCTTTGAATAACTTGTCATTGTCAAAACCATTAGATATTTCTTCATATTCGATGTTTATCTTCATCAATTGAGTAGATTCATTGGGATTTTGCACACAGTAATAATTCAAGAATAATATGCATGTAATAGGGTATTACATTGATGCACATGGTGTTTATTTAAATTTTTTAGAAGACTGAGACTTCGACATTACTACACCAACAACTTCACTCAATCCAAATGCAATAATTTCTTCCAAACTAATGCGCCCCTCCAAAAGCCTACAATTAGCCTATGAATGATGCATGTACGATTACAACTTAATCATCCAATTGATGGTCTATAGTGCAATAAATGAGCCCTACTATAGAAACCAACAATGATATAAAATTGCCTAAAAAGTCAACAAAATTATGGAATAAGATGGTCTTCAAAATTGTAAATTTCCTTGAAACACCTCATTAGATAACTGAATGATAACAATACTAAAATAATTGAAGCAACACAAAATAGGAGCTCATTAACGACGTCAAACGCTCTCTCATATTTAAGCTTTCATGGCCTATTTGTTTTAGTCAAGGCTTGGGGCCCAATAATGACAATTGACAAATGTCTAGCAAATCCAAAATAATAAATGGAAGGCCCAAGTGCCCAAAACAAATATTCGGATGTCCCATAATAACATGGCACTTGGCCCACCAGTTTTTCCAGAGTATGCCTACAACTCCTATAGCTAACTTGCGACTATTCACCTGACAATTGCTTCATATAAACCAGTAATCTTAAAACTCAAGGTCATAGCACTGAACCTTCACATGTGCAACCTCATGCCAAGAGCACATGATGATTGACCAAGGATAACTGCATTGTGAATGATCCTGTCCTTAATCAAGCACTACAGTGTTTTTCAGCATGCCACGAAAAACTCTTTGCACTGCTTCAATGACCATCACACAAGCCAGCATATGTGTTAGTTTTAGATCAGAATGGCAATTTTTCAGCTCACCAATCTCCACAGAAACATCAAGTAAAAGGTGCCAACAAACTTACCAGTCAACTACTGCTTCATGACCAGCACACTAGCCATTATACATATAGCCTTAATTGCAATAGCGATGTTTTACCTCATCAATTTTCAAAAACAAAAAAGAAAACAAAAGATGTACTTAAATAACCATTAAATTCACAAGCAAACTAGCTTTGCTGCAGGAAAACGAGAAATTTGAAAAGCCTAGTACATTGAGCATTTATCTGTTTGCAACAGCTGTTGAGAAAAACCTCTTTCAACAGAACAAAAATGGCCTGAAAATTGGGAGACTGAAAACCCTTATGCATAAAAAGAATGAGAAGGCAAAAAAAACCTGGAAAATTCATTAAAAAATTATAAACACCGGTCCAAGATTCTGCAGTTATATAGCAGTGCTATATCTGGAAAACTCTAGATCTTCAGGATGAAACCAGCACTAATCTGTAGTTTATGCTGGAATGACATGAATAATCAGATTGTGTCTGAAAAGATTTTCTTCTACATATGTACCACTGGACCATTTTCTAAGCTTTGAAAACTTTCAATTTCGTGGAGGAAAAAAAAACTTCATTCAACGAGAGTTGCTTCGTTAGACTCCTCCATTCCTTTGAGATGATCAGTCTGTTAATTAAGTAATTTTATGACCTTTTTTATGACGTGGACATTTATACAACAATAAACGTGATGTATAATCTTATATTATTAGTTTCAAAGAGAAATGTTCAATTAAACTTCAAGGCATACTGGAACCTAAGGGCACCAACTGACACTGTTTACTCTTCGACCAGCTTGACCATAGTCTTGAGATCAACTTCTTTAACAAAGTTGCCAGCTATACATCTTTCCATTATGCCCACTTCTCATAAATCTACGAACAGCAACATTTCTATGCCTGTACGATTCTCAAAAAGCAAAGCAATGTCCTGATCAAAAGTAGGACATAAAAGCAATTTATCATGAATAACTTTTAGCATGCATGTAGTTGACTTTCTAGAACTATCTACATTTTTTCACCCCTGCAGCATTCTCTCGAAGGTGCCAGAAAGTGACACCTACAAGTTCATACATAAGCACATCACACAACTTAGAAGCCCGTTCGGACCAAAATGGGTCGGAACATTCCGTTCCGAACGTTCCGTACGTTCCCGAACGTTCCGGAACGTTCCTGGTCGGAACGATATTCATATCAATTTCATTATTTTAATTATTTATATGAGATTTAACCTTTGTAAAAAAAACGTACTTTTTTATTTTATTTTAGAGGGCATCGTTCCGGAACGGAACGCGTTCCGTTCCGGAACGGGCAACTAAGTCACACACGCATATAAACGCGTTTCAAGCATGGCATTCTTTTGAATCTCCACCACTCACATGCACTATTGATAGCTGTACGTAAGCAACATTTTCCTGTAAGCAACAACCAAACAAGAAGATGGCTTTCATTTCAAACTGAAATATACAATGTGGGCAAGGGCAGACAAGGAATGATTGTTTGTCGGACATCAAATATCAATCGATTAAAAAAAGACGGGTAATGAGAAGTTCGAAAGTGATCCCATTTGAGACTTGCTTAATTGGAAACAACTGACTTTGACAATCTTCTTGATTTTCCTGATGATAGGATTGCAGTACAATTAATATCAAAATGAACAAATGATAAATAGCTGCTGCAAGCAGTTGAATCAGTCTGATGTATTTATACTTTTACAGCATTCACATACCATCCAAGACCAAAGGGCGAATTGATCTGTTGAGGGTGTAATTGGCAAAAAAACCGTGTATCTGCAACATAGTTGCCTGTTCCGGAACGGAACGTGTTCCGTTTCGGAACGTGGGCAAAAAAATAAATAAATAAAAACGGAAATATATAACATGGGCCCATTCCGACCCAGGTTCAGCAGATTACAGGCAAAGAATTCAGTCCGTTCTATCAAATTTTCCTCCATGTATTATCAAAAAGATGGAAGATCACGGATGGAGGCAAATTTGGAACTGACATCCATGCTATGTAGAAAGATAGATCCTTAGATACTAGTAGCAACAAGATTTATAATAGGGCGTTTTTGTGTATCAAACCATCCATCACAAACAATCGTGCATCCATACTTGATCCACTTTATTCTTGATAATTTTCAGCTCCTTATGAAGCAATCGTGTCTCCTCAGTAATTAGCGCACTCTGAGAACCAGGTAGGAGGGGCCTTCACTGAAAAACCACCTGACTTGTGATTTGCAGTTCTCAACATTCCCTGGAAGTGTCAGCTTCTAACCCACATCAATGGAATTGCACTGGAAGAAAATTTCTCTCTTTGGTATAGCCCATGGAGTAGCCAGATTAGCACGTTGGCTCTGTATCATCATGTATTGTTTAATATGAGGTATATTTACAGGCTTCAAAATATTTACAGGTTTCATCAAGCATGCCTGTTTTTTTTAATAAAAAAAAAAACATTTCGACCCAGTACGTTCTGACCCAAAAGGGTCGGAACGGGTTTCTGATTCTGCAAGCACTGAAACAAGTCAGACATGCAAAAATAGGATGATATCTTATTGACTTTATGAATCTTTTCTAGGTCTTAGATGCTCTTACCAAACAGCATAAATGGTCATGGCGATGGAGACACAACTTACAAGAAAAGACTACCAAAAAGAACATGGTAAAAGATCCTCCTGTTTCATAGTCCACCAACAGATTGAGGTAACAAACCCTTCAGATCGCTCTGTTATGGACAGAAATATTCAGATTCACCTTTCAATCTAACTCGTTGGCGCTCTTCTGCAGATGTTCATCTTCTTCCTTGTCAGGCACGTCAATTCTTGATGATGAAGAAGCCATATGAAAATCTTCTCCATTTTTCGAAGCCTTGATAACCATCTCCATCAGTTCCGGCTCCGCATCTCGAAGAAGACTACCTGAAAAATCAAACCAAGAATAACATAAAAGAATGACACTCCCAACTGTGGGTAAGCCAAACAAATATCATTTGCTGAATGCTTTTGTTAACCTTCGGTGTAAAGAATCTTCTGCCAGACCAATTAAGCACCAAGGTCCAAACTAATCAAAGATCACTTGGCAATTTTAACTGAAGAGATTCACTCAATCAGATCAAGAAAAAAAAACATGCATCAAGGAGACTCAAGGAGAAGCCTTCCCCTGTAGAAAGAATAAAGTTCTGAAGAAGATATGTTGGTATCAAAAAGAGATCTCTAAGTTGCTGCAAAATAATTGAGTGATAGGTAATCAACATTTGGACGTTTTGTGGTGCTCAGTATTGGACCCATCACTTACTATCGACATTTCTAATCAAAATTATTGAATAAAGTACATTCACTCTTAGGCATAAGAATAGGGCACTGACCTACACCTCTGTACTGGTCAAGCTGACGGCCATAATGACTTATCACAAAGCTATTGGTGTAAATTAATCAAAAACTAGTTCTAAGACTGGCATATCTAATAATAGACTAGCTAAGCATAAGAGCAGGTTTAATTTGGCATCAGCTTGTGGAAATCATTGTGCTATCACATCCATTTGATATGTGTAGTTGGATCTTTTCTTAATACATTAGTGTTCTATGTGTTTTGGTAATCATACGTAGGTATTGAAGCACTTATCAAGAAAAGAGAAGCCACGCCTACTATTTCCAAAAAACATATCATGGATTTCAATGCGGGATACTATCGACTGGAATCCGGATCAAAGTTCATAGAGAGGTCAACTTTACATTGTAACAAACTGGAAGGGTACTTTATAGAATCTTTATAGATAGCACAAGATGTCACCAAAATTTCCAAAAACTGGCACGCTGGTTTTTGGTGCAAAGGATGTCATTCTCAGTTGAAGTTGATATATTAAGGTTCTAGTTTTAACCAGTCATATTCTTCGGTTACTAGAGCAAAGGTTACAGAATTTCAAGGTTCTAATTGCATATTAGAGTCTCCATCAATAGGTCACTAACAGATCTACAATCGCATTTGGTATGGAGTGCCAAAGTTATAATATTAATGATCCACTTTTCCGCCCATCATCTTCTTTGTCCTGTCCGAGCATAAAACTTATCTTGTTTAGGATTAAGTATTCAATAACTAGCAATTAGGAACAAAGTGATCTAGCAATATTCTGCAATTAATACATTGTTGCTTGTTGGAATATCCCAAACAGTATCGGCTACCATATGTAGAGTCTAAAAGCCTCAAATTTGCTCTTGCTTGTTTCCCTGACTGGTAGCACAACGATGAAGACAAATTTGAATTTTGTTCTGTAGCTTAATTTGTGCTTGAACACATTATAGTAGCTCACATTTGCTTCACCGCGATAAATGGCAGTTTGCTGCTACGATATTAGCTACATTAGAGCTTAGTTGCCCGTTCCGGAATGGAACACGTTCCGGAGCAGTTTGCTGCTACGATATTAGCTACATTAGAGCTTAGTTGCCCGTTCCGGAATGGAACACGTTCTGTTCCGGAACGGACCCTCAAAAAAAAAATAAAAAAAATACGTTTTTTATACAAAGGATTTTTACACTTTAATATTTAATTCGTTCTATTTTTTCTTTGAAGCTTTACCTGATAATTATTATCAATTATAGAAGATCCGTTCTTTTATTACCTGTTCAAATTATCAAAGAAGACACCAAGATAGAACGGAATCTGCTTTATCCGATTTATCTGAGGCTAGCGGAATCTATCTGAGGCTAGCAGTATCTATCAGGTAAGAAAAATTTATCAAAGAAGACACCAAGATAGATTATTTGAAGCTTTATCTGAGGCTAGCGGAATTTATCTGAGGCTAGCAGTATGCAACGAATGATCATTCTCTTGTGAAATTGAAGTGACGAACAATAAAAATGAGCTGTTGCGTATGTGGTGCTAAATCCCTGCTCGCTGTTATGAATCGTGAAGTCGCGGGCAGCAGGTGTTCTGAAATGGTGAAGTTGCAGGCCAGCAGGTGTTACCTCAATAGATTCCGCGGAAAACCAGCGTATTATGTTTTTTTTTCTACATTGTAAACAAACTCGTTCCGATTCCGTACGTTCCGGAACGTACAGAACGGAACATTCTGACCCATTTTGGTCGGAACGGGCTTCTAAGCATTAGAGCTTGTTTGCTGCTTTTACAACCTTCCAACACGGTGTTTTGTACTTGATAGCTTGCTGACATGGTATGTCTTGATTAGGGTCTGTGTGGTGCTATGATCCAAGAAGCATTAACAATGATAGGGAATATTACTGTTAATGCTTCTTTGCGGTAGTATGTGGCAATTCAAGATTTCTCATGATGTTTATTACTCATGTTGTGGCTGCTGAGATGCTTTCCTATTCCATTGATGACAAGGTGGCCTATTCAAATAAGAGAATGAATAGGTTCAAGGGACATTCTGATCAAATGGAGAGCAAGTGTTATCATGTCTTTATTACACTTGATGAATCACACCTCAGCCTATTCCTTCAAGTTCTGTAGGTTTGATTTCTGCTCCTACCTCAAGCATGTTATATCTCCAAAGCATCCTCCCATGCTTTCTTCTTTCTCTATCATTTTCCAACATACACCTTCCATTTCACCAATTCAATCTCCAAACTCTCCTCCTTTTTCTACTTCAATACACATGAGATGATGACTTTTTTCTCCATTGTTTTCCATGTGCGGATAGATGCCAAACTTCCTGAAGCAACCCAAAGTCTACAAGTATATTTGGTTGCAGTAATACTTTTGGTCTCTGTGCCATCAGCATGAACCAGCACACTTGATCGGATATAACATAAAAGTTGCTAGCAGATTCACCACCCAAACATTGGCTCCCTCCACAAGTTATCCCCTAAGCCTAACTCGATATAGTAGATACTTGTGTCCTATAATACGAGTGCACAATTGTGACCATGAATCCTCTCTCTCAAGGCGTGGTATGCTTATATAACCGTGCCCACTACACTACAAACTAGGTTGAACTGATTTGTCCCTTAATATAGAACTGACTTTAAACAATGGTCAATCCATTGATTATTATGTATACTAGGAGGGATGAACTTTTGAAAGTAATACTCAGCCCAGTAATACTTGATGTACTTTATTGATGCCATATCTATAAATGTGTTCATAACTTAATATCAGAGCCTCCTCCATCGTTGCCCATCAATGATTCTTCTACACCTCTAATGCCCTCCTTGTTGTCCATCACCCCTTCTCTAACAATATATTCGTTTTTTGCCTCACCGATGATCTTTGGGCATCATCAGAAATTATATCCAAAATGTTAGCACATAAGGGACTTGTAGAAATCAAACTGGATCTTTGACAAAATCATCTAATTCAGTTTGTCGCTTAGATACTCAAAACAGTGAATCGCTTTTTGTAACAGCTCTTAAAAACTCCTCTGTGAGTTTTTGAGGATTGTTGTATAAAAGGATTAGGTCACTTAGTCCTGTCAAGAGTGATTGGCACTTGGATAAGCCAGCTTAGTCTTGTTAGGCTCCTAGCCCCAGGTTGTTGAACACTCCAGTTAGGCTTTAGCTATAAATAGGAAGAATATTTGCCAAAATAGTCACCAAACGTATAACTAAGAGATGTTCTACATTTTCCAAAAGGAGAAGGACCTTGGAAAAACATCATCAGGGAATAATTTCAATAACAATCTCTCACCAAGGAAATCAATTCTAGTTTTTAAAAACATGAACTGATTGCCCATATCTTGCAAACAAAAACCATTGACAACTAATAGCTTTTGCATTCAACCATACCAAAAGCTTTCTTGCTTTTCTCCGTCATCACATGTTTGACAATACAAGTTTTGGAATCTTCCATAAAGAAATGCTTGATATTGATTGCGCCACAACATTCAACGATTCAACGAAGAGATACTTCAAGTTTCATCAGTAAGTTGTTGACATTCAAAAACATTACCAAATAGCACAATTTCCCCACTCCCATAGCCAATTTTCTTCTATCATTTTCCATCCCTCGAGTGTGTATTTGCTACATAGAAAATATACTCTCGAAAAATGTCATGGTAAATGCCCATAGCTGTATAATCTAGTGGGGCATATTGTGAATTTAAAATTTTAGATCACTATGCTATTCTCATTTGAGATCTTTATCCAAAATAAGGCCAACTAAATTGGGCTTATTCCTTCTATCTTTGATGGTACGTTTTGCCCACCAAGATATGTTGTGTGGTTAGGTTTTCAGCAAGCTCAATAATGAAGTCAATTGTCCTAAATCTTCTAGGAGGAAGTAGGATCTTCACTTGATTGGCTTTGCTTTTTAGTGCTCGCCTCCATCAAGGCTAATTCTACCAGCTGCACCTACTCTTGGGTTCAAATGAAGTGTCTGGAAATGTCAGAAAATTTGGTCCACACTATAGATGATGAGCTTGATGATTAAGACTTTCAGGGGTGGCCTATATAAGGTTGAAGATTGCAAAACTCCTTTGTTATGTCTGATACTATCCTAGATATAACGTTGATATTAATGTATATGAGTTTAGTCGTATCTTAACCTGGTTACAAGAATGCTTGTTTAGGTTGATCTCATCAGAAAATGTATTTCGACTCATAGGTTCATCCTCCCCCGAAATCTCTCAGGCCTCTTTAACAATTTCAATGAATCCATGAAGAAAGAAAGCCTGTAAATAAAATGCAAGAAAAAATTGTCCAACTAAGGTGATTAGAATATACAAAATCCAC
The DNA here is from genome assembly GCA_029204225.1 of Diphasiastrum complanatum. Taxonomy (NCBI): domain Eukaryota; kingdom Viridiplantae; phylum Streptophyta; class Lycopodiopsida; order Lycopodiales; family Lycopodiaceae; genus Diphasiastrum; species Diphasiastrum complanatum. The sequence goes on from CM055099.1 coordinate 10,382,751, forward strand.
GAGCTCTTAGATAAACACCTTAGCCAATCTCATAGGAAACAAGAACCTTTAAGTTTAGCAGATTTGAAAAGAAATACATCATAGTAATTACAACATGAGAGCTTGTTTCTAGAGTCACAACTCAGCAGATTGTGGATAAGAAGAATAAGGTGTGCACTCCAAGGTCTCAACATTCTCTTCTCAACACCCTCCTTCAACACTTATTCTGAGGAGGTCTGTCCAACATGGTTCATGTGGGACTCAACAGCTTGCTAACAGATATACATATGTACAAATGCACTATGCATATTTTTTATAGTTACAATTTACAGTGAGGAAGGGATACAACATCTAACAATGATCTTTGAGTCATACAATCAAAGAACTAGTAAAATTGTCAGATGTAGCGATCTCATGTCATTAATCTAAGAAAAGGCACTTGCACAATTACCAAGAGTAGTAGATACTATTAGTTGTACTTCATAGTAAAAACCTAATGAGCTGGTTGCATACCTAAGTAGTTAAATTGTCGACGTCTTCCACTTCGGACTTTTGGGTTGATGCTCTAATCAACCATACACAAAAATCAAAACAATTGCAATGACAGGATATAACAACAACTCAATCAACACAATTTTCAAACAAAACCAATTATTGATGCTAGTGCTTGTACCTTATTATATCATTTAGAAAAAGCACTCAAAAATATTGAAGGTTTCGCATTCATGAGAATGAAGATCTCTTGAGCGTTGAACATATGAGTGGTATTGCTACAAGTTGAATCATTTTCAGGAATTGGATAGCTGGTGTACGTGGGATTTACAGATCATTTCAGATCTGTTGAAGCGCAGCTAGTGATTATTATAGATCTCTTAAACAAGTCTTCACAGGTCACTGGAGGCAGTCCATTGAAAATTGATTGCTGGAGGGAGACGATTTGGACAGATGGAGGCGAAGTACTGGAGTGTTGCTATATCTGATAACAGGTTGTTTAGGTGCAAAGGGCTGCTGTTTCCGATAACAGATTTTTGAAGCGCTACTGTAGTAGGCAGATCGCTGGAGGTGGTTTGCTGGAAACAAATAGTTGAAGGCAGAATTTGTTGAAGATTGGATCCATAGTTAAGAACACTGGACCAGAACTGTTATCCACAGTTATTGTAAGTCTGCTACAGATTCTTTGTAGACAGGTTGCTAGAAACACATTTTTGAAGTAAACGTATTGTTGCAAAGACAGCTGCTACTGGTCGCTGGAGACAGATCGTTTGAAGCAGAAGCAAATTGCTGAAGGTCCAGCTCTAAAACAGCGATCAGATAGGTTGCTGAAACCTCATTTTTGAAATCTGGAAATTCAAATCAGAGCGCTGGAAAGAAGAAGAAGCATCCAACTTTTGGAACTGTCAAAGGTTTTTTGAAACCCACCATATATTGAAGAATTTTACGACAAATTCTGTGGAAGCAGCAAAGATTGATGTCATAATCTCATGAACAGGGAAGATTTTAGAGAACAAGCATTCATAGCAAAGAAGCAGGGACAAAATTAAAATAAAGGTGAAAAGTGGAAAAAGAACAAGGGGAAAAAAAAGCAGTATGGGAATTGGGAGAACAACAGTAAATCAAACAAGAAGATGAAGATGAGGCAAATCCCAACAAGAAAGGAAAATACTTTATTTGCGGTAAGAATGGCCATCACGCAAAAGAACGTTGGACAAGCAAGCTCAACAAGAATGGGGAAATTTAATATGGTTACAGGTTTAACTCATATAAATTCACATCACAAGTTCTGTGAAGGTTGTGTCTTTTGAAAACATCATAGACAAAAAATTTCTTCTAGTACAACTAGACGTTGCACTTCTACATCTCTTGTACAATAAATCAAAATACACCATTAAATCATGCTTTTTAATAGATAGTCTACCAGAGTTGAAAGCTTGCAATATGTAATACAACCAATAGGAAACGAGAAAAAAAAATGGATAATCTAGCCATCATTTCGACAAACCATATAAGCAATCAGAAACAAAAAAGACTTGAAACAAAATGTTCAACGTATCATATTTATACAATGGACTACAATTTCGTAGTCAATAAGAATAACACTACAAGAACTTTACCTTAGCCAGCTTTGCAGCATCAAGTATGTCTTCTGACAAAGAAGCCCACCTGTCAAAAAATATTTTTCAAGAAACACACCAGTCTTTAAGCTTGCTTGGTTCTTGAAAACACAGGATATGCATACTTATTACTAATCAAGGCAAATTTGAGATGCAATATATGATCCTCAAATATATTACCTCCTATTCAATTTTCATGGAGAGCTTTACATACAAATTAAGTGGAAAATGGTTAAAACTTGAATTGTTATACAAAGGATTGGTCAAATGGTTGAGAGACTCTTTTATTAGTTGCATACTACAAACAGCTGCAATTTAAACCATTGCTCCATATTTCACATTTTAACATTTTTGGCATTTTCCCTCTCCACTTACATTGTAATAGCTTTTGTACACAAATTGTCCATTTATAAAGCACCAAAATGATATGAATACATCAACATGATTACATCATAGCAGAAGCATTATTGAAGCATTTTCAAAAGAAGGAGATCAACAAAATCCTACAACTCTAATTGTAAAACAGCATCAAAATTGCTTATGATCGAGGAAAAACGAGTAAGAAGCATTAATCATTATAGTTGTTATAAGTGAGTCTTTGAAGAACTATAGCAAACATTAATTAGATTGAAACTCAGCATGCACACATAATACAATCAAAAGTACAAGATTTAGTTTTCCAAAAAAGAAAATTCTATGTTATGCATGGGCCCTACTCGATTTTGCTACTTTGCACACCAACAAGAGGTCATTGGACATACATAACATAGAATAGAGTGGCAAAGTCATGAGGAATATATCACATATTGAGCATGTAATAGAGAAAAGAAAGTGTTTCTCCTAATTCCAAAGGACTCACCATCTCTAATGACAGCAAAGTGTTATAAGCTGTCTTTCCGATATTGTGGACCTTGGAAAATAGTTATAAGCTAAACAATGCTTTCATAAAGTTCATCTTATTTATCATGTTTCACGTTTAAAGAGTGTTTTACATGAGGATGATAACTTGCTGATTGATAGACTTGTATTGTTTCAGGAGCACGGGGAGGTGATGCACAAACCTAACAACGGGACTGGAAAGACAGGCGACTTCTGTCGCATCCACCTCCACCCAACCAGTAGTTATTGACACAATGACCAACAAATGCATGTGTGGCGTAGCCCCCTCTTCATCTAGCCCTCCTACCACCAGACAACGCACCGCACCGCACCGCCGCAGTCCACTTCCGCTGCTTCCATCGCCACAGCCTCCTTTTCCGCTCAACCCTTTGCTACCACCATCACATCTGCCCCTATTGCTTTCATTCCGACATCCTCTACCTCCGTTATCGCATTTTCCACCGCTTCCATCACCATCGCTTCGTCCATGCCCCTTCTCTCCCATTCTACCTCACTCCTTTAGATTAACCCCCTCGATTCACAACTTTCTCCCGGCACCCTTGCTTGGATGAACCTCATCAACCTTTCACTGCCTCGACAAGGCCCCTCACCTCCCACGTCTCTATCCATCCTCCAAACCACCTTCAATTCCCCGCTGTCCGTGTCATCCCCTCATTCGAGCAATCTGTTTTTACACCTCTCCAAACCACTTCTCTCACACCTCCCACTTCACCTCTGAAGGCTACCGAGGGCGACAAACCATTGCCTGATGACGCATTTGTGCAGGCTACATATGCAACATCGCCTGATCGTGCTGATCCCACCGCACTTGACGGCATGCAATCACTTGAAAAATTAATCGAAGACGATGATGACACGGTGTAGATCGTCCGGACTCCATCCCATCAAATCCCAATTATCACCACCATACCGGCCGGTCCCACGGACCTTTCAACGGCCTACCAAATCTTGGGAACATTTGTCCAGGAGGCAGTAGCCACAAGAGCAAATCTAGGCGGCCGAGTATTGGAGTGGGACGAGCTACACCCAGCTGCGGGCAGAAATCAACTAGCTCCAGCAAGATCTGTTGATTGCCCAACAACACAAGCAAGCCAAGGAATCAGAAGTGCTAAAACTCAAGCAGCATGAAGCCGATCTCCAAGGGTACATCACGGCCCTCTCAAAGTCTACCACGGATGCTCAACTAAAGGTCCAGGAGGTTTGATCCCTGACTACTTGGTTGCGTGGCATAGTAAACCTCATTGGGGAACACCAAAGTGATGATCTTCAACGCTTCCAGGACTTTCAAGACATAACCTCATTCTTTACTGGCACTCTTACTACTGATTAAGACTCTTTCCAGTTTGCCATCCAGCCTTCAACACTCCTTTGTAATATACACGAAGGTAGGTATCCAATTTTCCTAAAGTATGTTTCAGTGTTAATGTTTTCCATATATTTCCCTCCTGTGTTTTGACCCCACATTCCAAACCCTCCATTTTTGGATAAAACGTATAAGTCCAACTAAGGATTCTACGCAGTGATGGATCCGGAGGTAGAACAAATACTGCTCAAACTTTAGAATAGCAAACTAATTTTGTAAAGAACAAAGATAGAGGAGAATCACACTTGACGGCTTTTTCTAGCTGCGAATGAGATAAAGATGCCAATTCTTTCCCCCAATCTACGGCCCTTAGAGCTTCCCGTTTCTTTTGCCCCTTGCTCTTCTTCTCGTCTGCGCCTTTCTCCTCGACTTCATCCTCATCCTTCGCCAGCGCACACTGGGCTAAAGGTCTCTTGGTTTTTTGCAGAACATGTCCGCTGAAAGGCCTAACTTGAACTCGCCAAAATGCTCCGCAAGCCCAGATATCTGATTGCAATCTACTCAGGATTCTATTCCCACTGCAGTCATCACCGGAATCGCAGTGTGATACTGCTGTAAGAGAATGCGTATGGAGAGCAGCAGAAAGAGGAGAGCGCAATGGATGGCAACGAAGAAGAGAGTACAGGGGAAAGGGCTGCTTCAGAGAGAAGATGGCCATCGCAGCGGCCTTCTCCATGCCTCCCGACGACAGAGTTCCTTAGTGGGGATGCCACATGCGACATCGAACTAGATCTGGATGTGGCCACATGCATAGATGCACCACATGGACGGGCCTCCACATTTAGAAGTCCAAGCCCAATAACTTGCACATCTCCATCACATTAGGTCATTCTAGACACCATTTTTTCGACATCATAGAAGTAAGAAACAATTTTTTTGATGATGACATTAGGTCATTCTAGACACCATTTTTTCGACATCATAGAAGTAAGAAACAATTTTTTTGACATCATCAGAGAAGTAAGCTGAGCTCGTAGATGTGCACATCACAATCCTAATGACATCTTGAAAGTTGAGCCAAAAAAATATGTGTGTGGCTTTGCCTATAAATGTTTGCACGTGAGGCAAGCCAGTTAGTGTTCTTCATATCAAAGAAAAGAAGAGTTGCATGAGAAGAAAAGCCTACTTTCATTAAATAAAGATGCAAAAACCAGCAATGTACAAAAGATGGAACATGAAATGTAAAACCAAAAGGCAAATTGAGTTAATTCAATATTTTTATTAAGAGATAATTAAACTAAGTTACTCAAAACCCTACTCCCTAATGTAGGTCAATAGCTGAAATAGTGATAGTGATAGGTAATCCAATAAGCTTTGAAGCATTAGTTCATGCAATTAGGGCTCGTCAAATAATTGAAGTTGGGAAGAAGGATTCAATCTCAAACCCAAGTTGGATAACCGACTTTAATTGTAATTAAGGGTGGTCTTAAACTCCATGTCTTGATAATAAATGCCATGACCAATCAGTTAGTGTTTCTAGTCACACTTTTGTCGTGGTTGAGAAACCTCCCGGTTTCACATTTTATGGATAGATGACCCACAAGTGCCAAAGTGGGAAGAAACAATTTGAAATGCTACATTGTAATCAGTTGGAAATAGACTTGCCACTCCAAAAATGCACTTGTCAAGAGAGCTGGTAGGAGCACCAAAAATACTGAAATGAGGAAGCCTAAGTTGCCATGTCACTTCAACTTTGCAAAGTAGGGTTTCCCTTTTGATCTATATCAATGAATATGAACTATATGTTTTGTACTAGCACAACATATCTTGAACATTCTAAGATTTAGGATTTAGAACTAATAAAAAACACTCATATCACCATTTTTAAATTACTAACATGCCATGAATTCGCACTCGTCGTCTACCACGTATCCACCATTTTTTGTTACTTTTTTTAGAATATCATAAATACATTCAAATGTGCATGCATCATGAAGGTGATTGTTCCAACAATTTGTCATTCATAGAAATGGTGAGTCACCATTTCTTTCCTTCTTCTCTAATAGTACTTTTGTTTTGTTGCATCTCAAGGCCATACTTCTCTCCTTTTTGGCTTCTTTGTGCTTCAAAATCCACTTTTCCATTGCAAGTACAAAGAATGAATGTTCCACTCTTTCCATGTAATGGTGACATTTTTATTACGCCACTATTTTCTTGTGGTAATTCACCTTTAACATGTTTGTTCTCTTCATCATGTTCTAATCTTGGTGCATTAGAATGTATTTCTGAGAGATATTATGTAATATAAAACAATTATTCTTGAACAAGTCAGCCTTCTGTGATGTTGTCTTCTCGACCTTGCCTTTTGTCTCACTAAGTCTTTTAGGACTTTCATAAAGTGCTCATGGTAGAATATTCATCTAGTGTGCACAGGGTTGACAATGCAAATCTCTTCAACCAAATGCATTAGAAGATGAACTTGTATATCCATGAAAGAAGTTGGAAAATCTCATTTTAACAAGCACATTGTTTCAAGCATTTCTTGTTATTTTGAATGCATTTGTCCACAAAACTCTAACCCAAGACATATTTTGTACTGCCTATCACGATTTATAGATTTATTGTGAGGGCCCTCATGGTAATAAATCATAATCAATTGGTTGAGGCCCAAAATTCATGATGGTGGATTAAGTTAGAATAAAAGTAGACTTATTGTGTTATTGTACTTTGAGTCCAGTCAACTGACTAAGACCAGTTGCCCTTGTGAAGAGGCAGTCAACGGGACACTTGTCCCATAAGTGGCAGCCCGGGCCATGCATGGGTTGCCACAAAACCCGAGCCATGCATGGGTTGCCACAAAAAAAATTATATATGTAGTGTTTAAGTTTTTGAAATACAATTTTGCGTGCTTTTTGAGAGTCTATATGTGCATGTCGATATGTGATCATGTTTGACACAAATTTTAATTGGTAGCAAAGCTTGATAGGAATTGTACGTGGTACAGAGTTGTTGAAGAGAGCTTCGGAAAAACGGTTTCTGAGGGTTCATGGTTTACGGGAATCAAAGAGCAAGAAGTGGAGCATCGATGCACTGATTCAAGCATACAGAGGTTTGTCGAGCTTGGTATTGGATACTCTAGCTTTTGCATAGCAACAAACGGGGCTAAAAATAGGCAAAAACTACAATTTTGTAATCGGTTCTTTGAAAAGACTTGGCGAGAAAATCAGTGTGTTTCTGTCTAGCATGAATGAAGTAGATGGTCTTGCTCCCTCCATATCTGTTATCCTGTAAACAGCTCTAGTTGCTAGGGTTAGGCGGAATGCATTAACCCAAGTGTAATGTCATTAGCAAAATGCTTGAAGCAAGTTTTATCTAATTCCTAATGCATTAAAGGTCGTAGCTGCTCTATCAATTGTGGTTTCTTTTTTGTGATCCATGTTATCAGCTCCTTAATCCATCTGGTCGCATATAAGGTCTCATTCTTAAGTAGTACCCAAAATTTTGTTGTCGTATTATGATGTACGTTTCTGGTAATGATCCTTGTGGTAAGCTATGTTGACAAGGTGATCTGCTCTAGAATTCTCACATCTTGGCACATTCTACATGCGGTATCTGTCGTACTAGACTTCTTATGGTCGAAGTGTAGGCTTTCAGTATCTTGTCTTTAATCTGGTAATCTCCAGTCATTCCTTCGATAAGTAATTCGGAATGTTTTCTCCTACTTCCGATGTCATTTGTAGGCCTATTATGAGGCCCTCGGCCATATTACTGGTGAAATGCGTCCCTAGAAAAATACCAAGGCTAGCTATTCTAAACTCTTCTGGATGTTCCAGTATCGCTCCTATAGCACCCTTCTGGGCTTTATGTCCACAAGTCCCATCCATTGATAGTATGTACATGGTCTATTCTGAGGAGATTTCCATTTACAAATAGGAGAAAGTTATATATAGTAACATGATTTTTTTTTTTCACATAGAGATTTTCCCCCAATAGGGTCCTCCAAAAAAGTTAGTGATTCTCGATCTTAGTCTTCGTGGTATTGTCCTCTTGGCAGGCGTGAAGTACATTTACATCATGTTCTTTGTGGGGATAGCAATTGCCAGATCCTCCAGAACTTGCTCATCGATTATGTCGATGTATATAAAAGGGCTGTCTGTTTCGTAATATGACCGACAAGGCTCTTCATACTCGCAATCCACTACAATGCGCTTGATCAATTTTTGGCTCCATAGAAAGGTCAAGTAGGAAATGTCATTGGCGCTATCCCATACCCATAGTTCTTTGGATTGTATTCGGAAGTCAACAATGGTTTTGTCCCAGGTAAAACTCCGTGCATATAGATTCAGCAACTGTGTCAGGGGGTGAAGTAACTCATGTCCTCTGACTTGAAGTTGTATACCCAACTGCTGTGAAGAAGAGTTGTTGTGCTGTTGGTCCATTCTATCAATTGTTTCTCAACAAGGGGAGGGGTTACAATCTGTTTCCACTATTTCTATACAAAGATATGTACTAAAAGTTGCAAAATTAAAAAACAAAACAATTCTACATTGTACGAGAAGGCTCTTCCCTTCACATATGATAGGTCTTTAGCTTGTTGATGTTGACCAACTTATCAAACAGTTTCCTGTTCAATTCTGCCAATTGGACTGTGTTGTTATCATAACGATTTTGTACAATATATGGGCCATTCCACTTGCGTGCAAACTTTTTCAAGTTGTGTCTAGTGTCATAATGCAATACTAACTTCCCAGTCTTGAAGGTATAATTCAGGATTCTTCTATCATGAATAGTTTTCATTCTTTTCTTAAAAGTTTTCTGGTGGATCAGTGAGGTCAATCTATACTCATCGTTAATATTATATGATATGGCTTTTGTATCGTGCTTAGACAATCTTTGGACAAACAATATTTCTACCTTAATTGGGAATGATCTTCCAAGCGTATGACAGCCTTGGTATAGGGTAGTTTCATATACTCAACTTCAGCTAGGCATTCATCCACAATGGTGTACATATTTGTCTGATGTTGGCATGATATTCATCATTCAATTGGTGATTTCTTGAGGCATGTGTCAAGACTAGGAATTTTCCCTCTCAAACCCGGTCCTAGTTAATAGTGTGTATCCTAGGATCCCCTTTTGTGTGAATATTGGTATTACTCGTGGTGTGGAGTAATGAGTAATGAGTAATGATATGATTTGTAAAGTGTACACGTGCCTGAATCTCGAACATAAGTAGTAATCCCCCCCCCCCCCCCCTTTAGAGAATACTTTCAACTTTTCTCCCCATCCCCGTTACAATGTCCCAACCCAACATTTTCTTAAACTTGTTCAACCTTTATTGTGCTAGACAAGACATCTTGTTTAGTATCAAGAGGGGGGAAGGGGGGGGGGGGAGCTTTGAAACTCACGGTGTAATCTTCACAGTCTTGTCGATCGTGATTTCGTACATGGATTGACTCATAGCCTTTGTCATATTACTGCATGGGGGAGCCAACGTGAAGATTTTGGGGTTTATCCTTAAAGTAGGCCCACAAAGAGTGTCGGGTTTTTTGTGACTTTGTGATACACATATAGTCCAGTACTTTTTTTTCACTCATTTTGGCCTTATGGGTGATGTTTGCTAGGCCCAACATATCATGATCGAAATTACAAGTTCTGCATGATTTTCAGTTCATTCCATATAAATCTCATCAAGGGTGAAACCTAGTACTGTTAATGGAAAATCCGATATATGATTTAAGCAATATTCAAATCATTAACATTGAATTTTTTTTGGATATTTCCGATTTTGCAGTTTTCTATTGTCCTATCCGTGCTCGTGGGATCGACACACCTTGGGAGTTAGGCGTTCGAGTGCTCGCCTCCCAAGGCCCGTATGTTTCAACGAGTGACTTGGGCGGGGTGTTCCAGATGCGGATTTCTCACTGTAACAATGCGTTCTTTCCTAGCCCGGGAGGTGTGTTTCACCCTCGCCAAGTATTAATACTGCCTCTTTGTTTCAAGAGGGTCGGCCCATTTTTTTTTCTCTCTTTTAATAACAATGCAATATTTCACATACAAAGATAGAATCATCATTCACATTGCATAGTAATTTAGCAAGTTGACATCATCATATAATCTCAACATAACAGGCAGGCACATTCGAAATATCAATTCATACACATGTGTTGAAAACTTGTCCCACAACTTAATGGTGTGAACGAGGGAAGCGCAGAGAGAGAGAGAGAGAGAGAGAGAGAGAGAGAGAGAGAGAGAGAGAGAGAGAGAGAGAGAGAGAGAGAGAGAGAGAGAGAGAGAGAGAGAGAGAGAGAGAGAGAGACTTGAAGTTACGTAGAAGAAGAAGTATTTTATTAACCGCAATGGTATGTACATATAGTTTAGTGAGAGAGAGAACGCGTCTCTCTGTCAGGGGCACCTGAAAAGGTGCGTCCTTTCAAAACATCTACGTAACAATAATGAAGTTTTTACTTAAACTAATAAATAAGTTGGGCTGAAACGTTCCGGTTCTGGTGTCCGTTTCTGACACCCCCCCCTTAAATAAAAACATGTCTGAATTTCAGGAACCTCCATCCCAATGTTGTTCATACAGTTTGTATGTTTTTTTGTAGATACTAACTTTGTCAAGAAGTCTCCATCATTTTGATCTGTTGGCACATATCTTAAAACAATTTTATTAAGCTCTACTTGTTGTTTGATGAAGTGATATTGAATCTCAACATGTTTAAGTTTATCCGATTGTCTTGGTTTCTTAGTAGAATTAATTGCAGCTGTACTGTCACAATACAAAGTGATTGGTAGTTTAACTTTGAGTTGCAATTATTTAGTAGAGGACATCCATAGAGCTTCTTTAGTAGCATCTGATGCAGCTTTATATTCAGCTTCGGTGCTACAAAGAGAGATTGTTGTTTGTCGTTTTGTTTTCCAAGAAATTGCTCCACCTGCCATCATAAAGACATAACCTGTCGTAGACTTTCTAGTCTCCTTGTCAGAAACCCAATCAGCATCTGTATAACCTGTGATTTCTGGAGTTTGAGAAAAGGGATCATGAGTATATGTGATTCCAAAGTCCTTTGTTGATGCAAGATATTGGATCAGACGATATAGGGCGAGAAAATGTTCTTCTTTAGGGTCTTGCATGTAACGAGGCAAGAGACCCGAGGAGAAAGACAGGTCAAGACGGGTACATGACACCAAGTATCGAAAATCTTCACGTTGGCTCCCCCATGCAGTAATATGACATAGGCTATGACTCAATCCATGTATGAAATCACCATCGACAAGACTGTGAAGATTACACCGTGAGTTTCAACCCACCCCCACCCCCCCCCCCCCCCCCCCCCCCGCCTTGATACTAAACAAGATGTCCTGGCTAGCACAATAAAGGTTGAACAAGTTTAAGAACAATATTGGGTCGGGACATTATAACGAGAATGAGGAGAAAAGTTGAAAGTATTTTCTAAATGGGGAGGGAAAATAATAACTACTCATGTACGAGATTCGAGCATGCATACACTTTACAAATCGTAGCATTACTCCACACCACAAAAGGTATTACCAGTATTCATGCAGAAGGGGATCCTAGGATTGTTGTGTCGTCTTCATAGTATAGGGTCCGAATGCTGGGAGCGTCAACCCCACCTTCACCTGCATAGCAAAAGAGAGAGAGAGAGAGAGAGAGAGAGAGAGAGAGAGAGAGAGAGAGAGAGAGAGAGAGAGAGAGAGAGAGAGAGAGAGAGAGAGAGAGAGAGAGAGAGAGAGAGAGAGAGAGAGAGAGAGAGAGAGAGAGAGAGAGAATAGATGAGTGGAGAAAACAAGAGAGTTTTTTCCTTAGATTGAGAATGTCAAATGAGTACAAATGGTGCCCTTTTATTCTTGGGGAGGCCCTTTTCCCATTTATCCTATTGGCTACTTAAAGTGGCAAAGATTGCAATCCTAGCCTTTCAAAGAAACACAAAAGATCTAATGGTGTACAAAGAAACACACCCCACCTACCACCATTTGACCTTGACTAATTATGAACCTCAGTAAACTTAAGTTAACTTAGACTTTGGACCTTTAACTTATTTATTTGCAGCAAGGGCCCATGTCACTAGAACACAACTTAACTATTTACTTAACATGCTCATTGGTGGCTGGACTTACACACGTAGGAAGCCAGTGCCTTGCAATTATTGCTCTACTATATTGTGGCGGGGCCCACTTGGTAAGGCTTGGCCAACAGTTGTTTTAGTGGTGGGACCCATTAACTTATTATTGTACAGGAAATACCCACAACAGGGTTCTCGGCCCAAAGTAGTGCGGGTCCCTTGGCACTGTGTCTACGTTTATTGTGGAGGAGAGTCGTTGTCAACCATTTATTGCTGGGACATGGATGCTTTAGGAAAAGCGTGGATATAATTCGCTTACGTAAAACCTGAGGCTTTATTTGATGATGGCGATCAGCAAGAATGTGGACTTGCCAGATTTTCAATAATATCCATAAGGGTCTAGTAGCCATTCCTGAAGACCTTGTTCATTGACAAATGGGTAGTCATTGACATCATCCATCAGAGGATCCCATCGTAAAGCTTGTTGATAGTCATCTTGATAGATTGGCGCTACTACTCTCAGTGGTATTGTCATTGTCTCCCTCAATTGGTACTGTGGTTGTTGACTACTTAGTCTATCTAAGTGCTCAAAATAAGCCTGCACTTGGTGACTTTCGTCATCAATCAATATTACCGCTCAAGGACGAGGGCTTGATACTTGAAATGCTGGCTCTTGCTGGACTGAAGGCCTATTTGAGCTTAGATTCCCTAGATTTGACCTTTTAAGAATGGATATACCCAGGTTTGGCATTGGTTTGGGATGTTGCATTGTGGAACAACGAGACTTTGGTTGAATCTTGCTCGTTGAGGGGCAATCATCAACTTTAGTCTTCCCCTAGTCATTGCACTTTCCCGTTGAAGGCTGCGTGATTGCACTTTCCCTTGGATCTTGTGCTGAATTGTCTTCAATTTGCTCTTTTGACATTGGTCCCCTTTGTAATTCATCATAAAAAAATCTTTGCAATGATTGCGCTAAGAGCCCTGATAGAACTTGCTAAAATTCCTCGGTTGCCAATTTCTTGACTTCCTCAACTATCACCTGCTTGATGGATTCTACCAGCTCTTGCTTCTATGATGTTGTTGTCGGTTTGCTCATGGGTGTGTTTGCATACCTTGGGACTTTTGTCAAAATGTCTTCTTCCTCACTAGTTTCATTTCTCGGTGGCACTAAGATTTTTCTTTTATAGTGCAATTTATCGATAGGTGGAAGGGTCACCACAGATGCATGTCAATCTATATAGGCCAAATCCCTCCTAGCTATTTGTCGATCGCACAATGGAGAATCTCGGCATGGATGGTTAACTTCGCATTGTGAACATGAGGGATAAAATGTTGATGGATCCCCTCGATGTGGACAATCAGCATAGCGGTGTTTTCCTCCACATCCATAGTACGTTACTTGTCGCGAAAGGGTTTGTTTCGTTGTCGCAAACAATTTTATTTCTTTTGACTTTTCTTTTGTGTGGAAGCCTGCAGGAACCTAGACACGTGACTACATGTCACAGAACAAATTTCATTCTATCAACAGAATAGATTTCATTCCAGCAAGCAAGACAACACAAAACTAGGAGATACACGAAAATAGAGAAACTAGATTATCAATTTAATTTTTAGAGCGATCAGTGTCTCGCTCGTTGGCGGCCTGACGCTCTGCTCTTTCGTTGTGTTCTGCTCGTTGGCAGATTTCACGCACAACTCTTTTGTCTCTAGTCTTTTTCTTTTCTGCTCTACTCACGCACATTCTCTATGTGTGTTTTGATTCAGAAAAAGAGTTTTTATCTCCACTGTGTGGAGTTTACAAGATAGCTAAACAAAGAATTACAAGAGTAGTTAACGCTAATCAACTAATCAGTTACTCTTTGTTGTTGCCACCCGTTTTAGCTAGGCGTGAAGTCTAAGACTCCAAGCCCGTTGAGCTACCAGCTGATAGCGCAAAAGATTCCCCTTCATTTCTTTCGTTTCCTTTTGTTTCTTTCGTGTGTTTTCGTTTTGCGTCGCTTTGCAGTTTTTGCGGTCCTAGAGGCGTATTTGATTTTTGCGAGTCGTTCGCAAATCGTTCGTCCTTCAGTCAAGGCATGTTGACTTTCGCGAATCGTTCGTCCTTCGCGTCGTGACAAAGTTGCAGGAGTTCACCATTTCTGACACTCCCTCTTGAACCTTGCAACTTTGCACGTTAAATCCAATTGCCTTTCTTTGCTTGGAAAAGAGTGGCTTGTCGAGCGACTTCGTGAGTAGATCTGCAATTATGTCTTCTGATTTTATGTACTGGACCTGGAGCTCTCCTTTCAAGATTAAATCTCGAATGTGACGGTACTTCAGAGGTATGTGTTTTGTCTTTGAATGGAAGACAGGATCCTGGGACAGATAAATGGCACTCTGAGAGTCCATCATCATCGTGCATGGCCCTTCTCGTGGTATCCCAATTTCTTTCAGCATCATTTGCAGCTACACTACCTCGTTTGCCACCTTTGAAGTTGCGACGTATTCAGCTTCGCAAGAAGACTGAGCTACCAAGATTTGCTTTTTGCATATCCAGCTGATTGCAGCTCCGCACGCTATGGACTTGCTGTCATTTTGCAGCTCGCCCAACTTGCATTACTGTAGTGGTGTAGCTCAAATCCTTTTCTTTCGTTTTCAGCTTTGTAGGTTAATCCCATATTCTGGGTACCCTTCAGATACTGTAGGATTTGTTTTGCCATTTGCCAATGTGCCATGCCAGGATTGGAAGAGAATTGGCTCAAGGCGTAACCATAGAAAGCTAGATTGGGTCTAGTACAAATTGTAAGGTACATTAGACTACCAATCAAGTTTTGGTAGGGTATATCTGCCATCTTCTGTTCTTCCTCTTTCGTTTTTGGGCAATCCCACTTCATCAACTTGGCTCCAGCTATCATTGGTCTGGCCTTTGATACTGCTTGAGCACCTTTCTGGCATATTTTGACTAGTGCATTTCGCCCTTTATTCGATCTCTTCTTATCTCTAGCCCGAGGCATTTTGTTGCTTCTCCTAGATCTGTGATTTCATAACTTTCAAAAATCTGACTCTTCGTGTCTTTGATCAGCATCAAGGAATTTCCTATCATCAGGGAATCATCCACAAAAATAGTCAGTATTACAAAATCTTTCCCTACTCTTTTTATGTAGACATTACAGTCTGGTTGTGTAGGATTGAAGTCTAGAGACTTCAGAAGACTATCGTGCTTTTTGTACCAAGCTCGTGATGCCTATTTTAGACCATAAATGCATCTCTGCAACCGACAGACATATTGTCGATTGTGCCCTTCACTTTATAGAAATGAATGTTACCAATGAAGTGTTAAGAGAGATCAGTACATGCACCACTGCCAAGGAAGCTTGGGATACTCTAAAGACAATCTATGAAATAAAAAATACTTCTAGATTGCTTACACTTAGAAACCAAATATTTCTAAGTTATCAGAGAGTAGATGAGAGTGCTTCATCATATGTCATGAGAGTTAAGGATCTTCATCAAGAGTTAGCTGGTATTAGTGATGCTCTTAAGAACACTGAACTTGTTCAAGTATTCCTAAATGGACTTAGAGATGAGTATGACAATATTGTGCAGTTGTTAGAGAGGATCTTCCATCCTTGGAGACACTGCAAGGTGTTCTCCCCCTGAAGAAAGCGGACAAGAGAACAAGATCCTAAGGATCAACAACTTTCATTGAAAGATGGTGGAGATGAAAAAGCACTCTTCATCAGAGAAAATTCAAGAGGCAAGGGCAAAGGACAACAACACTTCAAGAAGGACAAAGCCAAAGAAGGTGGTGAGGATCAGTCCTCACAAGCTACAACATCCAGTGGCAAGAAGAAGTTGTCAAAGATCAAGTGTTATTCTGTGGCAAGAAAGGACACTATGCATCAAAGTGTTCAAGAAGAAGAACCAATCTAAGCAAGCTAGCCTTACTAATGAGGATGAGTGTGAGGGTGTAGAAAGTGAAAGAGAGGATGCATTAATGATGTCTACTTTTTCATTTTTTTCCTTTTAAGAATGAAGAAGTCTGGTGGATAGATAGTGGGGCTAGTACCCATATGTCTAGTTCTAGGAACTCTTTCACTAATCTCATGCCATATCTAGGTGCAAAAAGGTCAATCCATACTACTAATGATGTAGAGTGTAGGATTGAGGGAATAGGTAGCATTACATTGCATGCATCATCATCAAAATCTTTTTGCTTACATGATGTACTGTAAGTACCTAGATTGACTAAGAACCTCATTAGTGTAGGACAATTGTTTGATAGTGAATTGGATGTCAAGTTTCAAGTTGACAAGTGTATAATCTCAAGAGAAAATGAAGTTATTGCTAGAGGATCTAGAATTGGTAAGTTGTACAAACTAGATTCTACGGAGAGTGCTAACATTTCAGATATTGCTTATGAGACCGAGGTTCTACAGACGGATCTGTGGCACAAGAGATTGGGTCATCCCAATTTCAAAGCCATGCAATCTATGGTCAAAGAAGGAAAAGTTGTTGGTCTACCAAAGACACTGTCAAAGGAGCTTCTACCTTGTGAAGCTTGTGTGCTGGCAAAGTCACACAGAAGGCATTTTCCTAGATCAAGTATCAAGACAAAGCAACCATTTGAACTTGTACACTCTGATGTTCATTTCTCATCAACTAAGAGAAAAGGAGGAGCCAACTGCTTTGTCTCTTTTGTAGATGATTATACAAGATATTCTTGGATCTATATGATGTCTTCAAAAGCCATGGTTTATGATGTTTTTGCTACTTTCAAAGCTTATGTAGAGAAGCGATTTCCTTTCAAGTTAAAATCTTTAAGAAGTGATAGTGGAGGAGAGTACACTTCCAATAAGTTTAAAGACTTTTGTGAGAGAGAGGGTATTCAAAGAGAATTTTCTTGCTCATATACTCCTCAACAAAATGGAGTTTCTGAGAGAAAAAATAGAACTTTGTGTGAATGTGCAAAAGCCATTAGGCTAGAAGCTTCTCTGCCTAAAGAATTTTGGGGAGAGGCAGTTGCATGTGCAAACTATCTTTGTAATAGGCTTCCAAATCTTGCAATAGGAGGAAAGACACCATTTGAGATGTTGTATAAGAAAAAGCCTAAGGTAGATCATCTTAGGATTTTTGGCTGTGTATGTGCATGTGCCTCTAAAAACTAGGAAGAAGGAAGATACTAGTGCAGTAAAAGAAATTTTTGTAGGATATGCATCCACTTAAAAAACATACAAGATTTATTTGCCCTCTATTGACAAAAATGTTGTTAGTAGAAATGTGATCTTCCATGAAAATCAGAAATTTAACTTGGATGATGCACATATCAAGGAGACTCATGCAAGATCAATCATCAATCTTGATGCTGTTCAAGAAGAGGTGAAGCCGAGGCTTGAGGAGGAGCAAATTCAAGCTACCACACCCAGAAGATCTACACAAGCAAGATCTAAGCCAAGGAGGCTCACATATGATGAAGAAGGAACGCAAGTGGAAGGTGAAACTTCCTATCATGCACTTTTTATATCAGATGAAGAGCCTAAGGATGTCCAAGAATCTTTTCAATCCAAGGAGTGGGTTGAAGCAATGATCCAAGAATTTGAAGCCTTGATGTCAAATAACACATGGGAGCTTGTGGAGCCACCAAACAACATGCATGTGATCGGATGTAAGTGGGTATTCAGAATCAAGTATAATCATGATGGATCTATCAATAAGTATAAAGCAAGACTTTGTGCCAAAGGCTACTCACAGATTAAAGGTCTTGACTATGAAGATACCTTTGCACCAATTGCAAATATGGTAACAATTCGAATACTCATCTCTCTTGCATGTTTTCACAAATGGAGTATGTTCCAGCTTGATGTTTCTAATGCATTTCTCAATGGTTACCTTGAGGAGGAGACTTATATGGAGCAGCCTCCAGGTTTTGTGAAGGAATGTGATGAATCAAAAGTTTGTCTTTTGTTCAAAAGTTTGTATGGACTGAAACAGGCACCAAGGTCTTGGTATGCAAGGCTCAATTCCTATCTTTTATCACTCGGATTTTGTCTAAGTGAATATGACCCTTCTCTGTATTATAAGTTTGTAGATAACTTTGTAATTATTCTTCTCTGTGAAGACTATTGAAATATTATCTTCCTATCTCAAGTTTGGGGTCATGTCCATGATAATTTCCACTAGATTTCATGTCGTACATATAAGGAGCGTGAATTGAGCACATATCCTTCTAGTGTAGCTTGGATTTGAGTTAGATAGGTTCAATTATGATGACATGCAGACGTTTAGATAGCATGCAAAGTCTTACTGTATGCATGCAAGCCACATGCAATTAGTGAGCAAAATAGTTTCTGTGATCTACACATGTCTAGGCAATTTTATGAGTTGACATGCAGTACATGCACCATACATGCATGCAGTTACACATGTGGATCTCTGGTAGGTAAATTAGTTCAGTTAAGTGGACTTTCCATGTAACTCCACTGTAGGAATTCGAGTCTCTCTCATGTAGGGAAAGCTGGGCATGTTTTGCCATATTGTGAATATTGAGATTTTGGTGTTTTGGACTCATTCTCTCTCTACCCGAGTTTTCTATGTATGATAATTTTTTTGACAATTTTTGCCCAAAAAATCTGGCAAAAAATATCAGCCAAACAAATTGTGGAAACGGAGTCCGCAATTACTATGCCAAAAAATTGCGGGTGGATTTTCGCAATTTTTTTATTGTTAATTTAGCCATAAAAATTGCAGAAAATTAGCCAAAAAAATTACAAGACCGAAATTGCGAATTTGCCAAAAAAATTACGGAATCCATTTCCGCAATGTTTTTGGCAAAAAATGGCAAAAATTGCAGAAATTTCTGCAACTTTTGCAACTTTTCTTGTAGTGGCCCTTACCAATGCACCTATCCTCCAGGCTCCTGATGATTCTAAAGAATTCCATGTGCATACCAATGCATCCAAGTATGCCATTGGAGCAATGCTCACCCAACTGGGAGAATTCAAAAAGGATTACCCAATCCATTTTCTTAGTAGACAATTGATACCTACTGAAGTCAATTATACCACTACCGAACGTGAAGCCTTGGCAATGGTATATGCGGTTCAGAAGTTTTGCCATTATCTTCTGAAAAAAGTTTTTGCATTCTTCACTGATCACAAGCACTATTGTATCTCATCAACAAGACTTGCACCACAGGCCATATTACTAGATGGATCCTATTACTGCGAGAATTTGAGTTTAGGATTGTGGTTCATAAGGGAGTTCAACATTTTCTAGCAGATTATATGTCTCGAATCCCTACCCTTCCTACCCCTAATCAAGGTGGCAATGATGATTTACTAGATGCCATCCTTTTCCAAGTTGACTCTACACCCGTATGGGCTAAAGAAATCACAGAATATTTAACTTCAAGACAGAGGGATCATTCATTGTCTAAACTTGAACAACGTGCATTGATTCTCAAAACTAAATCTTATACGTTAATTGCACGACAACTCTACAAGCAAGGATTAGATGGAATCATCTGACGATGTCTTACTGAAGGAGAAATACCCTCTATAATTTCTCTCACTCATGAAGGTATTGGTGCAGGCCATTTATCTTCTGAAACGATTGCTAAGAAAATCCTCTTGGCCGATTTTTGGTGGCCAACACTTCAAGGATACACACAATTACACTAAGACTTGTGATGTCTGCCAACACACAAAATGCTTTCACCAACTACATGCTTTTACACCTTGTAACCACTGATCAAGCGTTCCAAAAATGGGGGATTGATTACGTTGGACCTGTTAGTCCCGCTACTCGACACACACAATCTCGTTACATCATTGTAGCTACGGACTATTGCACAAAATGGGTTGAAGCAAGAGCTATTTGCAATGCTGACGCTCATTCTACTGCAAAAATTTTCTATGAACAAGTTATAGTTTGTTTCGGGTGTCCTCTAGAACTTATCAGTGATAGGGATACACATTTCCTTAACTCTATCATAGCAGATCTCCTTTCAAAAAAATTTGTAGTATATCGCAAAAGTTTTCCATAATATCCATGATGCAATGGCCAGGCGGAATCCACCAATAAAATCCTATGTGGAATTCTCACCAAAATCATCGAACTCCATGCTGCTCTCTGGGCTTATCGCACCACTCTGAAGAGAGCTACAGGCTTAACCCCTTTCTAGCTAACATATGGCCAAGAAGTCGTTATGCTTGTGGAATTCCATATCCCCTCCCTTCGAGTGGCCTATAATCTTGAGCTTGATACTCAACAGACTCTAGCAAACAAGTTATTCCATCTGGAGCAACTCTACGAAACACGACGGATCAACATCCATGCTCAACAAGTCCACAAACGATGACAAAAAACATGGCATGATCGATCATTGAAACTTAGAGACTTCCAGATTGGAGATAAGGTCTTGCTATACCAAACTAAACCTTCAAAGGCAAACTCAAATTTTCTGGCCAAGGTCCTTACGTCATTAAAAAAATCTTTGCCTCTGGATATGTACAACTCCAAATCCTTCAAGGCGATATCCTCGACACTGTGGTCAATGGGAGCAGACTGAGAAAGTACAATAAACCATGTTTCTATCTTGATATGTATTGATTGTTTTCTTTCCTACTGTTCTTCTTTATTTTTCTTCATTGCCTGCTTGTCATTTCGACAAATTTTTTGCTGTGCTTTCTTGTTCAAACCATCAAGATACTATCAGATTAGGTATACCAACAGTCTTCTTTGAGAAAACCACAAAAGCCACTAGTTTCAAAAGATTTGTCTCACACCATTTTAGATAGAATTCGCCTGACCCCTTTTTTACATTGCACGATTCATTTTTTGCCTCCATGAATTCTGTTTCTGAGACAAACTTTCTAGAAATAGAAAAACTTAGTTTTTTCATCAGATATCCACTATCAGAATTCGCAGACAATTTGTTGAAGATTAAAATAATTCCCACGATTTCTCTGTAATCTTCACGAATTCTGATCAAATAAATTTTTGCACTGTCAGACATTTTTTTCTATTTTGGCATAAAAAAATCACTTACAAGAATTCGTCGACCCTCAGATCGTTGCCTCAAAATTTGCGACCATCATTACCAAATCATGGACACTGAGGACGATTTCTGAGTAGAGTTGCAAATTTCTACCAAAAAAAGTCTATATATAGACCTCCACCCTTCTCTCCACGAATTCATTTTAGATTCCTGCTCTCGAGTTCATGTCAAAATTTTTCAAAATTTTCAAACTTATCAGAGCAATCTAAAATCACTGCTATTATGGCCTCCCGTGATTCCTCGCTCTCTCTGCATTGCCATAAACTCCCTAGGCCTTATTCAGGGGACATTTTTATGATTTGTGCCCTATAAGAAATGCCATGTAGGAAAGAAAAAAATAACTATAAAGTAATTATAATATCATTTTCTAACTCCTTTACGCATCTGCCTGCACTACTTTCCATGTAAATGAATGCACCTTACTTTAGTCACATCAAAATTCACTAGTGTTTAACCACAGTTAAAATATAATTTTTCAAAATGTTGAAATATTCTCTCCCAATAGTTGGGAACACTCAAAAATTTGAATTAGGAGTGACATTTCTGAAAAAGGCCTACGCCATCTCTATCTCCAACAGAGTCATTAGCGCCATCTCCAGCTTTATTATTGTCATTGTGTTGTTTGTTACTATACTACTGTACTGATGACAAAGCTTTATCATCTTCATGTGGATCTGTCACCAGAATATGCTCCGCTCAGGACGAGAAATTCAAAGCAACCCAAATTGTCAACTTTTGATATGGTCTGATACAGGAAGGAAAAGCTAAAACATGTAGATTTATGGTCATCAATAACATTGTATCCTATTGATCCATGTTCAATGCAACATCCAGATTTTCATTCGGTGAGTCAGTTAATAATGTATATGTGTCATGGTAAAAATGGCCTTTTGGGTTACTGTGGGAATTTGATGCCCTATGGGAATGCACATTCAATGCAAAGAATACATTATTTGGAAGAGGAATCAAGAAAAATATCAAAGGAGTGCCCAGAAAAAATCTACAAAGATGAAAACTTGTTTGGATGAAAATGAGATGCTCAAGGAGGAGATCCAAAGGTTGAAATCTTCTTTGCGTCATTATACAACTAGTAATGATGAGATAAAAATTGCATTTCAATCCATGCGTATCTCATATTTGTCACTTGTTAAAGATATGGATGTGCTCAACAGAAAGGTCCGAAGCAACAAGAGGAAAAGACTGGTAAACAAGGATATATGTGATTTATCATCCAGAGGAGGTCATAGAAAAAAACGAATCCGTGCATTCAAGTAAGTTATAGCTTATTTGGTTCTGAAAATTGCTTGAACTTTTTGATTTATTCATAATCACTAATTTTGTTATTTATTCATTTCAACTTTCTGTTGATTTGCTTATTATATACTGTTGTGAATACTATGAGTGTCCTAATTTCTACTGACATTTTCATGAACATTATGTTTGCAATGCAGATCAGCATTGGTTGTTGAAGACCATTTGGCCGATGAGATTTCAATTGGAAACTCACTAGGCTCTATCTTGACTTCTAAATCTATGAAATCAATGTTAAATAATAACAAAATAAAAAAGATTAAGGCTTCAGTTACTAATAGCATTATGGATGAAGTTGTAAAAATATTAGACACTACATTGCTTCAGGGGGCATGTGACGTTTCTAGCATCAGTAGGGAAGCATATGCAACAATGTTTAAGATAATAAAGGAGACATTTGCACAGGTAAATATTAAAAAGTTTCCAATCCCACAACCATTTCATCTTTTAAAAAAAAGAAGACATGTTAAACTATGGTATGCAGACAATAGTTGGTAATCCATCTCATATCAATGAAGTGTATTGCTTGAAAGGAGAAAGTCTAGCATATAACAATTCCAACAATTTATTTATTAACATTAATCAGTTATTGACATAAATTTTTATGGTATTACAAATGAGAATGTCAATAACAAGTTGATAGTTGCTCTCAAGTTAGATGAGTCTGAAATTATAAAAAGACAAAAAATGGGAAGAGTCAGTCTCACAATCATGAATGGAACACTAAATTTAGAAGACTCAGAAGGCCTCAATTTCAGTGTTCAATCAAAAAATGATATCTGGTGGTTGGCAGCATTTCAGGTATAGCAGCTCCTTCGCATAATAAATAGAAATAATCATTTTAATCTAGATTTCATTTGGAAAATCTTATCTGTGTATTATGAGACTAATCACATTTTTGTATTCTCTTATAGGTGATGAAAGAAGACCATGACATTCTCTCATGGATATTTAATAGAACGTCATATCCTGCCACCATAAAAAATCACATGGAGGGAGTTGCACTCAATATTTTTAGAATTGGCACTTTCAACATTGAAAGCAGGAGATCTGAAGACATTAAAATGTATGTTCAACATATCTCATGGCGCTAACTCTAAACACCCTTGTTTGTACTGCATGAAGACAGCAAAAGACATGACAAAAAGTACAGGAATATCAAGAAATCGAGAAGATACTAATTGGAAACCTGTATTACCGATTCCTCTAAGAAATGTTCATATCTGTACATTGCATGCGGAGGTGCATATTATAGAAAAAATAATATATCTTCACATCTTGTTTGCATGGAATTCCGTGCCAGAGGCCTCTGCAAAGGAAGCTATTTATAGATTAGATGTGATATCCAAAGCAGGCTTAATAAAGGCCACGTTAAAATAATAAAAGATGACAAGTTATTAGGTAAAACAGAAAATATTCCATGCAAGTTGAGCATTGGAGGATCTAAAGCTCGAAGATTTTTATCAAATTATTCTGGCAAACAATCTAAGGTTCAATACACGATACCCGAGGATGCAGTATCGGATCCAGGCGCATAATAGTCAACGAGACGTAATGAGAGCAAGCGACGCGCTTGAAATCGATATTCGGCAAAGCAATCGTAAATTTGCATGAAAATCCTAGCCGAAAAAGACTTATTTATATAAATTTTTTTGCACGAGTGGAGGAGTGGCAAAGGAACATGTGTCGACATGTGATTGGCCAAAATAAATGCGCCGTACCTTGAATGATTGATCTAACATCTGTCACGTGCGAGAATGACACGCGTCGATATGGGATTCGCGCACGTGTCTCAGCCCACGTGTCCCCATAATTGAGTCATCATTATTAGTACGGACATTCCACGTGGTCTAGTCATCTGACGACATGTGTCTCGTCTGTCTTTTCACACTGCAAAAATTTGCAAAAATTCATTAAAAAAAGAAAGCAAACTAGATTCAAAATTAGACATTTTAAATAAAAATAATAGAACTAAAGTTCCAAATATCGCTCTCTGGCGCAAACCCCAGGTCCGACAAGCACGTCAAATCAATGTGCGCTCGAGAGAGATATTTGAAGTTGGAGTATCGGATCCGAGCGTAAGAACAACGAGCAGAAAAGAAAAGGGTTGTGAGACGCGCTCGAATGCGATATCGGACGATGTAGTATCGGATCCAGACGCATAATAGCCAGTGAGATGTAATGAGAGCAAGCGGCGCACTTGAAATCGATATCTGGCAAAGCAATCATGAATTTGCGTGAAAATCCGAGCCCAAAAAGACATTAATAAAAAAAACTTGCACGTGTGGAGCAGTGGCGAAGGAACACGTGTCGACTTGTGATTGGCCAAATTAAATGCACCGTACCTAGTATGATTGATCCGACATATGTCACGTGCGAGAATGACACGCGTCGATTAGGGATTCGCGCACGTGTCTCAGCCCACGTGTCCTCATAAATGGGTCATCATTGTTAGTACGGACATTCCACGTGATCTAATCATCTGACGACACGTGTCTCGGCCGTCTTTTCACACGTACAAAAATTTCGTATATATAAGTCCTCGAAATCTTCATTTTTTTTCGCAAAATTTTTGCTTTTAGCTCCCGATATCGCTCTCAAGCGTGCTCTTTCATCTTTTAAGCTTTCGTCCTCTCACAGTGCACTTGAGTCTGATACCGCCTGCTGTGCAATATCGCTTTTGAGTGCGCATCTCTTTTTTGCAAATAATCTCTGTAAATCTTGCGTTCAAAACCAATATTCAGTACTGATATCAATCTCAAGCACCTTTTTGTCGCAATTTTTTTTGTTTTGATCCACTTTTGTTGTGTTCAAACTTCTTTTTGTTCATTTTCTTCTTCCGAGAATGATGGCCACGACCAAATCCACTGCCCGTGCCATCAGCACTATACAGCCATCCCATTCCCATGTTCCCCCCTGGTACTGGCCGTAGGCGTGGCAGGAAGAAGGTCTGGTTGAAGGAGATCAGAAAACTCCAAAGATCAACTGAATTGTTGATCCCTAGAGCTCCTTTTGGTCGATCTATATGGAATGTCACTCTGTCACTTGGGCTGGATGTTCGTTTTGCCGTGACAACCATGCAGGCCTTGCAGGGTGCTGTAGAAGACTTTATGTCCCAGTTTTTTGAGGATACTTGTCTTTTGGCAGTGCATGGTAAGCGTCTCACCATCATGCCAAAGGATTTCGTCATTATCAAAAGGCTTTGGGACAGATATTCTGGTTTGCATGTTGATAATGCCAACATCTCCAGAGACCTGCCTCTGAATAGAACCGACATGCCTACTACCTCTAGGAGGAAGAGAAAGTAGGTTGTCCCCAAGAAGGCTGGCTCTCGAAGGCCAGCTGCTTCCCTTCCTCCTAGACGTATCCCGGCCAAGAGACCCTGTGTCTTCTTGAGCTCTGAGTTAGATGCTAGAGAATCTAACTCAGATCAAGAATCTTCACCCAGTCCTCCTCTTGTTTTTCGTTTAGCTCCTCATCAGGTTTTATTACCAAAAGTGTTGATTACCCAAGAGGAGCTAGACAGAATAACAGAGAAATCTGTAAATATTCTTTTCACTTCTGTTTCTGCCCCTGTACATAATCTTTTTGTGAGAATTCCATACGATCCAGCCCAGGTTTTTTTTTATTCTGACCATTATAATCAATACGAGGCCTACTAGCTAACAAAATTGATCTTCTTGGCGAGTTTTTTGATTTTTTTTTTTCAGATACACGTAGAAGCTTTAGATTAGGTCCCAAATTTTGTATCGAGCTAAAAGATAAGACCTCGGAAATTTCAGATACAATAGTAGAGTATCAAATTTTCTATGTGTAAAATTACTGATATAGAAAAATTGATTGAATAGAGATCTATTTGTAAACAGAGAGACATATAAAAAAAAAAGATACAATCATTTTACTTGTAAACAACCCGTTTATGAGTTTTTTTTATTGATATCACAATAGATTCTTACAATCAGCTTGTGTCCATAGTCTAATAATGGAATGCAATTTTCCTATAATGATAAAAAGACATTGGCATGTATTTGTTGATAGTGAATCTCAATATTCTTCCATAAGTTGGATTGTTTTGCCAATATCTCTACATTCGATTTTGAGATCATGTCTTTTACGTACCTGCATAAAACTAATACAAAGTTAGTTAGAACTAGTACAGAGTTTGTATTAGAAAGTTTTGATTGAGACTATTCATAAAAGATCGAGTGTTTACAGTTACTTACGAGTCAAAGACTTCGGACAAGTCGAAGACTTCGGATAACTCACAAACTTCGGACAAGTCGAGTGCTGCTTGTGAAAAATACAGATCCTAAGTGGATCTAAACTCCAAGATCATTGGCTTGAATGCTTGCACTCCAAACTACATAAGCTAGGAATTGGCAACACATTCTATGCTACCTAGAATGCAAAGAACTTGATCAAAAAGCATTTATCACAAATGGAAACTTCCATAAACATCAAGTGCGGCCCAAAATAGCATTATACAGTCCATAATACATCAGCCTATCACTTTTGGAAAGCACCTAAGATCATACACAATAGCTTGAAGACAATACACACAACAATGCTCTCAATGGAGGAAGAAACAATGACAATGATCTATTGATCTCAATGAAGCATACAAAAGGTTTCTCCAACCTGTTCTCCACGACTTCCCTACTATTTATGGATGAGGAAGATGACTCTCTCTCCTCTCTCTAGAAGGTACTTGACCCTAGATATTCCCTATATAGGAAAAATAGCTAAAAATGGCTTATATGACCAAAATACATCAAAATGGTCTCATTTTGAAGGGTATGAAGTTTGACACTTCATCATACTGAAAAAATACAGTAAATAAAAACATTGTGGCCTGGTTCACACGTGTGAAACTCCAGAACCAAAACTATTTACAATTTTAGCCAATTTAGGCCTCAAACTAGCTAGGAAATGTTGACAATTTTCACACTCCCTCTTCAACATTGGATGCTAGTTTCAACATAGTCTTTGAGCACATTCCAAGATTAGATCTATGCATTAAATATAGGTCCTTTCCCAATGGTTTGGTGAAGATATCAGCCACACACTCCTTTGAAGAGACATGTTGAAGCTCCACCTCTTTGGCAATGACTTGATCTCTCACAAAATGGTGAGCAATCTCAATGTGCTTGCTCCTTGCATGAAAAACAGGATTGCTTGCCAAGCTTTGGGCTGAAAGGTTATCACAAAGTATGATTGGAGTCTTCTCTGGTTCCAGCAAGTGAAGATCCAATAACATCCTCTTGATCCAAAGAATCTCCTTGGTGCATGTTGTTAATGCCTTGTACTCGGCTTCGGTGGAAGATAGAGAGATAGTTGGTTGCTTCTTTGATAGCCATGAGACCACTCCATCTCCAAGATAGATTGCAAAGGCACTTGTTGACTTCCTATCCATTTGATCACCTGCAAAATCTGAATCTGAAAATCCACAAAGGTTAGGTGTAGTACCTCCATACAAGATGCCAAAATCTCTAGATCCCGAGATGTATCTAAGTACTCTCTTTCCTAGCTTCCAATGAGCCTCACTAGGATCTTGCATAAATTGACTTAGTTTACCAACCACAAAGCTTAGATCAGGTCTTGTGATGGTTAACCATATAAGAGATCCTATTAGCTTTCTATAGAGAGTAATGTCCTTGAAGGATCTTTCATTACTTCTTGTAGTTAGCTTTACATTTGATTCCATAGGAGTAGAAACAACTTTACAATCTTCCATATGAAACCTTTTTAGAATAGAGTTAACATACTTTTCTTGACATATGAATGTAGATTTAGAAGTTTTAATAATCTCTATTCCTAAGATATAATGAAGTTTACCAAGATCTTGAATTTCAAACTCTCTTTTGAGTGCCATCTTGATTTCATCTATATCTAGATTGTTACCACCACTTAAGATAATGTCATCAACATAGATCAGAAGTAAAGTGATATCATTTTCATTCAATCTAAAGTAGAGAGAATGATCATACTCACTCATAACAAAGTTTTGAGAAAGTAAGAAGGAATTGAGCTTAGCATACCAACTCCTTGGTGCTTGCTTTAGCCCATACAAACTCTTTTGGAGATAGCACACATGATTAGGCTCATCATGTGAAACATAGCCCTCGGGTTGCTCCATGTAAATATCTTCTTCAAGATCACCATTCAAGAAGGCATTAGTAACATCCATTTGCCACATATCCCAATCATAAAGAGTTGCAAGAGAGATTAGGATTCGAATAGTTACCATCTTTGCCACGGGTGCAAAGGTCTCATCATAGTCAATACCATATTCTTGAGCATACCCCTTTGCCACCAACCTTGCCTTGTACTTGTTGATTGATCCATCTTGATTTGTCTTGATCTTGAAGATCCACTTACAACCAATTGCCTTCTTGTCCTTTGGAAGCTTTACCAACCTCCATGTGTTGCTTTTGATGAGTGCTTGATGCTCATGATCCATGGCTTGGATCCATTCCTTCTTTTGAATTGCTTCACCTACACAAGTTGGTTCATCAAAAGAGGTAAGAAAAGCAAAGTTAGAGTTGTCCACCACTTGCTTTCCTTTTTCATCATAGGTTAGCCTTGATGGCTTAGCCCTTTGCCTTTGAGTCTTCCTTGAAGTTTGCTTTGGAGTGGCATCTCCATCTTCATCCAAGACATCTTGCACATCATGATGATTAGTAGGCACATCAACATCAACATCAACAACATTGGAAACATTCTCTTCATGAAAGATGACATCCCTACTTATGACAACTTTCTTTGTAGAAGGAATGTACACTTTGTAAGCCTTGCTTACTTCACTATATCCAACAAACACACCCTTCTTTGATGAAGGATCTTCTTTAGTTCTATCATCAAGTGTGATATTGACAAAACATGTACATCCAAAGATCCTACAATGCTTGACACTCGGCCTTCTACCATAAAGAACCTCATGAGGAGTTTTACCATCCAAGGAAGCACTTGTCCATCTATTACATAGATAGTTAGCACATGCTAAAGCTTCCCCCCAAAAAGACTTAGCAAGATTAGCATGTAGTCTCATTGCCTTGGCACATTCACGAAGGGTTCTATTCTTCCTCTCGGCCACTCCATTCTGTTGTGGAGTCCTAGGACTAGACATCTCCCTCTTAATCCCATGTGCTATACAAAAGTCTTTGAACCTATTTGAGGTGTATTCCCCTCCATTATCAGATCTTAAGCATTTGATCTTTGTATTGAATTGGTTTTCCATTTCATTCTTGAACTTGACAAATGCAGCAAACACTTCATCCTTACTTTTAAGAAGATAGATCCAAGTATACCTACTAAAGTCATCAATGAAAGTTGCATACATCTTTGCCCCACCATTGCTAGTTGTACTAGAAGAATGAATATCAGAATGCACAAGTTGAAAAGCTTCTTTAGATCTAGAAGTAGATCTAGAATAAGCAAGTCTATGAGATTTGGACAAGGCACAATGTTCACAAACACTATTGTTTGCAACAAGACTTTTAGGGAGACCAAGAACAAGCTCTTTCTTTGCCATTACCTCCAAAGATTTGAAGTTGGGATGGCCCAACCTCTTGTGCCAAACTTCTTGGTTTGTCAATTGCTCCCTAGCCATACATCCTTCATGATTAGAGATCACACATGCATCAAGCTTGAAAAGTTTACCATGCCTCCTACCTTGAGCAATCAAGGATCCACATTTACTTATCAAACATGCATCTCCAATGAACTCCACATCAAGTCCTTTGTCAATCATTTGACTTACACTAAGCAAATTCTTAGTGATTGAAGGAATGTACAAGACATTTTCAAGATTTGCTTTCCTATTTGTTGAAAGGGAAATAGGAATAGTGCCTATGCCTTTGATGTCACATTGACCATCATTTGCAGTGTAGATGATGTTACCTTCTCCCTCATAAGACAATAAGGATGTAAAGTATTCCTTATGTCTTGTCATGTGAGATGAGGCTCCACTATCAATCCACCAAGGATCATTATCATCTATGTTGGCTAACAAACTTGAAGTCATAACAAGTGATTCACATGTGTTATGTTCTTCCTCATCTATTGTAAGATTTCCTTGCCTCTCTCCTTGCTCTCTTTTCTTCTTATAACATTCATTTGCAAAATGACCTTTTATCCCACAATAAAAGCACTTGAACTTTGACTTATTGTTCTTAGTAGAAGAGGAAGAGGAAGAGTGATCATCATGATCAAAGTTACCACCTTTGGACCATTTCCCTTTGCCTTTACCTTTGCCCTTGAATTTGCCTTTTGTGAAGAAAGCCTCTTCACCTCCACCTTGCAAGGATGCACCATCAAGCTTTGATTGCAACCTATGTTCTTCAGCCAATAAGATTTCTTGCAAGTCAACCACACTTGGCAAGACTCTTTGAATGGCAAAACTTTGCACAAGGTTAGCATGTTCATTTAGCAAACCATTCAACATAACTTGGACTATTTCACCATCTTTTATGTTCTCATCAATGCATGCTAAATCATCACTTAGGGACTTAACTCTCAAGATAAATGCATGAGCACTTTCACCCTCTCTTTGCCTACTAGAAAATATTTGTCTCCTTAGGGTCAATACCCTAGATGTGGACTTTGATTCAAAGAGCTTCTTTAAGGCATTCCATGCCTCACTTGCACTTTGACACTTTCCAACTTCCTTGAGAAGTTCATTTGTAACATTCATTTTAATGATATGAAGAGCCCTTTTGGCCTTCTTATCAAACCTTTGTTGCTCTTGAAGTGTGAGAGGTCTCTCTTCAATTTCTGCAACTATGTCCATGAGTTCATTCAACTCAAGTAAGGACTCCATCCTCACTTTCCAAGTAGAGTAGTTTGATGAACTCAACCTTTCACTAGACTCTAGCATGATCCCACCATTGGAAGCCATGATTCTAATGTTTCTTCAACTTTTAGGTTTTGTCCTAAAGAACTTAGCACTCACTTTTCTCTCAACAAATGATAGATAAAGAGATCTATGAAGATTTAGGACCCTAAAACACTTCTATCTTGAACCTAGATGGTTTCCAAGCATAGAAAGGAAGATTGAAACACATGCAACACTTTGCACACACTAAGAATGGATTACAAAATCAAACCAACCTGAACACACTCTTGCTTAAGCTCTCAAACTTTCCAGCAAGTGACCAAATCAAGTTATGGTGTGAAGAGTTACTTGCATTCTTAGAAAATACCCAAAACTAGGATGCCAAGATTACCTAGTAATGAACAAACTTGATCAACATATGATCAACACACTAAGATATTGATTCAACCTGTAAAACCACATGTAAACCACACTTCTAAAAGTTTATAAACTCCAGCAAGTGATAAATACAAGATTTAGAGGTGAATGAATGAGCACACTTAGTGAATCACAAGACTAGCTTCACTATCTTGTCAAATCTTGGTGTTTAGATGTAGATCTAAGATCACTTCACATGAGAATGTTCCTCAACCTGTTAAGAACCTGAAAACACACTTGCATAATGGTTAACACCTTCCAGCAAATGCTCCAATCAAATTACATAAGGAGAGTTACTTACATGCTCAACAAAGTACACCAAAATTTATGCCAAAATTGATGACAATCTTTACAATATGCTCTTCACAATGGAGCTTACAATATGTTCACCCAAAAAAGGGGATCTTTCATCCAAATGGGAGCTTTGCTCAGCCTTTAGGAGAATTACAACTCACTCAAAAGAGCATTTGTCATCCACTTAAGGAGAAGTTTCATCCACTTAAGGAGAGTGTTCATCCAAGAATGGAGATTGTCAACAATAGGATTGAAAAGAACATTGTTAGTATTGAATATGCACAAGCCTCACAATCACAAATGATTAGGTGTTATGATCTGATCAAAAATAGTTTCTTTTCAGCCTCTGATCTTCAATAGACCTGAAATATGCTTTTGATCCACAAGTTCAACTCACAAAACAAAGGTTAGTAAGATTTGATCAACAAAGCAATGCAAAATCATGCTAGAACTTGATCAAACATCCAACTATCACCAAAAATGGAATACTTACTGTAAATAGAAGCCAACCAGCTCTGATACCATGTGAAAAATACAGATCCTAAGTGGATCTAAACTCCAAGATCATTGGCTTGAATGCTTGCACTCCAAACTACATAAGCTAGGAATTGGCAACACATTCTATGCTACCTAGAATGCAAAGAACTTGATCAAAAAGCATTTATCACAAATGGAAACTTCCATAAACATCAAGTGCGGCCCAAAATAGCATTATACAGTCCATAATACATCAGCCTATCACTTTTGGAAAGCACCTAAGATCATACACAATAGCTTGAAGACAATACACACAACAATGCTCTCAATGGAGGAAGAAACAATGACAATGATCTATTGATCTCAATGAAGCATACAAAAGGTTTCTCCAACCTGTTCTCCACGACTTCCCTACTATTTATGGATGAGGAAGATGACTCTCTCTCCTCTCTCTAGAAGGTACTTGACCCTAGATATTCCCTATATAGGAAAAATAGCTAAAAATGGCTTATATGACCAAAATACATCAAAATGGTCTCATTTTGAAGGGTATGAAGTTTGACACTTCATCATACTGAAAAAATACAGTAAATAAAAACATTGTGGCCTGGTTCACACGTGTGAAACTCCAGAACCAAAACTATTTACAATTTTAGCCAATTTAGGCCTCAAACTAGCTAGGAAATGTTGACAATTTTCACACTGCTCTCATGTCTTCATTAAGTCGACTTTGGCTAAGTTGATGTCGGCGGGCTCAAAACTAAAGTTGTTTTGCCAACAGGTCTGCATAAAGGTAATGAATAGATCCTCATTACCGGTATTATTAAGCTTGTCAATACTTTTATTTTATTAGCTTGAACCTGTCTTTGTCTTTTCAGCTTTATTTTTTGTTAATAATGTGTTTTTTTTCATCTCTCTCTCTCTCTCTCTCTCTCTCTCTCTCTCTCTCTCTCTCTCTCTCTCTCTCTCTCTCTCTCTCTCTCTCTCTCTCTCTCTCTCTCTCTCTCTCTCTCTCTCTCTCTCTCTCTCTCTCTCTCTCTCCCCCCCCCCCCCTCTCTCTCAATTTTTTTATTATTGTCATAGTTGGCCTTACGGGAATATAAACAATATTAATTTATCGAGCCTAAGAAACCTAATCCACTTGCAAAAGGCCATGCTAAGATTTCACAATTTAACTCTGTCTTTTAAAGGTTTCTCAACTTTGCACCCATTTCTGCAACAAAAGTATGATATATCTGCCAGAACTAGATAATTGCATGCATTCAAAAGGATGACTCATGGTTATCAAGAAGTTAGCGAGCATGACACTTGTGAAGTTTTTACCACGTGTGAGCTTCACCACACACCCTACAAGATCTTACTGAGGTATTGTGAATGCACAAGATTGATCAAAGAACAGTATGCTTGAAAAATCTAAGGCAAGAGCACAATGGCATACATCTGATGAAAAAATCTAACTCTTCACTATGAGAAATGAATGTCAGAAATAATTCTTAAGTGTTCAGTATGGAAAAAAGAGGCTGCTCTCGGGTAGAGAGAGAAAATGAAGCATAGAAAACTAGGGTAGAGAGAGAATGAGTCCAAAACACCAAAATCTCAATATTCACAATATGGCAAAACATGCCCAGCTTTCCCTACATGAGAGAGACTCGAATTCCTACAGTGGAGTTGCATGGAAAGTCCACTTAACTGAACTAATTCACCTACCAGAGATCCACATGTGTAACTGCATGCATGTATGTTGCATGTACTGCATGTCAACTCATAAAACTGCCTAGACATGTGTAGATCACATAAACTACTTTGCATGTTGCATGGACTGATTGCATGTGGCTTGCATGCATACAATAAAACTTTGCATGCCATCTAAACATCTGCATATCATCATAATTGACCCTATCTAGCTCAAACTCGGCTACACTAGAAGGATATGTGCTCAATTCACACTCCTTTCATGTACAACATGAAATTTAGTGGAAATCACCATGGACATGACCCCAAACTCGAGATAGGAAGATAATATTTTAATAATCTTCACACTCCTCCTTATAATTTATGTTCCTATCAACATAGATTTCAAAATTAGGCCAAGGTTTGACCTCATCTTCATAAATACATTCTTGAGTAGAGGCTTGGTGAGAAGATCTGCAACACAATCTGAAGATGAAACATGCTCCAATGAGATCTCTCTCCCAATGACTTTTTCTCTTAAAAAAAGATGAGCCACTTCAATATGCTTGCTCCTTGCATGAAAGACTAGATTATTTGCAAGAGCTTGAGCAGAAATGATATCATTCTTGATAATTGGTAAATCTTCATCTGCATAACACTAAATCTCCAAAAGTAGCCTTTTGATCCATAAAACCTCCTTTGTTGTGGTGGTAAGAGATTTGTATTCATCTTTACAAGATGATAAGGAAATAGTTGCCTGCTTCTTTGATAGCCAAGAAACCAAATTTCCTCCAAGAAATATAGTGTAAGCACTTGTGGATTTCCTATCCAATTTGTCTCCTGCAAAATTTGAATCTGAAAAAGTGATCAAAGTCAGATCTTCTCCTTCATAGAATAGTCCATAATCCAAGGTAGAAGATATATACCTCAAGGCTCTTTTAACCAACTTCCAATGATATAACTTTGGATCCTACATGTGTTGACTTAGCTTATGAAGACAAAAGCTTAGATCAGGCCTAGTCACTATTAACCAAATAAGTGAGCCAATAAGACTCCTATAAAGAGTGACGTCCTCAAAGGATTTTCCATCATCTTTAATAGGAACTTTTACAGTGTGCTCCATAGGTGTATCTATGCCTTTACAGTTCTCCGTATGGAATTTCCTGAGCATGGAAAGTGCATATCTACTTTGGCTTATAAATGCATGACCTTTCCAAAAATCTATTTCAAGGCCTAGAATATAGTGAAGAACTCCTAAGTCCTGCATCTTAAACTCAGTACCAAGTGCATGCTTATTTTCTTCAACTAACTTCTCATTGTTTCCACAAAGAATGATATCATCTACATAGATGAGAATGTGAAGATTTTAGCACGTGTGAACTTCACCACACACCCTACAGGATCTTACTGAGGTGTTGTGATTGCACAAGATTGATCAAAGTACAGTATGCTTGAAAAACCTAAGGCAAGAGCACAATGGCATACATTTGATGAAAAAATCTAACTCTTCACTATGAGAAATGAATGTCAGAAATAGTTCTAAGTGTTTAGTATGGGAAAGAGAGGCTGCTCTCGAGTAGAGAGAGAAGATCATACATAGAAAACTGGGGTAGAGAGAGAATGAGTCCAAAACACCAAAATCTCAATATTCACAATATGACAAAACATGCCCAGATTTCCCTACACGAGAGAGACTCGAATTCCTACAGTGGAGTCGGATGGAAAGTCCACTTAACTGAACTCATTCACCTACCAGAGATCCACATGTGTAACTGCATGCATGTATGGTGCATGTACTGCATGTCAGCTCGTAAAATTGCCTAGACATGTGTAGATCACAGAAACTACTTTGCATGTTGCATGCACTGATTGCATGTGGCTTGCATGCATACAGTAAGACTTTGCATGCTATCTAAACATCTGCATGTCATCATAAAACCTATCTAACTCAAATCCGAGCTACACTAGAAGGATATGTGCTCAATTCACACTCCTTGTATGTACAATATGAAATCTAGTGGAAATTATCATGGACATGACCCCAAACTCGAGATAAGAAGATAATATTTTAATAATCTTCACACTCCTCCTTAGAATTTATGTTCCTATCAACATAGATTTTGAAATTAGGCCAAGGTTAGACCTCATCTTCATAAAGACATTCTTGAGTAGAGGCTTGGTGAGAAGATCTGCAACACAATCTGAAGATGAAATATGCTCCAATGTGATCTCTCTTCCAATGACTTTTTTTCTTACAAAATGATGAGCCACTTCAATATTCTTGCTCCTTGCATGAAAGACTGGATTATTTGCAAGAGCTTGAGCAGAAATGTTATCATTCTTGATAATTGGTAAATCTTCATCTGCATAACACTTAATCTCCAAAAGTAGCCTTTTGATCCATAAAACCTCCTTTCTTGTGGTTGTAAGAGATTTGTATTCAGCTTCACAGGATGATAAGGAAATAGTTGTCTGCTTCTTTGACAGCCAAGAAACCAAATTTCTCCAAGAAATATAGTGTAAGCACTTGTGGATTTTCTATCCAACCTGTCTCCTGCAAAATCTAAATCTGAAAAGGCAATCAAAGTCAGATCTTCTCCTTCATAGTATAGTCCATAATCCAAGGTAGAAGATATATACCTCAATACTCTTTTAGCCAACTTCCAATGATATAACTTT
Source organism: Diphasiastrum complanatum (assembly GCA_029204225.1). Classification (NCBI taxonomy): domain Eukaryota; kingdom Viridiplantae; phylum Streptophyta; class Lycopodiopsida; order Lycopodiales; family Lycopodiaceae; genus Diphasiastrum; species Diphasiastrum complanatum. Next base: position 10,419,850 of record CM055099.1, read on the forward strand.
GGATCCTCGATGTGTTGACTTAGCTTATGAACACAAAAGCTTAGATCAGGCCTAGTCACTGTTAACCAAATAAGTGAGCCAATAAGACTCCTATAAAGAGTGAATTTCTCAAAGGATTTTTCATCATCTTTAATAGGAACTTTTACAGTGTGCTCCATAGGTGTATCTATGCCTTTACAGTTCTCCATATGAAATTTTCTGAGCATGGAAAGTGCATATCTACTTTGGCTTATAAATGCATGACCTTTCCAAAAATCTATTTCAAGGCCTAGAATATAGTGAAGAACTCCTAAGTCCTGCATTTTAAACTTAGTACCAAGTGCATGCTTAGTTTCTTCAACTAACTTCTCACTATTTCCACAAGGAATGATATCATCTACATAGATGAGAAGAATAATTACAAAGTTATCTACAAACTTATAATACAGAGAAGGGTCATATTCACTTAGACAAAATCCGAGTGATATGAGATAATAATTGAGCCTTGCATACCAAGACCTTGGTGCCTGTTTTAGTCCTTTATGACTTGTGAACAAAAGACAAACTTTTGATTCATCACCTTCCTTCACAAAACCTGGAGGTTACTCCATATAAATCTCCTCCTCAAGGTAACCATTGAGAAATGCATTAGAAACATCAAACTGGAACATACTCCATTTGTGAAAACATGCAAGAGAGAGGAATATTTGAATTGTTACCATCTTTGCAACTGGTGCAAAGGTATCTTCATAATCAAGACCTTTAATCTGTGAGTAGCCTTCAGCACAAAACAACATGTATGTGATTGGATGTAAGTGGGTATTCAGAATCAAGTATAATCATAATGGATCTATCAATAGTATAAGGCAGCTCCCATGTGTTATTTGACATCAAGGCTTCAAATTCTTGGGTCATTGCTTCAACCCACTCCTTGGATTGAAAAACTTCTTGGACATCCTTAGGCTCTTCATGTGATATAAAAGGTGCATGATAGGAAGCTTCACCTTCCATTTGCCTTCCTTCTTCATCATATGTGAGCCTCCTTGGCTCAGATCTTGCTCGTGTAGTGTGGTAGCTTGAATTTGCTCCTCCTCAAGCCTCAGCCTCACCTCTTCTTGAACAGCATCAAGATTGATGATTGACCTTGCATGATTCTCCTTGATATGTGCATCATCCAAGTTAAATTTATGATCTTCATGGAAGATCACATTTCTACTAACAACATTTTTGTCAGTAGAGGGAAAATTGATCTTGTATGCTTTTTTAGTGGATGCATATCCTACAAAAATTTCTTTTGCTGCACTAGGATCTTCCTTCTTCCTAGTTTCTAGAGACACATGCACATACACAGCCAAAAATTCTAAGATGATCTACCATAGGCTTTTTCTTAGACAACATCTCAAATGATGTCTTTCCTCCTATTGCAAGATTTGGAAGCTATTACAATGATAGTTTGCACATGCAACTGCCTCTCCCCAAAATTCTTTAGGTAGAGAAGCTTCCAGCCTAACGGCTTTTGTACATTCACACAAAGTTCTATTTTTTCTCTCAGCAACTCCATTTTGTTGAGGAGTATATGAACAAGAGAACTCTCTTTGAATACCCTCTCTCTCACAAAATTCTTTAAACTTATTGGAATTGTATTCCCCTCCAGTATCACTTCTTAACGCTTTCACCTTGAAAGGAAACTGCTTCTCTACATAAGCTTTAAAAGTAAGGAAAACATCATAAACCATGGCTTTTGAAGACAACATATAGATCCAAGAATGTCTTGTATAATCATCTACAAAAGAGACAAAGCAGTTGGCTCCTCCTTTGCTCTTAGTTGATGAGAAATGAACATCAGAGTGTACAAGTTCAAATGGTTGCTTTGTCTTGATACTTGATCTAGGAAAATGCCTTCTGTGTGACTTTGCCAGCACACAAGCTTCACAAGGTAGAAGCTCCTTTGACAGTGTCTTTGGTAGACCAACAACTTTTCCTTATTTGACCATAGATTGCATGACTTTTAAATTGGGATGACCCAATCTCTTATGCCACAGATCCTCCTATAGAACCTTGGTCTCATAAGCAATATCTGAAATGTTAGCACTCTCCCTAGAATCTAGTTTGTACAACTTACCAATTCTAGATCCTCTAGCAATAGCTTCATTTTCTCTTGAGATTAAATTTGACATCCAATTTACTATCAAACAACTATCCTACACTAATGAGATTCTTAGTCAATCTAGGTACATACAATACATCATGTAAGCAAAAAGATTTTGATGATGATGCATGTAATGGAATGCTACCTATTCCTTCAATCCTACACTCTACATCATTAGCAGTATAGATTGACCTTTTTGCACCTAGATATGGCATGAGATTAGTGAAAGAGTTCCTAGAACTAGACATGTGGGAACTAGCCCCACTATCTATCCACCAGACTTCTTCATTCTTAAAAGAAAAAGATGAAAAAATATACATCATTAATGAATCCTCTCTTTCACTTTCTACACCCTCACACTCATCCTCATTAGTAAGGTTAGCTTGGTTCTTCTTCTTGAAACAGTTTGATGCATAATGTCCTTTCTTTCCACAAAAAAAACACTTGATCTTTGACAACTTCTTCTTGCCACTGGATGTTGCAGCTTGTGAGGACTGATCCTCACCACCTTCTTTGACTTTGTCCTTCTTGAAGTGTTGTTGTCCTTTGCCCTTGTCTCTTGACTTGTCTCTGATGAAGAGTGCTTTGTCATCTCCACCATCTTTCAATGAAAGTCTTTTGATCCTCAACATCTTGTTTTCTTGCCTGCTTTCTTAAGCAATGAGAACACCTTGCAGTGTCTCCAAGGATGGAAGATCCTCTCTAACAGCATAAGTTTGCACAATATTGTCATACTCATCTCTAAGTCCATTTAGGAATACTTGAACAAGTTCAGTGTTCTTAAGAGCATCACTAATACCAGCTAACTCTTGATGAAGATCCTTAACTCTCATGACATATGATGAAGCACTCTCATCTACTCTCTGATAACTTAGAAATATTTGGTTTTTAAGTGTAAGCAATCTAGAAGTATTTTTGATTTCATAGATTGTTTTTAGATATCCCAAGCTTCCTTGACAGTGGTTCATGTACTGATCTCTCTTAACACTTCATTGGTAACATTCATGTTTAGGACAATTCTGGTTCTTTTGTGGAATGTTGTAGCTTCATTAGGTGCAGCAGTTTCTTCTTCAGCTCCACTCACAATATCCATTACATCATGTAGAATCAACAGTGATTCCATTCTGATCTTCCACATTGCATAATTGGAAAATGTCAATCTCTCACTGTGCTCTAAGAAATGTGAACCAGATGAAGACATATTCTTGGTGAGAAATTCTAGTAATGATAAAAAATGGAGTTGAAAGAATGCTGCTTGCTATCTCAATCTAGGATCTAACATAGATGTTGATCCACCCTATGAAATCTAGCAATAGATGTGAGAACAAATTCTCAATACCAAAAATCAATCTATCTTGAATTTGGATCTTGCTTCAGTCACAAAAGAAGAAGCACATGCAAGCTAGAAGTCTATCTCTCCCACGAGTTTCAAAATACTGATAAACTCTCTAGGAACTTACTTTCAACTCAAACACAGTAATATGTGTGAAATGAAAAGTCTAAGACCTCAGAACACTCACTTCTATCCAATTCTACTTGATTGACAGTGAAAATTGATGAAAATGATGAAAAAGATAGATGTGTGCTCACTTTGGCATATCCCACAAGTTGAGTGCCCTCTCAAACCCTCTGATTGCCTAAAACTCTTCTAAAAACAAATCAAATTGATTTGAAACAAGAGCAACACATTCTACTCTCCAATACCTATCCAACAAGCTATAGAACATCAAATTTGGATCATTCCTTGAGAAGTAGCACTCATTAATGAGGGCTGATTTCACACATGTGAGATCTCTGTCCGTACAGAGCTCCGCTGGATCAGATCAGCCTTGATTTGATCCACTTATGATCCACAGATTGCTTGTTTCTCAGCGAGTTTGAATCCTTCTCCAAAATGCGAGTTCCTGCAAACAAAAACACTGATGATCTGATGTATACACCCTCACCTCTTCAAAGCATGAAGCTCTGATACCATGTGAAGCTTCTAGCATGTGTGAACTTCACCACACACCCTACAAGATCTAACTGAGGTGTTGTGATTGCACAAGATTGATCAAAGAACAGTATGCTTGAAAAATCTAAGGCAAGGGCACAATGGCATACATCCGATGAAAAAATCTAACTCTTCACTATGAGAAATGAATGTCAGAAATAATTCTAAGTGTTCAGTATGGGAAAAAGAGGATGCTCTCAAGTTTGAAAAAAATTGCAAAAATGAATTTTCGCAATTGTTTTGACAATTTTTGCCAAAAAAATTACGATTAAATACTTGCAATTTGTTGGCTAAAATTGCAAAAAATATCACCAACTCTAAACCCTAAATCTCGATAGCAAGTCCTTTACCTCAAATAACGGTTGAGCTAAACATGATTGTCGTGGCATCGGATCTTTCTCTATAGTTGCACGCTACATGACATACGAAAAAAATTATGAAATTGTTAGAAAACTTATCTCTATCTCTCTTATGAGGTCCATACTTTTTATAAGGCTTTCACAATTTAGAGTATGACATCCCATGCATTGTCTTGTGTCTCAAAGTACATGTGTAATAATTAGACTCTTAGAAAGAAGTGAGGTTAAATCTCTTTAACTGTAGATAAAAGCTGAGCTGAACCCAACTGTTGTAACATTGGATCCTCTCTACAACAACATGATGCATGATCAAAACTGAAATAAGGAATATATCTCATTCTCTCTCTCTCTCTCTTTCTCATTTTCTCTTTCTCTCTCTTTGTCTCTGTCCCTCTCCCTCTCTTTATATAGATAGCTAGGACCGTACCAAGTTTCAAAAGAAAGAGATGGAGAGAGAGAAAGAAGAAATGAGAAAGCGAACTAACCTGGGATAAATTTTTTATCATTTTCATCTATATTTATACAGTCTTTCAGAGTTCTTCCATTTCTTCACTTTGTCTCTCTATCTCCTTCCTCATTTCATCTACTTGGGAAGAATACTGCATCTCTTTTCTATAGACACTTAGGCCTCTTACTCTCTTTCGTCCCCAACTATTTTCTTCTAAAATCTTCATTACTTTGTCATCGGGGTTTGTTCTTGACATATAATTAATTAAAATTTTCGTTCTACACAAAAAAAAAACATAGCTAATCAAATTTACATGCAAAATCATATACATGTTCATCATTACATTTTATAAAATTAAATACATTTAAACCATAATTTCAAAAAATATATATTATTATATCTCATATTGGGTGTTACCTTCAAAGTCTCAGCCACAGGTCAAGATCCAACTCGCATGTTTTTAGTTTGCCAAAACCTTTACTAGTATGAGCATCCACATAGATCTCGACAACAGTTGGAGCCCTATTCTTTTCTTGTGTTTGAAATTTGGCACTCAACAATAGACAAAAATAAATGACATCATGAAAAAAGAGGTTTCGCATATCGGAGTATACAAATGCAAGTTTTGTTGTATACACACATACCAATCTCATATTGATGCCCGCATATCCAGCTCGACCAACATTCGACATCTTTTGTTGTTTTGATGTGTTGATTTTATTTTGTTGACTCAATTTCTAAGCAAATTATTGTATACACATCAAGCAAATGAATAATAAGTCAGTAGTAAGATAAATAAATCATGCACTAACTAGAGATGACCAAGCATTCAAGTCAAATTTTGGTTTCAAAATACATAAATAAAATAAAAAAGTGGAATACAACTTGGAAAGTTTTGCTTTTTAAATATTGACGTAGAAGCTGGCATCTCTCCTTTTCCATCCACTCAGGACATTTTGGCGTTAAATTTTTTGCCTCTACTTTATCAATGTCGTTCTTGAGTCTCTGTCTCAATGAACGAAAACTGGACGACAATTTGTCCTTGAAGTACTGTGATGAAAAGTGGCAATCATATTCTGCCTGTGATATAAAATAAAACTCATCAAACTATCTCTCTCTCTCTCTCTCTCTCTCTCACACACACACACACACACACACACACAAATACACACACACACACACACCCTCTCTTTCACTTGAAACTCACACACACACACACACACACACACACACACACACACATAATCTATATGAGATTCAAATAAAAGTAGAGTAGTACCAACAATGCTTGATGAATTGCCTCGATTTGCACCTTTCGTACATCTCTAATTGCTGGATAATGTAGATCCAACTTGGCCTTCATCAACATGAGCATGCACATCTTATCTATCATTACTTTATCATTGAAGGTGTGCTCAAGGGGATTAGGGAATCGTCTCTTTAAATCATCTATGGCCCGACGGTTCTCAGTGATAGGGACAACCCTCCAGTCTCTGAACATATTCCTATCAAATGCCCCATGACGGAGCTCTCTCATATAAGCTAGGACCTCCTTCCCCTTAACATCCTCAACTATAGCCCCTCAAGTATCAATGTCATAGTATAATATCGGATCGGCTCTAGCAAGTGGGGCGTTGTACGAGTGAGTCATCTCTATATCTAGGCTCCTCAAAATCATCGTCACCTCCACAAGCAAAAAAACAACCACCTAAATGACTCTTACGTGGTGCTGACCTAGCAACGCGAGGTGTTGAGGTATGAGAAGTGGACCTATGTGGTGAGGGCCTCTATGATGGTATGGGTGAGGGCCTCTGTGATGGTACATGTGAATGTGCACTAGTAGGGGGCCTATGAGGACTAGCTTGTTGTGAGGCCGCTGGAGAGTTTAATATGGACCTATACTGCTGGAGAACAACATCCATTTGTTCTCTCTGCCTAGCAGATGCACTACTTAACCAGTTCATACACTCTTTATGAGACGGAGACCCAAGAGATGGAGGGTCAGACATCCGCATATTTAAAATGAACTACGATTAATATAACAATGATGAACATAAAACATAAAATTAACTATAACCACAAACCTAAACATAAACTTTATTCTCTTTTTATTCAATTTCTCGCTGATAATCCTTACCTCTGATCCACTGTTTCTAAATCTTTAATTTAAATCTTTTACCCTAAACCTCTTATACCATGTCCTCATGTATACCCTTTCTATAAATCCTTTAATCTAAACTCTAAACACTAAAGCCCTTTTCAACTGTCTTACTTGTTTTCATGATTTTAAAACGTTTATCTTTATCAAGCTGTAGCATATGCTCTTCACATTATTTTAGAAAGTTACAATTGAAAGAAAATACTCACAAACAAAGCAACAAGATTTTAATAAAACAAAACAAAGAAACAAGATTCACAATAACCAATGCTCACCTTGTCTCCAAAAACTTTGTTTCAAAAGCTTTACCCCAATAAACTTTACTCCAAACTGAGGATACTGTGATAAAAGTGAGAAAAAAAGAGTGTCAATGAGAGAGATAGACAGATAGAGACAAATAGGGAGAGGGGGAGCAAGCTTTACTCAAACTACTTTAACTCTAATAAAAGAGAAACAAAAGAGTGTCAATGAGAGAGATAAAAGAATAAAGAGTCATCAAGGTTTTCAAAAAACTTACTTTACTCCAAGCCCTACTCCAAGCTTTACACCCTTTTAAATAGCTTTACTCCTTTTGAGAAGCTTTCTTATGCTCTCTTTGAAAAGGTTTACAAGCTTTTAAATAGCTTTACCTCAAACTTTTGAAAGCTTTTGAAAAGCTTTGACCCTGATGAAAAAAAACAAACAAAAGAGTGTCAATGAGAGAGAGAAAAGAACATAAACAACAATAAACACAAATGTAATGAAGCAAAACAAGTAAACTTTTGAATGTTGGCTATGGTGCTAATTTTCTCCGCAATTTGCAATAATTTCCGCAATTTATGCCATGTCTAAAAATTGCAAAAAAAATTTCTGCAGTTTTGTCTACAATTCCTACCACGACGGGAGAAATTGCGAAAAACTTTTTGCAATTTTTTCTACAATTTCAGCCACGGAAAGTTTCCGCAATTTCTGCCATGGCCTAAAAATTGCAAAAAAAAAAAACTGCAATTTTGTCTGCAATTTCTACCACGATGAGAAAAACTGCAAAAAACTTTCTACAGTTTTTTTTGCAATTTTTGCCGCTAAAACATTTTTCGCAATTTCTGCCATGGCCTAAAAATTGCAAAAATTTGTTTCCACAATTTTGTCTACAATTTTTACCACGACAGGAGAAATTGCGAAATATTTCATTCAATGTTTTCTACAATTTCTTCCGCGAAAACAATTTTCACAGGCCACGACCAAAAAATTGCGAAATTCTTTGCCACACTTTTTTTCGCAAATTCTGTGATGACGACAGAAATTGCAGAAGTTTTTTGCAATTTTTTTCGCAATTTCTACCATGATGGTAGAAATTGCGGACGATTTTCTACAATCTTTCTGTTCAGACTATTATTTACTGTATGAAAAAGGTCGTTGAGTTAAATAAATTTATCATTAACACTAATAGGGCTACTTGTGCTTCTGCTGGACCTGAGGATAAGATTCTTTGCTTGATTGATTTGCTAGAGACCATTGACTAGGTGAAGATTTATCTTGAGTTTGTTAAAAAGAAACAACCATTGAGCCTTGTGGAAAATCTTTATAGTCGTCTTAATGATTTTGCTGAAAAGTTTGAAGAAGAAGAAAAGTTCTACAATCCGCACATTAGAAAAGTGTTCATGTGTTTGAAAATGAAAACCGGGTATGTCTCCTATTGTTACCACCCCTTCTGCTTCTGATGCTCCCGTCTCTCCTCACCCGCTTGTTTATACTGAAGATCTTGATGAAGACAATGCCTCTCAACTTGAGATCTTCTCACAAGACATTTGCGATATTGGTGACCTTTCCTCTTATGATTTCTGCCAATCCAAAAATTGCCAAGTCCCTTTTGTTCCTACTAGAATCATTGGATATAAATCCACTCTTACTTCTTACAAGCTCTAGAGTCTCCCTTCTGTTAATTTCCTTGCACCTATGCCTATTGACTTTGGATTCTGATGATTAATCTAACAACAAAAAAAATAGAAGTATGCAAATTGGCCGCTCTACACAAAAATCCTTCACTTGAGACCCCCATTTCTTTTGTTGTCATTATTTGCATGAACAAATGTGAACCCTCTTGCTGCCCCTCTGAGCAAGTTTGGGCCAGGACCAAAGGGCACTTTGAGACTAGCTTCAATAGAATGAACTTACACCAAGCTAGAATCTGGAACTAAAAAAGACCTTTCTTCAAATGTAGATGTGGTGAAAAGTGTAAAAATAGCTCTTCCATCATTTGATTTGATCATACTATCTGGTTCATTATGAATAACCTTGCCAAGTTTTTTCCTGTTGCTTCCCTCCAAAATCAGATTAACGCCTTCTTCATGTGACTAAATAAACCTGTTAGGGATGTGGTAAAATCACATATTACTTTTCTCTTTACCATGACTGATGCCTCTATTCAACTTGCCAAAGACTCCTCCGCCAAATTACTTGCACCTTTGGGAGATGCCGAAAATATTCGAGAAATAGAGTGCCTTATAAAACGTCCCAATTTTTCTACCCTCCAAGACAAGTACTTTGACAACTCAAACAAAAGGATGAGCTCTTTTAATTTGAACAATCCAAACTCAGTCATTGTAGCAACTCAGGAAGATTTTTTTTGCATTTATGTTACCAAAATAGAGTATTTGAGTTTATCCATGTGAAGCATTTCTACGCTCACGTCTTACGCAGAATTTTTGGTATTGTTGACGAGCTCTTTTATAATATTACCTTCGGTTGGACTTATCTACCAAGTGTTAAAAGTGAATGGTATTTTTTCTTCTATGTTTTTTGCCAATTTGATATAGACAACCTTCATCCTTGTCAATGTTGCACTTTTAACTGTTTCAAAAATTTTATCTCTGAAAAGTTTGGCCATGTCATTTGCACAGACTTTAAGATTGTTAAGAGCTCTCTACCACAAAAATCTTTAGAAAAAGGCCTAAATCATATAACTCTAAGACAAGCTAATGTGAATGAAGTTGCTCTAGAACTTTATGACCGATGGTTTAAACTTATGGGACTCCTACCTTCTTATGCTTCTTTAGATGGTAATACAAAAAAGGAACATGCTTTTTTTTGTAAAAGAATTGCTTTAAGTTACATTAGAAAGGGTTAATGGCTTCATGGAAATATTGAGTCTCTTTTCAAAAATAGGATTACCAAGGACAAACTACCGTTGGCCTACAAACTCTCTATACGTTTAATGGTATTGATAAAGCACAACATAATCCTTGTTTCATGTGTAAATTCTTCGCACAAAAGTTGGTCATAAAACGACTCAACAGGCTAGATTTCACTCCTTTTTCCTAATGATCAATCTAATTATGTGGAGGATTCCTTGTCATATATAACAAACATTTCCACCGACTCCTTACTAGAGTTTTTCTTGGGCAAGAATTCTCTACCTTACTTTCTCTGCACCTTTAAAGCCCACAAAGACTCCTTCAGATGGATTACTAATGCTCACGACTGCTTTACCAAACTTGCTAAATTTATCACAGGAGCTCTTAGTATGTTGTCACCATTCCTCATGGAAGGTGTAGGCCTTAAGGCGAATACATACAAGAGTATCCTAAGAGCTGATACTATTTTATACTGGCAATGTGAGTCATCTATGGATTTCTATCTAAATCTACCATCTTTGATTACCAATATGTGGGTCGCGGACATCTCAAAATGTTATGAGAACATACCCTTAGATGGCCCAGAAGGTTTAAAAACTATTATAAAAAAGGCAATAAATTACGCCTTTAAATATTCCAGACATGAACTTATGTACTTCAAATGGAATCACTTACGCAAAATTTTCAATTGGTCATGGAATAAAAAACAATCACAAGAATGGCACACTCTTGATATAAACCTATTCTATCAATGGAACGATTTGGATCTATCCCCTAGACTTTTTAAAAATAGAAAGGAAAGTGATTGAAGGATACAAAATCAGCTTTCTAAATTTATCTATTACCTTTGACCATGAATCCGGTCTTACTTGACTTTCAAAATATGACAAAAGAAGAGAACTACCCTTTCCATACTTACAGTATATACATCCGGCTTTGAATAGACCAATCTATAATTCATATAAGGTTATTGTTTCACAGGTCATTGCCACAATGTACTACTGTAACAAGCAAGAGACATTTTTAACGAGGTTGGAATTCTTGTTGATGCTTTTCAAAAAAATGGATTTATGAGAGAGAAACTCTGTCGTATCATTAATAATTTGCTTAGTTCTGAATCATTTCCTGGTTTGTCGTAATCTTTACCACATGACATTGATGGTCTTCTGGTGGGTAGTTAGCTATCCCATACGGGGACCTAACTGCCCCCGAAGGGATTCACTAACTGCGGGTCGGTTGGTGGGTTCTCTCTCTCTCTCTCTCTCTCTCTCTCTCTCTCTCTCTCTCTCTTGGAGGGAAATAGAATTTCTCACTCCTACTCACTCCTTCCAGGTTACTACCTTACCGGTGAAGAAGTTTGCTTCTCTGTCACATGCTGAAAGTGCACCCTACTTGCTTACAAATCAACGATTTGCTAGCTTACGATATGCATCCTCTTCTCTCCTGGTAAGGATGCTTTGATAACCTTCTGCTTCTTTGTGCTACTCATCACTCTAAGCTGTATAGAGGTTGTGATAGGTTAACGATGCATTGAAGTCTAGTGCCCCATGGACAACAATGATACTTCTTGATAATTGAAACCGTCCATACTGTCTCAATAGGCAACGATGCACAGTTTGGTTTATGTGATAATCCTTTGATAATGCAAGTGATAACAATGATGTAGTAACCATCTTTCCGAACAATAACTTGCTCTATATGGCTAGGAAGTCAACGATGGAGGATTGCTTCACTTATTTACATATTGTTCACACTTTTTGTGAATAGGTTGGGCACTGTCTAGCGATGGACAACAAATCGCTGTCTATTGCCTAACATATGGTTGATAATGAATAATGTCTATGTTCTATCCACCGATGGATAGTATATGCATGTTGGACTTACACGTACTCACCGATATGCACATACATACGTTGTTGTCCCCAGCAATGGACAGGAGGGTCATCTTCTTTTCATAGACTAATACTTTAAGATCATCGGTGGCTGTGGACCATAAATTTACACTATCTATTCATAGACTTTTTCACATTAATATCCTTCTCCAACTAGCGATGGAAGGATGAACACATTTAAGCTTATTTTTGACATATGTGCTCTCTTTAAAAGTGTTCATAGATCTTTTGATCTCACAGTACAAAACTAATGATATCTCATGCTGTAGTTTCATTATATTGCTCTGGCCTCTCCAGAATACTACTTGGTTCATTCTTGAACCCACTACTCGTTAAAGTGTTCATAGATCTTTTGATCTCACAGTACAAAACTAATGATATCTCATGATGTAGTTTCATTATATTGCTCCGGCCTCTCTAGAATACTACTTGGTTCATTCTTGAACCCACTACTCATTATCGCAAGGTATGCAACCAACTGGATATCTACAATGCAAGTTAACTAGCATAGTCAGAAGATGTCTTGTAATTGCTTTCTATATAACTCTCTGTAGCAATATGCTAAAAAAAATGTGTCTCTTGGCTTTTCTATGATCTAAAAGAAAAAAGCCTCCCTCACTTAAAACTACTATGGTTGTCTCTCAAGAAGCTATGTCTACAACCATTCAAGTATGCTTTCTGAGTTTAAACAAACTCTTTGCAATTTCAATAAGTATGGTAGGTTGATTGCATATAGTGTATGATATATCAAAGCTTCTACACTGGTTCAATTGTTCTCTCCTCCTTTTCTTTCCCCTTCAAAAAAAAAGAAGGAGAAATGACATAAGGCCACAAGCAAGTCAAACTAAATCAACCAAAAATAATAATTGGTCAGTGAAAGTAATCGTAAGCACTCCAATAATATGATTACAGACAACATGGATATGCGTAAGAATCGTAGTTTCTACTAAAGGATTAGAATGGCACGAATCTGCCCTAATACCAATATAGTCTCTTACTCAGTATTAATCACATCTTTCCTATACAGTGTCTTGGTACCATAGATGTTATGTCATTCCGATATAACATTTATGATAACATATCACCTTACCCATGTTAGTGTTACTTTAGACTCTTGGTGAGATACAACTAGTAAGCATCGATTTGCTTAGGAGTATGGATAGCAGTGCGTGACTTACCTTACTCTTTAAGGGTCACTTGGGTCAGTATAGCATGGACTTGCTTTGATACCAGTACACGTGTTTACACCAAGTCTTTTGGCTAAGTAAAACTTAAAACGGTTTAAACTTTTCATACTCATTTTATTTAAAATGAACTGATATGGACCAATTGATTGTAAGATGATCAGTATGGCATTTGCCCTGATACGGTGATATAACGGCTTGGCCGCTAGAACATCATATGTATGGGAAGACTGGACTATATTTTAAAATGCTATTCAAAGCTGTTAAGTAGTATAACTTCTTTTGGACATGAATAAAAATTGTCGTTCAGCTATGACACTTGTCTTCCTCACTGAACTAACTTGAGCAGTTTTGTTTTGTGGCAAGTATCAGTTGTACGTCTTGAAAGTGGTTATGCTTTATGGTGCTTTCTAGTACTGTATTTTACCTTGTTGGATTATGAATAAAGGCTTCAAAGAGCTTCAGTCTTACTTTGTCAAGAGGAACTAAGTACAGTCTTGTATCTCTCTCTCTCTCTCTCTCTCTCTCTCTCTCTCTCTCTCTCTCTCTCTCTCTCTCTCTCTCTCTCTCTCTCTCTCTCTCTCTCTCTCTCTCTCTCTCTCTCTCTCTCTCTCTCTCTCTCTCTCTCTCTCTCTCTCTCTCTCTCTCTCTCTCAATCTATAGCTAACCTAGATCCCCTTGTTGGATTTCAATCCTCTCTCTCTCTCTCTCTCTCTCTCTCTCTCTCTCTCTCTCTCTCTCTCTCTCTCTCTCTCTCTCTCTCTCTCTCTCTCTCTCTAATCCTATAGCTAATCTATATACATTCACTTTTTGTATGATTACTTGTATAGTTGCACAATCTGTAAAAATACACATGATTGTCGAACAATCTGCAGAAATACACAAGATTGCCAATAGGTGACTACTCGACAAAATATTAAATCAACAACGACAAAGTATCGAATAAAAAATGACAAAGTATCGAAATCGGCAATTGTCAAAGCATCTTTCGTAACCTTTCAAGCATCAACTATCAACATCGATTCAACTATTCAACTCGACTATTTCGATTCGATTCAATTGACCATCTTTCAACCTTGAGTGATTTTCGGCCTTATCTTTCAAGATGGATAGAATCTTCAATAGAATAAGATTCCATCATATGGCGACTACCAATAACTAAACATAGTGCCTTAATCCATCTTGTAAATGCATCAAATAAACATTCTTTTAATTAGCTACCATGTACATATATATCAATAATAACTCAACAATGAGACTATGCATCAAATGCAACAGAGCGAAATGTCATTCAAAGCCCATCTCTCTCTCTGATATCCAGAGAATAGACTTAGAGAGATTGTGCATCTGCAAGCAGTAGGACACGTACACTTTCTCAACATTATTGAATTGTTCCAAAATTATTGTATCGTGTTGAGTTTTGTTGCTTGTGTCAAAATTTTGTTATGTATGAGTCGAGTCTTTTGTAGATAGATAATTTGTAGATTCAATCATCATTTTTATGACTGATAGCGAATGTCGATTGTAATACTTCTTACTCGACTTTCCACCACATTCTCACAATTAAATGATCTTGTGTGTGACTATGGAATTAATTGTTTCAATTCTCGTGATGAGGATGGCAGACTAGACAATAAGTTCATGACAACCTGCAAACCTTTGATGACTGAACCTATGGCTGCCATTTGATGTGATTCTAAATAGAATCACCTTCTAACATTCTAAAGCGAAAATATTTTACTTCAAATGTAGTTTTGAAGTGATGTCCCTCACTTCGTAGAGTGTGCTCAAAATCTCCCAAGCTTTCTTAGAAGATTGGGCTTGTATGATTTTGCCAATATGTGTGTCTGATATATTAAGAGTGATTAAGACGACATCCCTACCATCCCTAAGCTTTCATTTAGAAATGGCTTGCTCAGTTCAACAACAACAACAAGACCAGCAAGCCAATGCAGTAATCAAAATAAAATAGAATCTTGAAGATAAAGATGAGAAGAACACATTCATGGTGATTTATCACCAGGTTGATCAATAAGAGAAATGGTACCTCGATTATGGAGCGACACAACATATGGCAAGCCATCAAGAATGGTTCAAATACTATTTGGCTTACAACATGAAGAAATTTGTTCACCTTGGAGATAACAGCTCACACAAACTCATAAAGAGTATTTCTCCTCTTTATCAACTTATAAAAGTGAGAAATAAATTCTACATGGCAAATGATGGTGTGAAGAGTGCTTTGTCATCTCCACCATCCTTCAATGAAAGTTTGTTGATCCTCAACATCTTGTTATCTTGCCTACTTTCTTCAGCAATGAGAACTCCTTGAAGAGTCTCCAAAGATGGAAGCTCCTCCTTGAGAGTATAAGTCTTCACAATATTGTCACACTCATCTCTTAGTCCATTAAGGACTACTTGAACAAGTTCAGTGTTCTTAGAAGCATCACCAATACTAGCTAACTCTTGATGAAGATCCTTAACTCTCATTACATAATTTGAAGCACTCTCATATGCTCTCTGATAACTTAGAAAGATTGATTTCTAAGTGTAAGCAATCTAAAAGTATTTCTTATTTCATAGATTGTTTTAAGAGTGTCCCAAGCCTCCTTGGCAGTGGTGCATGTACTGATCTCCCTTAGCACTTCATTTGTGACATTCATTTTTATGAAATGAAGAGCAATCCTTGTTCTCTTCTTGAATGTTGCAGCTTTATTAGGTGCCACAGGTTCTTCTTTAGCTCCACTTACAATGTCCAATACATCCTGTAGAATCAATAATGATTTCATTCTAATCTTTCACATTGCATAATTGGAAGATGTTAATCTCTCACTATGCTCCAGAAAATGTGAACCAATTGAAGACATACTCACTTTGAAAAATTCTAGTAATGACAAGGATGAAATTGAATATGTTGCTTGCTATCTCAATCTAGGATCTTACACTTATAATGTTGATCCAACCCATAAAATCTAGCAACAGACTATGAGATCAAGCTCACAACAAAAAAAATCAATCTATCTTGAATTTGGATCTTCTATCAAAGAATTGAAGCACATGCAAGTATGAAGTCTATCTCTCCCTCGAGTTTCAAAGAACTGATAAACTCTCTAGGAAATTGACTTCAACTCAAACACAATACTTGTGTGAAATGAAATGTCTAAGACCTCACAATACTCATCTTTATCCAATTCTACTTGATTGATAATGAAAGATTGAGAATATTGGTGAAAAGAACTGATGTGTGCTCACTTTGGCATATCACACGAGATGAGTACTCTCCCTATCTCTTGGATTGCCTAAAACTCTTCTAAAAACAAAACAAATTGATATAGAAACTCAAGCAACACAATCTACTCTTCAATACCTATCCAACAAGCTATAGAACATCAAATCTGGATCATTCCTTGAGAAGTAGCACTCAAAAAAAGAGGGCTGATTTCACACGTGTGAGCTCTCTGTTCATACAGGGCTCAACTGGAGCAGATCAGGCTTGATTTGATCCACTTATGGTCCACAGATGGCTTGTTTGTCAGCGATTTTGGATTCCTCTCCCAAATCCATGTGCCTGCAAGCAAAAGCACTTATGTTCTGATGTATACACCCTCACCTCTTCAAAGCATGAAGCTCTGATACTATGTGAAGTTTTAAGCACGTGTGAACTTCATCACACACCTTATAGGATCTTTATGAGGTGTTGTGATTGCACAAGAATAATCAATGAATAGTTTACTTGAAAAATCCAAGGCAAGAGCACAATGGCATACAACAGACTGAAAAAACTAACTCCTTACTATGAGAGATGGATATCAGAAAATATTCTAAGTGCTCACTATGGAGAAAATAGCCTGCTCTCGAGTAGAGAGAGAATGAGCCAAAATCACCAAGATCTCAATATTCACAATATGGCAAAATAAGCCAAAGTTTTCCTACATCAAAGAGGCTCGAATTCCTACAGTGGAGTTGCATGGAAAGTCCACTTCATTTAGTTAACTCAACTATCATAGATCCACAAGTAAAAATGCATGCATGGATATTGCATGTACTGCATGTCAACTCTCAAAATTACCTAGACATGTGTAGATCATGTAAACTACTTTGCATTATGCATGCATGCACTTTGAATGACTATGCATGTTATCTAGAATTTTGCATGACATCATAAATGAACCTACCTAACTCAAACTTGACCTATTCTAAGAAGGTTATGTGATCAATTCACATACCTCTATGTACAATAAAATATACAAAAGAAATAAGGTGAGCATAGCCCCCAAAGTCAAGATAGGAAGATATTTTTTACCATTATTCACAATAAGCATGCTGCTGCAGGAAGGCTCTTCTGCAAGTACTACAAGAGGACAAACCAGATTCAAACTATTGAAACTTTGAACTTTGACATTCTAAAGACATCATGGAAAAGTGAACAACATAACATCACTTTGCCAGTCAAGCAAAAAAGATACGAGGACAAAGTTGCAGTAGTAGATGAAAGATCGAGTGGAAACTTGATCTCCATTACTTTGTATCAAAAATGGGATTTGCAAGGATTGAAGCTGGCAAGGTTCATCATCACGCTAGCAGACCAATCTTGTGTAAAACCAAAAGGTGTGGTTGAAGACATTCCAGTAAAGATAGCAGTGCAGTTCGTAAGCACCTTCGTGGTGATGGAAATCCCAGAATCCCCTTCCACTTATCACATTTTATCCAAAAGACCTTGGTTGAGACTTGCACAAGTGATTCACGACTGGGAAACTCACCTTTGAAAACAAAAAGCAAGCCGTAAAGGTGGATCCAACTACATGGGCAGTGAAACCGATTACACCCAAAGCTAATGACGGATCATCCCCACCATCTATCACACAATTGATCACCCAAGGCAAGCCAAGGGAGGTCACTTCACAAACAGATATAAAATACATAAAAGGTTATCTATGTTAGATGTAGGGGTCTTACATTTTTCTATGTCAAGCATCTTGGTGTAGAATGATGATAGGGTCAAAAATTGGCATAGATAGCAAATTGGTCAAATCCACATGTAATGCCTCTATTGAGCCAAAGTAGTGTAGAAAATAAAACTCGAGCTAAATAGAGTGTTGACAAGTGTAGTGATTTAGTTTGATGAAGTTCAAGAGGCCCAATAGGATTTAGAGGTGGAACCTTCAATGGTCCAATAGAATTTTAGATATGCTTGAGAATAATCCAATAGAATCAAGAGATGAATGGATTAATGGTCCAGTAGGATTAAGAGGTTGTTAATATGTGGTCCACTCATGTTTGAACTTGGATTAACTTGTGGATCTATAGTATCATTGTACTTCTCATTTTGAACTAAGTAATTTAAAGATCTTGTGGATTTTGAGTCTAAGTGTTTTTCTAGCATTCTCTCTCTACCCGAGAGCTATTGGTAGGATTCTCTCTCTACCAAGGAGAGCAGCTTATTTTTACTTAGTTTTATTTTGGAACACTTTCCACACGTGTGTATGTACTTTGGAAGTGAGTTAATGCATGTAGTAGTGTGTTTTTGCCATTAAGTTCAAGATTGATCTTGAATCTCAATCTAGTCTTGATCATTGTGCATCCACACACCTTAGGAGACATGTGGTGGACACTCCACACGTGTGAAATTCACATGGTATCAGAGCCTACCTAAGGTTACCATGCATTTCCATTCATAAGTACCAATATTGAGCTAGATATTGCCAAGATCCATTTTCCTAGCTATCTTGTTCAATTTTGGACCAAAAGAGATCAATAGGGCATTGATTGGGTCTGACCTAGTACTGTACAGAATCAGGTCCTCAGACATGTGTGAGGAACATCCAATTTCAGTTTGAGAGTTCTCTTTTGTCAAAATATTAAAAAATCTATCTAATGTTGTGAGTATGGGTCCTAAAAATGCCAAAGATGAATTGAGCTCTTTTGGCTTAGTAAAGACCCATCTTAGAATAAAATATTCAAGGTAGGTAGAAGTAGAAACTCGAGCTACTATAGGAATTGCCATTTGTACTTTCATGCGAGATTTTATGCATGAAAAGACTATGTGGCACAATTAAACATAGTGAGGTGGCTTGGATAAGTCTAGATAGCTTGAGAGGTGGATCCACAACTCCAATTCAACTTCAAGTAGGAGAAGAGTCCATGGATCTATATATATGTGATGTACTCTCATTGAGAATATGATGAAATTTGTGTGTAATGCAAATTTGGAGACAAGCTCTTTGTGCCCTCTCTCTCTCCACGAGTTTTGTACTTTCTATTTTCTCTCTCTAGCCGAGTAGAGGCATTTATGATGCTTTGTCTTATGTTTTGTTGACAGATCTTGCTTGTAACACAATAATATTGCTTGTATGATCAGCTTTCCTATTGACAACCAATGCTAGTCTAATCTTTATGGTGTTATTGTGCTTAGGAGATAAAAAAATACATGTGTAGGGCGTCCCACACTTGTGAATTCAGCATGGTATCAGAGCCTACCTAAGTTTTACAAGCAAATCTGATCAAAAAGTTTGCAGATCTGATCAGATTTCAAGCTAGGAATTGTCTAGATTCTACCTTCTAGCTAGTTTTTAGTTTTCTTGTGATTTTGAGCTACAAACCACATTGAATGGGCCAGATCAGGTACTGTACGGAATTTCAGGTGCTGGCACATGTGAAATCTGTCCATTTTCAGATTGGTGGTTCTCTCTCACCTCAGATTCAAATTTCAAGCAAATTAGCCCATTAGAAAGCTAGAAATGGTAGAATCTGATGCAAATTGAATCATGACAGTTGGATAAGCCAATCAAAAGTTATAAGCTTTTGAAGAGTTGTAGGTAGGGCGCCTAGACCTGTGGCAAATCGTGTGTACATGTCATTTATTGCTTGAATGATCACAAAAATCATCCAGAAGCTACACAATCTCATCTATATGTGATTTACACAAAACTTATAGGTTCTAGGCAAATTGTTTTATACAAATAGATTGTATTTGAGTCAATTTGACATTTTTGGAATATTTCACACGTGTGAAATTCAGAGAACCATAACTTTTGCCATACTTCATCTTTTTTGATGATTCAAATCTTGTTTTAGAGAGATTATCAAGCTAGTGAGATCTAACTCACTGTTTTTTTGCTAAGTCTTACATAGGATTTGGTTCTGTACCCTTGATTGGTTCCTATAGTGAGAAGAAAAGCAATTCTTTCATCCAAATTTTTTTATTTCCATCATTCTTTATGACTTCAATGGGTGTCTTTCTATTAGAAGCAAGTGAAAGATTGTCAACCTCCAATTACTCAATTTGGAAGGTTAGAATGGAATCTGTCTTAATACTACAAGATGTGATGGATATTGTACTTGGCATTGAAGAAGAACCACAAATTCCTCAAGAAATTCCGAAGTACAAAAATAGAGCCAGGATGGCTCTACATTATATTAAGATGAATGTCTCAAATGACATCTTAAGAGAAATTGGTGCTTGTACTAATGCCAAAGATGCTTGGGATATTCTCAAGTCTATCTATGAGGCAAAAAATACTTCTAGACTTCTAACACTAAGAAACCAAATTTTTCAAAGTGTACAGAGAAGTGATGAATGTGCTTCAGCTTATGTAATGAGAGTTAAAGACCTCCATAGAGAATTGTCATGCATAGGAGACTCCATCAACCAAAATGAACTTGTTCAAGTCATACTTAATGGGCTAAAGGAGGAATATGACAACCTTGTTCAGAGTTATGCCATTAAGGAGGAGCTACCAAGTTTGGAAGCACTCCAAAGTGTGCTCATTTCTGAAGAATCAAGACAAGAATATAAACTCTTGAAAATGGAGAGACGGTCTCTCAACATTGATGGTAAAGCTCTCTTTACCAAAGACAAGCACAAGACAAGAAGTAAGAATCAACACCAATTCTTTTCAAGCAAGAACAATCTTATTTCCAAGGAAAAAGGAGATGAGGATGAGTCCTCTCTACACTCTCTAAAGCAAAAGAGATGTGGGATACTCTACTCACAAGATTGTAGACGAAATCACGCAGTCAGATAATGATGCTTGAGGATCAGTTGACAAACCTGCAGTGGGATGGCAAAGACCTCACTTCCTTTATTAGGAAGATGAAAGATCTATTCCTTTCACTATACAATTCTGGAGCAAAAAATGCAGTGTCAGTAGAGAAGCAGCTCATTTATCTATTGAGAGCCTTACCGAGATCCTTCCAAACAACCAGAATGCGACTAGCAAAGGATCCTACAATGACACTCGAAAAGGCAAAAGAAACAATTCAACCTAAGAGGGAGTCAGATCGAAAGCAAGATCCTGATCAGCAAGCAGAATGGACCAGCAAAGGCAAATGGAAGAACAAAGGAAGGTCGAAACAGCAGAGTGGAGACAAGAAGACATGCGTGAGATGCAAACGCGGAGGACATGTTGTCGATTCGTGTTTGCTAAATCCGAAAATCGAGTGTATCCACTGTCATAAGAATAATCATGTAGCCATGGACTGTCGTCAGAAACCAAGAAATAAATCAGCTCAAAGCAGACAGGAGAACAATAATAGTTCATCCTATGTCGAGGAGCCAGAGAGCTCAAAGATGGACGAAGAAAGATCGAATTATGGTAATTCAACCACCTATATCTGTGTAGACATGTGTGCAGTATCAACACCTGACACACAGGAGGTAATTCTTGATTCGGGAGCTACCTCATACTTCATTACATCAAGACGAATCATGTCTAATTTCCGAAGTGCAGATCCATCAAGATTTATCGTTCTTGGAGATGGATCAAAATATCAAGTGAATGGTATTGGTTCACTATTGCTCAACACAAACGACAGAGACAGATGACTCGAAGATGTTCTATTCATGTCTACACTGTAGCAGAACTTGCTATCAGTGGCAAGAATAGCTGATGTAGGGATGCATGTAACGTCTTCAGATGAAGCATGCAACATTGTTGACGTAAGTACCAGTACTCTGATCACTCAAGGTAGAATAAAAGGCAATCTGTATCACTTGAAGGTACGTCTACCTGCAGATCAAGTGCATGAGACTCATGAAGATTTGCCAAATACTCTATGGCACAGGAGACTATGCCATATGAATTCAATGGCACTATATCAAACAAGCCATCATGGAGCAATCACAGGGGTGAGCAATGACTGATAAATGTCACTTTTTTGCGTTTAGTCTAACCAAGCTTCATCTTAGGTTTAAAAAATATATATTGGAGTAGATTCTTGGAGAGCGTTCATCCTTAATAATTGTCATTTGTGCTTGGATGTTGTATAGCAATAGACATGTAGTTGGTTTGATTATATGTGGATGGAACTTGTTTTACCTCAATAATTGCACAAAACATTGCATTTTGACATGACATGTTTACTTAGCAGAGATTTTTCACAAGTGACTCATTGCGAGTGTGACTACTCCATAAAACAATGTGACTTTCCATCATGTGGCACAAGTACTAGAGGTATGATTTTCACTTGCCATAATCATAGATCAACTCACCACACCAATTCATACAAAATATCAAAAACTCAGCTTTCACACCTTTATTTGCCTGAGACTACACATGATTAGAAGTCACTCGTAACTCCGACCATTTTTCATAAAATGCTCTAACTGATTGACCTGGATCTTGATATGGAGTTCAATATAGTGACTTACTAGTCACTCGAACAATCATCATCATCATTGATCCAATTCACTCATGATCCACACAAGATAATTCAATATTATGTGGGCTACAACATATCAGAATTATCTCGATGACTTTCCAATTATTCACCTCATGTGGTGGAGTTGTCCAAGTCACTTGTCTATCTAACTAGCACTTGCCCTAGCGTGTTGTAGATGTTTTTTAATTTCGACGTCTATTAAAAGTGTAATATTTTTCACTTAATGATCAAGCCATGACTGAGAAATAATATAACCACCAAGAACATAGTTAATAAGATATTGATTGCCAAGTATTGGTGGCCAACAATGTTCAAGGATGTATCGAACTTTATTCGTTCATGTGATCCATGCCAGAGATGTTGTAAGCCTACAAAAGCAATGAATTGGCCGTTGATACCAATCATGTTTCTTGCTCCATTTGAAAAGTGGGGGATTGACTTTGTCGGTCCAATCAAACTTGTGACCTGACATACGAAATGTCGTTACATTCTAGTTGCAACAGATTATGCTACAAAGAATATCAAAGCAGAGCCGACAAAATGAAATGATGTGAAATCTGTCGCGACATTCTCATTCAAAAGTATAATCACAAGATATGGTTGTCCACTTGAACTAGTAAGCGATCAAGGTACACATTTTTCAAATGACACTATACGCTTGATGACCACATATTTTCTGATCAAACACAGAAAAACTACACCGTATAATCCAAAAACAAACGGGTTGACAGAAAGAGCTAATGAAATCTTATGTAAGATCCTAAATAAAATTACTATCGCACATGCAACAGATTGAGATAAAAAACTATCATCAGTTCTATGAGCTTATCACAACACAGAAAAAATCACGACGAAGTAGACACCATATTTTCTTACGTATGGTATGCATCCTGTTTTGCCAATTGAATTTGAGGTGAAAACTTTTCGTATTCAAGCTCAACGAACAGGTAGAATGTATAAACGAAAGATTGACTAATATTGAAGAACTAGTTGAAGCTCGTGTGACTTCACAAAAATTAATGAAGGAAATCCAGGAACAAAGAAAGAAGAAGTATGATAGTCATATCAGAAATGTGATCTGAAAACTGATGACTTTGTGCTGATATATAATAGTCGACATAAAAGTTCCCTGAAAAACTCCATATGAGCTGGCTTGGACCTTATAAAGTCATAGAGGTGTTTGACAATGGTTCTGTGCAACTTCAATTACTTGAAGGTGAACTGTTACCTACACATATTAATTTGACCAGACTGAATAAATACTACCTTTGACCAGAATTTTTTTTTTTATTCTTATTATTTTCTAGTATTTTTCTGGAATTAATCGCGAATTTTTGTTTATCTTGTCTAATATTTTTCGGACTTTTCTTTTATCTTTTCTAAAAATTTTCATGAAATTTTCTACAACTTTTTCATAATGTCTTGTGAAATTTTCGAGAATTTTTTGACTTCTCTCAATCTTTCAATATAATTTTTAAAGTATTTTTGAGAATATTTTGCGACACTAAATTTGTTAATCAAATTTTTTTTCGAGAAATTTTCTAGTATGTTGCCAAATTTTCGAGAAATTTTCGTGAGTTTCTGTATCATTTTTTAGGATCCTGCAAGAAAGTTTCGCAAAACTTTCTAAAATCTTTCAAGCATATTTTCGAGAATCTCTCGACCTACTTTTTGTATTCCTCCATTAAAGATGATGGCCACGTGATCATCATTATTCACACGTGTGTATGCTCACATATCAAAACAGATATTGTTTTTTCTTAATTTAATTTTTTTCTTTTCACCAACAGTCTTCCGTCATTAAAGATCGATCTGTCAAATTATAGTTTCAAACACTGAGCCATGCACGTCCTCCATAAATGGAAGTGACAGATGTCATGTCACCATGCCACGTCATTATCCCTTCCACACCGCTACTGCATAACATAGTTATTTTCCATTTTCTTTCTTACATTTTCTTACTGCAATTACATGCTTTTATGCGCTCATTCTCTTTGCAATCAAAACACTCTCATACGAACTTTTGTGATCTATGGAATTGTCGTCAAACATTCAACCAATGGCTTCCGGATCAAGTTCTAGTTCTACTATCATTTGGAAAGCACACATAGGAATCTGTCTGGCATCCATCTAGTCTTATTTGGATCAATGCAGGTTGGGTGATCTGAAAGTGGATCCTTCTATAATCTTATCTGAAGTAAGTACTGAATTTGTGAACTCCATCCACTCAATCTCTGAGGTGGACTTCAAAGTTCATGTGCGAGAAATTTTTTTCACCATTACTGAAGACCTGTTCTGCATAGCCTTCGGGTTACCTTTGGATGAGAAGATGGTTTCAGCGAACAAAGACTCAGTGGATGAAACGACACGTTTTTTGAGCAATTGTTTCATACCCACGAAGGGGTACAAAATTTCAATGATCAAGAATACAACATTTAAGTTGTTCTATAAATACGTGAATCAAGCAATATTTTTGATGGATGCGGATGCAAAAATTTCAGTCCAAAATTTTGGCTATATATTGGACGTGTTAGCGGGTAATCCAGTTTGCTTCGGCGTTTATACCTACAAGGCTTTTTTGCGATGGATTAAGCATCAAAAGTTTTCTGGCGTTGGAGCACATGTTTCTCGATTTTGAGCCCATTTTGACATTTTGATCAAGCAAGAGAAAACAATGCTGACGGGAAGGATGTTGGCTCCCAAGCCAATTGATCTTTCCAGCATCCTGCCTGTCCCTATTCCGGTTACACCAGATGCTGCACCAACAGTCGAAGTGGCAACTACCACTACTATGGAGATTGATGCTGCACCATCCCAACCAGATACAGTTCCAGCTGTGGCAATGCATTATAGAAGTTCTAAATCCAAAAAAGACCCTTTGTAAAGATTTTTTTTATATCTTTTCTCAATTTTTTCTTACACATGGACCAATCAAACCACTCAAATATGAAATCTACGTAACGTAACTTTTTGAGTCCACATTTTGATTCCACACTGAAGATGGCATAACTTTTTAGTGGTAAGTCCGAATTTAATAAAGTTTGGTGCATTGGAAAGCGCTGAAAAGGACTTTCCAATAATATGTTACATGACATACTTCTGAGCTACTATTAAAAAGTTATGGCAAGTCAAAAGTATTAGTTTTATAATATCTTAATAATATAAACTACATCTTGCACGAATTCTTAAAGGGTCTTTTTGGAGCTCAAAACTCCTCTAATGGATACAGATGGAGCTGCTGCTGCTGCTGATTCTTCAAAGCTAGCATCTACTTCCACATCTCAGAAGTAACAGAGTGCATCCAACTCTGATGATGATGCAACCCAGTCTGACACATCAGAGAAAGCACGAGCAGCTACTGAAGGCGACCCTGGGGCACATATTGAAGATGAAGATGAACCAGACAACCAACCCCAGTGGTTTCGAACCATGACAGAGAAAGCCAAAAATCTAGTGACTGAAGTGTATGAGTTGGAAAAGTATCATCAAAAGATTACCATGGAGTTTGTTAACTCAGAAAGGATATGCCAAGAGGAGCTAAAGGCGTCATACGAGAAGATCGATTCGCTCAAATCAGACAACACAAAGCTGATCGAACGAAATCGTTCTCTCGAAACACAGTTTTAAGCTCTAATAAATGAAGCTGATTCTTTGAAAAAGATGAATAAGGCAATTGCGACCAAGTCTGACAATTTTCAGACTCAAAATGATTATTTGAAGCAACAACTTTTGGCTGCAAATCAACATAACGTCGCCCTCCAGAAATATTTGCAAGAGGAGCGAATGATGAGAATAAAGGCTAAAACAGTGTAGTACTGTTGTACTACTCTGATAACATCTCATCTGTAGAACACGTTTCATTCGATTTGATAGAGGCCAGATTGTTGTTCTGAAAATTATCAACACAACACACCCAAATATAAGTAATACTGGTTACTTTTTAATGTCTGTCGACAACCAGAATAACACTCGAAATCACTTGTCATAAATTGTACCAAAAACATAACTTTCTAACGCTGTCCTCTGTGGAAACGACACAAATGTGGTTGCGCGTTCTAGGTCTAGCAGGTGGTGTGATGGCAACCGCAGGAGATGAGGATGAGCCAGGAGAGAAGAAGTCTCTCCTTGTCTGCTTTCTCCTATCCATGGGCGTGAACTATGTGATAGCGGACTTGTGCATGGAGGTTAGGATGAGAAGGAAGGGATGATAAAGAACTCGCAGAGGACCGCTATGTACGGACAGAATGTATAGTATATTGGACCTGTGCGAGCCGAATATCAGAGAGAACGATTAGATTTGAGGAAAGATGCACAAGTGCGATATGGGGTGACACGTAGACAGACGTATCGGACCTGTGCGCATGGAAGGTAGTAGAAGGAATTTTGATTGTGAAGGGCGCGCACAAATGCAATATGCGGAGCGAAAAAAAAAGTGAAAAAAATTCATCGAAAGTGATTTTATATCGAGATTCGCATGTGCGAAAGAATGTCCTGTCACACGTGTGGGAGTTGTACGAACAAATGCGAGAGTGACACATGTCACCCTATCACACCACACGTGTGAGATTTGTACGATCGAATGCGAGAGCGACACATGTTTATGAGCAATCAAATGAACACGCGACACGTGTCTAGATGTTATTTCACACGTGTGCAGGTGTCATCTCACACGTGCCTACGCCTGTTGTTGAATTGAAAGTAGACACGTGTCATAAGTCCGTTGACCACACATGCAAAAATTTAGTATAAATGGCACGAAAATCAAATAATTTTTTACCTTTTACGCTCTCAAAATTTGCGACATATCGCTTTTGTGCGCGCTCATTGCTGTCTGTTTGCTTGCAAGTATACCTACTCGCGCACAAGTGCGATATTCTTATCTGTCTGCCGTACATATCCATCTTCTGTGCCATTTTGATAGTTAGTTTTGGTTCAGTTCTCCCGCGCGCACAAGTGCAATATTCACGCTACTGCCATGGCCTCTTCCTCATCATCCTCACGAGAATCAGGCTTGAGTTCATTTCTGAGTGAATTTGGGATTACTGAAAATCTGGACTACTTCCACAGCCTATTCAGGCCATATCTACATGTTTTCAGGACTGCACAACCAAATTCTGACGTATTTTATGAACATTATGTCAGATTCAGAGATATACTTAGCAAGCCTGTTTTCTCCATAGGTCAACTCCAGTACATGCATTATACTGATCTTGTTCATTTCTTCCCAGCTTTTAGACATAGACTGGATAGAATGTTCACCAAATTGTTTGATCTTTTCAAAAGTAGTTCTATGTGTCCATATTGCAATAAGAAATGTCGATTGGTTGAATATTAGAGTGGTTTTGTACTTTTTCTTTTAGTTCAGATCCCAGATGATGATGAAGTTCCTGTTACTAACCCTCCTTTTGTACCCTTCTCTGTTCAGTCAGCCATTAAGGATATCAGTCACTTTTTTATCGACACTCCTGATAAAGAAAGTGATTTCATTGATCTAAATACTGATGTAGAATGATCTATATTTGCTATTTTTGGATCCACACGTGTGAAATACAGTAGCTTGCTGGTTTTGTATGGACAACAACAGTACATAATCATTTCATTCAAGTTTGATCAAGTTCTATTAGTGTTTGCATCTCAAATTGTGTGTAGATGCTGATTTTTCTACATTGGTGAAATTGGTAGTGTATTTCTCTTTCTAACCAAAGATCATTCAAGTAGATTGGATCTTAAGGATCTGAAATCTTTCACATGGTATCAGAGCTTGTGTTTCAGGTTATGAAGGAGGAAAACAGATCTATCAATGATTTGGTGAAGATATCAAGTCTAGAGCATGTTAGAGAGGATTCTACACCAAAATCGGATTTTTTGCTTTTGTAGATTGGATCTTTTGTAGATCAAAACACTAAATAGGTCAATATACTTGTTCAATTCCGATTTTTGAATTCACATACTGGATTTGGCCGATTTTTGGATCATTGGTTCAGCCTAAGTGGTGGCTTATAGATTGCATATCAAATTTTCAGCATTTGCATGTAGATTTGGAATAGTCAATTTTTTGTGATTTTGTCAAAACCCTAATTTTGATTGGATCTCTAGATAGTGAGGTTGCTGGACTTCATTTGAGTGTGTTTCAATCTTAGGAAGTGGCAAAAGTCATTAGATTGAGGATAGATCATAGGTTGATCAAGATTCCATGATTCTATGTGTTGATTTGCTTGGATAAGTGCTAGAAGAGAATTTGTGAGATAGTTTCAAATCTTGGTGATTTCTTTTGAAAGCATTTGTTGTTGTTCAAATGAGTGCTTTGTGCATTGAAACAGGTTGAAAGAGAAGATCAGGTCATTGCTACATGGCAACCTCAATTGGAGTCATGTTGGAAGCCAATGATAGGCTTACCTCAAGTAACTATTCATTATGGAAAGTGAGGATGGAGTCACTTCTTGAGATGAATGATGTTTTGGATATTGTTGTAGGTTTGGAGGAGAGACCAGAAACACAACAAAATCAATTGAGGTATGACAAGAGGGCCAAGAAGGCTCTACACATGATAAAGATGAATGTTACCAATGAACTTCTCAAGGAAGTTGGTAAGTACACATCATCTTTGGAAGCTTGGAATTCATTGAAGAAGCTTTATGAATCCAAGTCTACTTCTAGAGTGTTGACTCTAAGAAGGCAAATCTTTTCTTGTTTGCAAAAGAATGAAGAAAGTCCAAGTACTTTTGTTTTGAGAATGAAAGCATTGAATGATGAGTTAGCTTGCATAGATGAAAGCATTAAGGAAGGAGAACTTATTCAAGTGATTCTTAATGTCTTGTTGGATGCTCATGCTAACATTGTTCAAAGTATTGCTATTCAAAAGACTTTGCCAAGTTTGATGGATCTTCAAGAGATCTTGATCAATGAGGAATATAGGCTTCAAACAAGAGGTGGATCTACATCGACACTTCAAGAGGATGCTATGTTCACAAAGGGCAAATTCAAGGGCAAAACCAAAAGCAAGTGGTCTAAAGGGCAAGATCAAGTGGATGCTTCTTCAAGTGGCAAAAAGAAGGATAGATCAAAGCTCAAGTGCTTCTATTGTGGCATCAAAGGACACTTTGCAAGTGAGTGCTACAAGAAGAAGAGAGATCAAGGAGACAAGCAAGGTAATCTTACTCTTGATGAGGATGGTTTGGATGTGCAAGATGCAAATGATGATGCTTTTGTGATGTCTTCATGTATGCTTGCTAATGATGGAGATCTAGATCCTTGGTGGATTGATAGTGGAGCAAGTTCACACATGACCTTTCACAAAGAGTACTTCACTTCTTTGTTGGCATATGGAGATGTCAAGAGGGTGATCTACACGGCCAATGATGGTGAGTGTGCAATCAAAGGGATTGGCACAATTCCTATTTCTCTCTCTACAAATAGGAATGTTCATTTGGAGGATGTCTTGTTTATTCCATCTATTACCAAGAATTTGCTTAGTGTGAGTCAAATGCTAAGTAAGGGCCTCAAGGTGGAGTTTGATGGAGATGCTTGTTTGATCAAAAGGAAGGATGTCTTGATTGGAAAAGGTAAAAGGCAAGGGAAGTTGTTCAAACTTGATGCTTGTGTTATTGCTAACCAAGTTGGATGTGTTGCAAGGGAGCAAATTTCTATTCAAGAGGTTTGGCACAAAAGGATGGGACACCTCAACTTCAAGTCATTGGAGAGAATGGCAAGGAAGAAGGTTGTGATTGGTCTTCCAAGTTCCTTAAGTTATGACAAGCATGTTTGTGAGTCTTGTGCTTTGTCTAAGTCACATAGACTACCTTATACTAGATCTATTTCTAGATCTACAAAGCCTTTTCAACTTGTACATTCGGATATTCATGGATTTACTACAATTAGCAATAGTGGAGCTAAGATGTATGTAACATTCATTGATGATTTTAGTAGATTTTGTTGGATCTATCTACTAAAGAGCAAGGATGAAGTGTATGATGTCTTTGTCGAGTTCAAGAATGCAAGGGAGAACCAATTTTCCACAAAGATCAAGTGCTTGAGAGGTGACAATGGTGGTGAGTACATATCTAACAAGTTCAAGGCCTTTTTGTGATGAGCATGGGATCAAGAGGGAGTATACAACATCAAGGACCCCACAACAAAATGGAGTGGCTAAAAGGAAGAATAGAACTTTATGTGAAAGTGCTAAAGCTATGAGGTTAAGTGCTAATCTTGACAAACCATTTTGGGATCAAGCTTTGTTGTGTGCCAATTTCTTGTGCAATAGGTAGCCAAGTGCTATTTTGGATGGAAGGACACCTTTTGAGATGCTATTCAAGAGGAGGCCGAGTGTCAACTTTTTAAGAACCTTTGGATGCACATGCTATGTCAACATTACTCTTGATGATAGGACCAAGGAGGATCCATCTTCAAGAAGAGGTATTTTTGTTGGATATAGTGAGGTGAGTAAAGCCTACAAGGTTTACATTCCATCTACTAACAAAGTGATTGTTGGTAGAGATGTCATTTTTGATGAGGGAAACATTCCAAAGGTGTCTTCAAGCATGATTGATGGTAAAGTAGATGGATCTAAAATTCTTGATGTTGATGAGAAGGATCCTACTTTGGATGGTGGTGATGATGGACCTTCATCAAGTCAAAAGCCAAGGAGAACATCAAGAGAAAGACAAGTATCTTCAAGGCTCACATATGATCAAAAGGGTAAGCAAGTAGTTTCTGGAAATTATGTTGCTTTCCTAACCTCTTTGGATGAGCCTACAAGTGTAGATCAATCAAGGAAAGAAGAGGAGTGGATCCAAGCAATGGATCTTGAGTATCGATCTCTTATGAAGAGTGAAACATCTTTTGGAAGATCTTCTTGTGTACATGGAGCTATGCAAGTAGATGGATGTTATCTTGCTGTAAAATCAAGTAATGGATCTGGAAAACAAAGTTTGTTCAATGACTTTGATGGTCAAGTTGAAGATCAAGAGGTTGATCTCGAAGCGCTTCAACTAGTCAAAAGGGAAGGTGGCAATTTGGAGCTAAGAGCATCAAAGGAGAGGTAATTGGCAAAGGTGTTATGGATCTGTTTTCACAGCATATTGAAGACTCAAGTAAGGTCAAAGGAGCAGCAAGGAAGTGTTTTTCAAGTTTACTTTACTTGTTCTATCTCATGTTTGAGCAATTTCATGTGGATGTGTGCAAATTGTCAAGATATGGTAAAACTAGCTACATTGGTGAGCATTGTTTTGATGTTGGATTTGTACTAGCATTTTTGGCTAATTTTGCTGATGGACATGAAGCTATTGGAGGTTCATTATGTCACTCATCCATGTCTAAGTTCTCAAGTGTTGAGCTACTTGGTGCCAATACTTGGAGATTGTCATTTTTTGGTGAATTCATGTTCATTTTCTTGTGTCAAGTAGATCTTGAAGATGGACTAGTGCAAACTACTTGGTTTATGGAGTCATGTGGTGCTGAATTTGCATCATTTATGTACTCACCTACTCATGGATTTCCAAGGTTTGATGATTTCTGGTGGCAAGATGAAGATGGAGGCTCATTCATGGAGTATCATGGTGGATACAAGGCAACAAAGGACAAACAAGGAGGAGACATGTTGTTTGTTTGCTGTATTTTTCCAGAGAGTTCAGAGTTGGAAGCATGGTGGAATCATTTCATTTACATTCTATTTGATTCTTCATGTTCTAGTCCCATTTTTACATGTAAAATTGATGTAAGAAATAGTGAAGCATCCCAAGTGGACACTATTCTCTATATCAATTATGGTTGTTTCTATTTTGAGCATTACATGATCATTGAAAGGAGATCTATTCTTAGGAAGAAGATCATTCTTATGATGGATCAAAGTTCTATTGGCAAAAACTATGCTAGGAGCATTGGAAGCTAGGAAAGTGAGTTTTGAGGTACATCATTGGAACTCGAGATTTTGGCATATTGTATGAGGGATCATCACCTAATCTTTTTGGATTTTCAGATTCGGACTATGCTGGAGATGTAATGGATAGGAAATCCATTATTTCTTATTGTATTTTCATAGGTGATGGAGCTATATCATGGATGTCAAAGAAACAAGCCACTATCTCATTGTCATCTAGTGAGGCCGAGTACAAAGCTCTTACACATTGCACAAAGGAGATGGTATGGATCAAAAGGATGATCAAGGATATTCACTTGCTGGATTTTTCAGAGTGCCCGATTATCTTTTGTGACAATAAATCAGCCCAAAGAATGGCATCCAATCCTATCTTTCATGCTAGGAGCAAGCATATTGAGATACAATATCATCTTTTGAGGGAGCGAGTCATTGCAAAGGAGGTGGAGCTTCAACATGTGTCTTCAAGGGAATGTGTAGCTGATATCTTCACCAAAGCATTGGAAAAAGACTTGTTCATGAAGCATAGGACTTCACTTGGAGTATTATCAAAGTCTATGCTAAAACTAGTTGAAGAGGGAGTGTGAAAGATTCAACTAGTTTCATCACATTTTGCAATATTTCCATATTTGGCATATTGAGGCCAAAACTTGTTTTAGACTTAGAGATTGACTTTTCAAAGTTCATTAGTCTAAAATTCATTTGAATAAACACTTTTTGAAAGTGTGGGAAAGATAGAATGCGAATTTGAGTAGATTCAATTTGAATAAGTTGGGTACATTGAATCTAGACCCAAAATTGGTAGGGTTATCATTTTGGTGGGAAAACCAAGTGGCCAAATAGGGTTTGGACCTGCTATAAAAGGATGTAACTCGTGGAGAGAGTCATCTTCTCTCTTCTCTATCTCATTTCATGCTTATACACTCTTGGGTTCTACTATCCATTGGTGCACTATCTTGGTGATTGCTTGCAATTCTATGTGTAGAATGATCTATATTTGTTATTTTTGGATCCACACGTGTGAAATACAGTAGCTTGCTGGTTTTGGACGGACAGCAATAGTACATAATCATTTCATTCAAGTTTGATCAAGTTCTATTAGTGTTTGCATCTCAAATTGTGTGTAGATGCTGATTATTCTACATTGGTGAAATTGGTAGTGTATTTCTCTTTCTAACCAAAGATCATTCAAGTAGATTGGATCTTAAGGATCTGAAATCTTTCACAGATACTCTTGTGCATTCGGCATGCATGGGTAGGAAGTGATTCGAAGGTATAACCTGGAGGTTGATCCATGTAAGACCTCTTCGTCTAGCTCACCATGTAGGAAGGCTGTCTTCTCATCGACAATGTGAATCTTGAGGTCATATGTAGCTGCATATGCAAATAGTAGACGTAAGGAAGCATGTTTCACCACTGGAGAAAAGGTCTCAATATAGTCGATGCTGTACTTCTGAGAAAAACCCTTCGCTACAAGTATGGCCTTGTATCTCGAAACATCTCATGGGAACCACATGGGAAACCTATCCTAGTGTAGGTTAGATCAAGTCTAAAAAGATAGGACCTAAATCCTAGATTTAAGGAGGTAAATTGACCTACTACCACCTACTTGGCATGACTAGGAATGAGACTAGAATGGAAAATCAGGGCAAGAAAGCCACATGAATTTCCTTATTACATCTTGGAAATTCATTTAACTTTAGAGAGAAACAAGCTTTTCTATGTATCCAATCCTCCATAGTGAACACTTAGATTATTTTTGAGAGCTAATTGGCAAAACTCGAGTTTCAACTCTATGTACTTGTTGTTTTTTTTGGATCTAAGCAAGATCAATGTGATTTGTCCTTCATTATCAGTCTCCAAGCCATACCGAGTATTGTTCCACATGTGTGTGGTCTCTCTCTCTCTCTCTCTCTCTCTCTCTCTCTCTCTCTCTCTCTCTCTCTCTCTCTCTCTCTCTCTCTCTCCATGCATGAAGAACATGCATGAAGAAGGCTAATTAAGAGAGAAGGGGCACCCAAAATGTGGGAAAAAAATCCATGCGAGTTTTTCTAGGGAGAAGTATTGCTACTAAAGCAAGATTTAGAGAGAATTCAAGGGAGAATTCAAGTATACACTACCACAAAGAGAGGGCTAATGATTCTATTGTGTGAAAATCATCTATGTATTTGAGGAAAGTGGGGGGCTATGTTTTCTTGTCGATGCTAGTTTTCATCTTGCATGTCACTATATGGTCTCGCATGGCACTGTATGATCTTGTATATTGGATCTTAAGATTGCATTATAAGAATATCTATTGTTTTCAATCCATATTAATTCTTTTTCAAGTTGCATGTTACATGCACTATAATTTCTTGCACTTTCTTGAAGATTCTTGTTTTGCTAAATTCTCAATTTAATCCACAATTCTAACAAGATAGAGGTTACATTGGTGTAAGAGTTTTTTGGAAGTATTTCTACTTTTCTATGATGGCTAGGTCTAGTGAGGGATTTGTGCGTAGTATAGTGCTAGACTGGTTGTCCACCTTCTAAGATCTACACCCTAAACCAATCTCACCAGTGTAGAAAAATCGGCATTTACACATAAAATGAGATGCAAACTCTGATAGAACTTGATCAAACATGAATCAAAAGATAAAAAACTGTTGCAAACTCTAAGAGGTACTGATAAAAATGAACCAAAATATAAAATATATATTTTTTTGTACAATTATAGTACCCTACTATATTTCACACGTGTGGAATCAAAAATAGCAATAAATAATCATTCTACACATAGAAATGAGAGAGAGAAGAGAGAACATTCCTTTCTCCATGAATTACAACAATATATAACAGGTCCAAACCCTACTTTTCCACTTGGCTTTCCCTTCGATATGAAAAACCCTACTATTTTGAGACTAGATTCAATGTACCCGAAGTTCAAATTTGAATCTCTCTCAAACTTGACTACCTTTGCCACACTTTTAAAAAGTGTTTATTGAATGTATTTTAAACTAATATAACTTCAAAAATTTTATCTCTAAGTCTAAAGTGAGTTTTGGCCTCAATTGACAATTTACCAAAATATGACTAAACTTGTTGGAATCTCTCACCCTCCCTTCTCAACTAGTTTTGGCATAGTTTTTACCATACTACTTTGATCCAACTTTAGAATGATCTCCATCCTAAGTATAGATCTCCTTTCTAATTATAAAGACCTCAATGCAAGGATCTCGTTCTAAGCATGCCAATCACAAGCAACACAACGGAAACAGTTTACGTGAAATACAGGATGCACTTGCGATCCTTCCAGGAGTTCCATTGGTAAGCTAAGGATCTGATCTTTTTCAAGATCTTAAACGGTCCTCTATATCTAGGGGACGATTAGTAATGCTAGTCGGTACGCATTACACTTGAGTCCACCGGAATTCTAAAAAATACCCAATCTCCCACTTGGAAGTCTCTCGGTGATCTTTTCAGACTTGCATAATGTCGGTCCCCATCATGGGTACCCTAGCAAGTTATATAGCATGCTAGTCGTGTCTTTTCATGGTATGCTCACAATTATCAAATGTTAAAATCACCATGCACATTGCGCTTAGGTTGAAAAACCCAGCTTTATATTATATTTGGGAATGAATCATTTTTGTGTCTATTTGATCTCTTTGAAATAGAAGAGCGGGTGTCACTGTGCCTGGTTGAAACACACCACCTCTGTTAGGGTTCAAGATAGTCAGTTCCATCGTTGGAACTGCCTAGAGAAATATCTAGGCCTGGTGATTGGCAAAATACCACCGCCTATCAAACATGTCGGCGCGTATAACTGGCACCCCCACATTGCATGACAAGTAACAAAGAGATGACATCCTATTTCTATTTTGGTGTATCTGTACTAGCCTCATTTTGTGTGCCTTAAAATTGTTGATTGAGTGCTCAGAGACATCTTACAAAAATTGTAAGCACCACTCTTTTTACCACGCACAGTCATATGATTGAGTTAAGATTCTAAACTCTGAAGGAACGTGTTCACACTACATGGAAAGAGCTAGGAAAGGGAAGCCAGACTTTTAGGATTACCACCCTCTACGACATGGGAAGACATGGTTAATACGATCAAAAATGATGTCAAACCTCCTTACAGTCGTGCCTCTGGGGGCCTGGAAAACCCTCATTGGCTGGGGAGCACGAGGTTATTGAGACGGCCCTCGAGATTGGCAGCAACATCCCTCAATCACTCACGTAAGGGCAGTGTGGGCCCTTCCCCTTGTAGGGCTTCCTGGCAAGACCAATCCCCCGTCGAGAATTTTTCCCCTATCAAGGACCAACTGGATAAGTCTTTACCCAAGGCGGAACAGCGGACACTGATTCTAAAAGCTAGACCTTATCAACTGATTGTCGGCTAGTTGTATCAAAGAGAATTAGATGGTATTCTTTGAAGGTGTATTCTTACACACAAGGCCACCTAGATTATTTCAATTTTGCATGAAGGCATGGGTGGTGGTCATTTTGCATCCGACATTACAGTTCACAAGATCCTACAATTAGGATGCTAGTGGCCAACGATTCATAAGGATACAGATGAATACTCAAAGAAGTGTGATGTGTGCTAGAGAGCTAGGAGAAGTGGGGATTGGACTACATCGGTCCAATTCATCCTGCCGCAAGAAGCTCACAAGCTGATATATTATCGTGGCCACAAATTACCTCACCAAGAGGATCGAATCCAAGGCAATGTGAATAGTTGACGCTTTGACACTCCAGCAACCGCCAAGTTTTTGTATGAAAATATCATTGTATGCTTTGGATGCCCGGTGGAGATAGTCAACAAAAGCTGCTCAATCAGATTGTGGAATCTTTCATAGAATTCTTGAGCCCCTCGGTGATGCCATATGACTGGCATACCTTTCTGCTCCGCGAGCTTTCCATCGCCATAAAACCTAACACGTGTGACCACATCGCAGCAAGTCCACTGTTGTATAACTTTGCATGTGCGCTTCTCGAGGAGAAGGTGCGCGGGTTTAACCATTTCTCTATTCTTTCTGCCATCGTCCCACACACTACCTTGTGTCCGGCTTCTGATGCTTCCACCTCCTAGCAACCCGCAGTTACTGACAAAACGGCCAGCAAACGCATGAGTGATGCTGCCCTCCCCCCCCCCATCAAGTCCTCCTACCACCAGACGACGTACCGCACCTCTGCAACTAACCACCGCCACTTCCACAGCCACTGTTTCTTCTTCTGCTCAAACCTCCACTTTTACTACCTCATTTATTCCTCTTCTTCCTATTCTGACATCCTCTACTTCTATTCCCACACCTTCCACTACTTTTATCACCATTGCTTCGTCCACACCCCCTGCTTCTGCTTCTACACCCCTTCTTCAGATCAATCCACTCTACTCACAGCTCTCTCCCGACACCCTGTCATGGATGCAACTCATCAATCTCTCGCCGTCTCACCAAGTTTCCTCACCTCCAACAGCACGAACAAGCAGAAAAAACTGAGGTGTAGAAGCTAAAGAAACAAGAAGCAGATCTCCAAGGGTAGGTCATAGCCCTTCCAAGTCTACCATGGATGTGGAGATCAAGGTCCAGGAGATCTAGCAGTAGCTCACACCACACCTCACTCCGCTCCAGGCACAAATCATAGTCTTGAAAATAGAAAATCTACAACTGGGAGTGGAGGTGATGACATTACAAGTAGAAAAGATGGCTTGGCTGGCACAACCTGCACCTACCAATAGACCCCTCGGCCAAGCCGAGGTGGATCTACTTAGCAAGCAAGTGCAGGTTCATACTGACACATTCGCCAAGTACCAGACCGAGTTTACCAATTATTGGCGCGGGGCAATGCAAGAATTGGCACAGGCAAAAAGGGCCTTGAAGCGTGCCAGAAATACATGGAACAAAAATCTCAACTAGCCCCTGTGGTGATTCCACCGCCACCTATGAAAGACTGTGGTAGCTCTAGTTCCAGTCAAAAGATGGGCAAATAGGCAGAAGGACCACCAACATAGGATCAGGGCTCAGATGTAGCCGATGCCGGTGCCCAGGACCTACGCTAGAATACAGATCTGAGCCAAAGCCAAGGGGAGCTCCAAGCCTCCACATCTCGTGGCTCAAGGTCCATATCTACCAACCAAACTTTTCGTCGATCAAAGTCCGTGGAGAAGAAAATCAGTGAGTTCTTGGCAAAATATCCTCACGAGTCCTCATGAGACAACTGACAGATCTCATTTTCAGCATAAACCATAAAAGACAACGAGCTGCAAGTTCTTCCAACCCTCCAACCATAGCTAGAATGGTGCCAACGACTGTTCGAACGAGACACTGTGGCTATCAGGGCCTATGTGACTAGTCCACGACAATTACAAGTGAACACACATTTTCTCCCCTGCACGTGCGATCTAAATGGGCGGAATGCGACACTCCATTACCAGATCACCATACAGAATTGCAATTGGCCAACGATTTCTTCAAAACACGGTTGGAATACAGATGTAGATGCTATAAGGGCTCTCACCCAGTTTTTCAATAAGTATTTCAATTGTCTTGATCCAACAGTCTGTGCGGCAGCCACTTATGTCCAGGACTTAAAATATTTAATGGGCATTGAAACTAAGTGGGACAATTTCTTCATGCCCATATTCTTTGATTTGAATAAAGTGCTAGTCTCTGATAAAATTGAAGATCAGCTACCAGTATCGCATGTCTACTACCGAATAACATTCCTTGGCGATCCCTGGACGGGAAGATTCCAAGTGTGGATCGACCAAAACTGGTTAACAGGCATCCACATGTCCCTTTTCACACCCAAGGACTTGAAGAAAATCGACAGAGTCGCATTTATGGAAGATGTTACAGGATACCTCATCCACAGAAACAAACAAAGAAGACTTTATACTAAACCGGCAGAGTGCCGAGGGACCGACACTACTTCAGGACGTGGGTCCTATTGGGGGTATTTCCAACATACTGAAAATAAATAAAATTGGAAAATAGATAAGTAGAAAGTATTGCGAGGGTCGTGGCATCCTGCATGTATAAACCCATGGCCCAATGAGCATGCGAGTTAAGTTGTATATAGAATTAAAGACTTGGGCCTTATTGTTAATACAATAAAACTTGGGGCCATAATGTCAAGTTAATAAACTTAGTCTCAAACTTTCAGAGTTGGGTCCAAATTGAGACTCACATGTATAATGTGAATTCCAATGTACTTTTTTAAGACCCTTGGATTAGATTGGGTCCAAGATGGATGGTTAAGATTAGTTCACATATTTTTAGAAGTAGCCAATAGGATTTTGGTGCAAGGGCCTTCGCCATTGATAAAAAGACACCTCTTGTACCATATTTTGGTGCTTAATGAGAAGGAAGAAACTCTACCATTTTTGGAAGAGAAGCATCCTCATTTGCTATTCAATGCTTGCTATTGCTATTGTTGCTTTCTATTTGCTTCCAAGTTCATGCTTTCTTGGTTTCCATAGTTTATGTTTTTCCTTTAGCAAGTAAAATGAGCAAGTGAGCTAACCTCCACTCTCACTCTCACTCTCTTCCTCTCTCTCTCTCCTTGCCTCTCTATCTCTTTTATTCTTCTCTTCCCATTTCACCCAAAATCATGTTGAATGCTAGTTTAGTGGAGTAGAGTTAGTGTTAAAGGTGAGTAGACTTAAGGGAGAAAGTAGCATCTCAGCATAGGCTCCTATCCAAGTGTTCTAACCCACTTTGATAGGCAGAAGGGCTGCTCACCGACTAAATCTATGACCCTACATCTAGTAGCTGTAGACCATGAAGTAATTCTACTTTAGTTTCTGTTTGTAA
Organism: Diphasiastrum complanatum; assembly: GCA_029204225.1. Taxonomy (NCBI): domain Eukaryota; kingdom Viridiplantae; phylum Streptophyta; class Lycopodiopsida; order Lycopodiales; family Lycopodiaceae; genus Diphasiastrum; species Diphasiastrum complanatum. The sequence goes on from CM055099.1 coordinate 10,460,458, forward strand.
TGAAAAAGACTTTGATGGCTCTTGGATACCATGTATCTACTGAAAATTTCAGTGCGTATTAATGCATCTCTGATCAAGAGGTGCTTTTTTAAAAATAGAAAATCAAATATGGAATATATGAGCTTTTAGGAAGGTAGAATTTTAGACTTCAAAGTTTATTTGGTGGTCAATCCATTTTAGGGGTCTTGGTTCAGCATGTGTACATGCATAAGGAAATCAAAGTGGAAGGCGAACGTATAAACGATAGACTCAAATATAATTGTAAGTTATGGAAAAATTTTTACTTTGAGCTTTACGACAACAAATGAATACACAAGACAAAGTATAATGCCGATGACACCCTTGTGAAACATAAAGTGAGGCTTGTGGTCAAGGGATGTGCGCAAAGTAAGGGCATTGGCTATAAGGAGAAATTCACTCTCGTGGCTTAGTAAAACACACTTTGCATGGTGATTGCTTTGGCGGTGTTATTTGGATGGAATCTACATCAGATGGACCTGAATTTTGCTCTTTTGAATGGAAAATTTGAAGTGGAAATTATATGCAGTAGCCAAGTGGTTTTGTATACAAAGTGCATAAGACAAAGTATGTAGGTTGAAAAAAGCCTTGTATGGATTTGTAGGGTGTGTTGAGTAATTGGTGAGCAGCCTTCCGCCTGTCAAGAAGGGTTAGAACACTTGGATATGAGCTTAACTATACTTAGTTGCTAATTTAGATGCACACTAACTCTATTTTAACACTAACCCACCTTAACACTACTTCCACTAACTCTAACCACATGCATTCATCTTGAGAGAGAGAGAGAGAGAGAGAGAGAGAGAGAGAGAGAGAGAGAGAGAGAGAGAGAGAGAGAGAGAGAGAGAGAGAGAGAGAGAGAGAGAGAGAGAGAGAGAGAGAGAGAGAGAGAGATATGGAGGTTAGCTCAAATGCTCAATGTCATGCTTATGGAAAAACCTTAACTAGCATAAAGCAAGAACGATGAAAACTAAAACAAGAAGCAAATCACAACAAGAGCATAAGCAAGATTGATTAGCAAATGAGGATGCTTGAGCTCACAAATTGTAGAGTCTCCTCCTCTCTATTAAGCATTAAAAATGGTTACAAATGGTGCCTTTTACCACATTTGAATTCTACGCTTTCATATGCCAGCCACAATGGTTTTTGAATGTAAGACACAATAGCTTTAATGTGCATTACAAAAGCCTTTGCTTGCACCTTTCCTCATAGACCCCATCATACAACATATGGGGTCTATTAGTCTCTTTAAAGTGTTATTACAACATGTCATTATGGTATGGTATATTGTGGTATGTTATGGAATGTTTAGGTATGCTATGTTTATAAAACTTCTGGAATATGTGTATGGTAGGTTTGGAAGGGTGTTTGGGTATATTATGGAATGGAAGGTTTAGGGCATGGTATGGAATGATATATTTATATATATGGTAGCTACACTACAGTGTTTGAATTTGTAAGTTTGTATGCTATATAGGTTGTGTAACTTATTCTACTTTATTTGAATGTTCTATTTCATTCCATGTGATTCTAGAAAAATAAAGGTTGATGTATGGAATTTCTTTGGGTTAAATGAGAATGATATAGTCAAGACAAATTTAAAAGACTACCTCTACAATGCCAAGACAATATGTGAGTGTGGAGAGAGGACCTTCAGTGAAAACTTGACTCTAGATGAGCATCAGAAGATAGAATTGTATAGGAAATTGGAGTTGAAGCAAGGAAAAAGGCCATGGTATCCACTCACATGAGTCATCCCGAATCATCGGAGACAAACGTTCCCTAATCAGCGCCTCGTCAGAGTCAATGGAAAAAGATGGTCTACCAGAGTATCTTGCCTTGTGGTTTATGGCATTGGCTTTTTGCAACAACTTCAAATATATGAAAAAGAAATCAAATTCTTAGCTAAGTAACTCTTTGAATATTACTAGCACAAGCATTTTAAATGGAGCCCATAAGAGGCATTTCAAATGGAACACATATCATAAAAGCAACACACATGTTAGAACATACACGATAGGAAACATGAAAGTCCCAAAAATGTGGAGTCTAAATTCTAAATATACAAAGGGAGCTGTTTTATTTGTGATTTGATGGAATGTAATCTTCCTCACTGCATATACCGGGTCCAGGATGGAGAGGAATCAATTCACTTTCAGATTCCGGTGGACTGGTAAGTCATGCTACATACTTACAATTCTCATTACATTTTTGTCGTTGTCATGCATGGTCAAAGCCTAGCCCTTTTTATTTAATATCATGTTGGATACATGAATTGTCTTTGGTTTAATTGCATGTTGCTTATAGGTCTCTACCGGTTTATGCAGAGTCTATTGCTAGATTGGATGAGGAGGTGGTGGAACTATGTCACCAATTACCCATACAGAAAGAAGAAAAGATGTCCTTATGTGGACGATATGGCTGCTGAAGGCCAATTGTACCTTGTGAACGGCTCTTGATGTTCTATTTATCATAATTGCATACTAGTAAAAGTTAATATGAACTTTGAATAGTTATTTATTATCATTTCGTTATTAGCCTATTTTAGTCGATAGACTCACAAGTTGTAGAGGTTTAAGATAAACATGAACTATTAAGTATTGTTTAGTAGTCTGATTTGTGACAGTCTAAAAAATATCCTTGCATTTGTTTTGGTCTCTTTAAACACTATATATGTTTTTAGTTCTTTGCTACATAATGTTTCTCGATTTGAGATAACCAATTGCATACTTTATTTTGCTTCACACTTACAAACATTATAACTTATGTATGGATTCAATCACTAAATGTCAGTTGCTTCAAGCATATTAGGGATGATCATACATAAATTTAAAAGTGTGCATGCCGATGAAAAATGTTAAAATGCATTGAATCATCTGTAAGTCATGTTTTACCAAGAAAGTCAGCAAAGGCAATGATGGAAAATGCTTGGTTTGAAAAAATGAAAAATGAAATTGCACAGAGTGTTTTAAATAAGATTCAAACTTGGATGCAAATGTGATACTAGGTGTATGTGATGTTTCTGAAATTAGCAGAGATACTTATTCTACTTTTTTTAGAATAGTTAAAGAAGCCTTTTCTCAACTGATGGTGAAAAAAACTTATCTTCCTCGTCCATATCGGGTAACATTAACAAGAAATTAGTATAATGACGGAATGTTCAAAGTAGTTGGCCAACCACTTCATATAACTGAATTATACAAATCAGAATATGGTGAGCTCAATTACAACAATTGCAATAGTAGTAAATGTTCTAAAATATATTATTCGATTCTATAAACTGTGAAAAATTGTCAACTAGTAGTATTTTCCTAACTTGAGATTTTGTAGGCCTATGGCCAAATAAAAGTTAGAGATAGGTTCATACATGTATGTAGAGGCCCAAAGTATGTGTACACTACTTTTGAGGTCACATTAATTAGAGGAGGTCGAGTGTGGAGCTCTTCTATTGGCTCATAATTTGGTGCATTCCTATTTGACCAAATTTCTAGGTATATGGGTGAATCCTATTGGACCCCAATTTTAGCCTATCATAAGACAAGTGGCCAAGAGGCACTATGGCTGCTATAAATAGCCATCTCCACGAGTATGTACACATCTCATTTTCATTCTATTGAATGAATGTTATGCTCTTTGAAGGTCCATCTTCTTCTCTCTCACTTTTTTGTTCATATCTTGCATTCTAGCCACTAGAATTGTGATTTCTTTGTTGCTATGGCTTCACACGTGTGAAATGCAGGTTGTAGGCTCTGAAGTACGGACAGGGACAGCAAGTTTCTGTTTGTGGAAGCTTACGATCAGATTTTGATGTTTAGTTGATGTTTAGTATGCTTAACATCACAATTTCTATCATTTTTTCAATCTAGATGTGCATAACTTCCATGGCCAAGATCTTTATGAAACTTTAGCATCTTTTGGATCTGAGTTTTTCACATGGTATCAGAGCATTAGGCGGCCAAATGTGCAGGTTTTGCCAGATTTAGAAGAGATTTGTGGGCGAGTTTGCTTTTGTAGCATTCCAATCAAGTTTCTAGCTAAAAATCTTGTTGATTTATGTGTAGAAATTGGATCTTTGTGATCAAAACATCATTTGTATGCATTTCAATTGAAGTAGGGCGAATTCCCTCTGTACTTATCAGAATAAGGAGACAAAAATTGTTTTGGAAAGAGGGAGATGCAAGATCCAACAAGATCCTATTAGTTTTCCATTCTAGCATATAGTTTTTTGATTCAATTTCTTGCTTCTTCATGTCAAAAACTTCAAAATTGATGTAACCCTCTGATTTTCAGTTTGCTGAATGATTCAAGAGTGTATTTCAATCTTAGGAGTGAGGGAAAAGCAAGTATATTGAGGTTTGGTCTTGGTTTGATCAAGAAATCATAAAACTAGTGGCTAAAATTAAGGAAAAAGTGAGGAAAAGAGAGAAAAAGTAAGGTTTTAGGTTCCAAATCTTTGTGATTTCTTCTTGTGTTTCATTTGTTGATTCAAGAGAGTGCTTAGTGCATTGGAACAGGTCAAAGATCAGAGATCAATCATTGCAACATGGCTACAAATGGAGGCTACATGTTGGAAAGCAATGATAGGCTTACCTCCCTCAACTATTCTACTTGGAAAGTAAGGATGGAGTCTTTGCTTGAGATGAATGAGTTGATGGATATTGTTGTAGGTGTGGAGGAGAGACCTTTGGCACCTCAAGAACAATTGAGGTATGACAAGAGGGCAAAGAAAGCCCTTCACATGATCAAGATGAATGTGACAAATGAGCTTATCAAAGAGGTTGGTAAGTGCACATCATCTAGTGAAGCTTGGGAAGCCTTGAAGAAGGTTTATGAATCCAAGTCTACTTCTAGAGTGTTGACTTTAAGAAGGCAAATCTTTTCTTGTATGCAAAAGAAGAGTGAGAATGGACATGCTTTTGTTTTGAGAGTTAAAGCATTGAATGATGAGTTAGCATGCATTAATGATGGCATAAATAATGAGGAGCTTGTTCAAGTGATTCTCAATGGCTTGTTGGATGATCATGCTAATCTTGTTCAAAGTTATGCTATCCAAAAATGTTTACCAAGTGTTGGAGACTTGCAAGAGGTCTTGTTGGCTGAAGAATTCAGGTTGCAAGCAAGAGTGGGAGCATCTTCTACATCTCAAGGAGGAGAAGAGGAGGCAATGTTCTCTAAAGGCAAGTTCAAGGGCAAAGGTAAAAGCAATTGGTCTAAAGGGCAAGACCAAGGTGAGCACTCTACTTTTGGCAAAAAGAAGGATAGATCTAAGCTAAAATGTTTCTATTGTGGAGTCAAAGGGCATTTTTCTAGTGATTGTTTTAAGAAAAAGAGGGATCAAGGGGAAAAGCAAACCAATCTAACTATTGATGAGGGTGGGGATGAGCTTCTTTCAAATGATGCTTTTGTTATGTCATCTTGCTTGTTGGCTAATCATGGAGACATTGATCCTTGGTGGATTGATAGTGGAGCCACTTCTCATATGACATATCATAAAGAGTATTTTTCATCTTTAATGGCATTTGATGGTGATAGGAAGGTAATCTATACCGCAAATGATGGTGAGTGTGCAATCAAGGGGATTGGCACAATTCCTATTTCACTTTCTACAAATAGGAATATAGAATTGAAAGATGTTTTGCTCATTCCATCCATTACCAAGAACTTACTTAGTGTAAGCCAAATGCTTGACAAAGGATTCAAAGTTGAGTTTGATGGTGATGCTTGCTTGATCAAAAAGGGGTGTAGTATCATTGCAAAAGGGAAAAGGCAAGGGAAATTGTTCAAGCTTGATGCATGTGTTGTTGCTAACCAAGTTGGATGCATGGCAAATGAACAAATGTCAATTCAAGAGGTATGGCATAAAAGGATGGGACATCTCAACTACAAGGCCTTGGAGGTAATAGCCAAAAAGGAGGTAGTAAGGGGACTTCCCAGGTCTCTTACTTGCTTGAATCATGTTTGTGAAGAATGTGCTTTGTCTAAATCACATAGATTGCCATATACTAGATCTATATCTAGATCTAAGATGCCTTTTTCTCTCTTGCATTCGGATATTCATGGTGTTACTACAATTAGCAATGGAGGTGCTAAGATGTATGTAACTTTCATTGATGATTTTAGTAGATTTTGTTGGGTTTATCTACTAAAGAGCAAGGATGAGGTGTTTGATGTGTTTGTCAAGTTCAAAGTTGCTATTGAGACTCAATTTACAACCAAAATCAAATGCTTGAGGAGCGACAATGGTGGTGAATACATTTCTAACAAATTCAAAGCCTTTTGCGATGAGCATGGGATCAAGAGGGAGTACACATGTCCAAGAACACCACAACAAAATGGAGTGGCCGAGAGGAAGAATAGAACCTTGTGTGAGAGTGCAAAGGCAATGAGATTGAATGCTAATCTTCCTAAACCTTTTTGGAGTGATGCTTTGTTGTGTGCAAATTTCCTATGCAATAGATGGCCAAGTGTTGTATTGGAAGGAAAAACCCCTTTTGAAGCTTTGTTTGGTACGAAGCCTAATGTCAAGTTTCTAAGAACTTTTGGATGCATTTGCTACTTCAACATTACTCTTGATGATAGAACTAAGGAGGATCCATCTTCAAGAAAGGGCATTTTTGTTGGTTATAGTGAAGTAAGCAAAGCATATAGGATTTATGTTCCTTCAATCAAGAAAGTGTTCACAAGTAGGGATGTCATTTTTGATGAAGGTAACATTCCAAAAGTTGTTTCAAGTGATGATGGTGTTGTTGCAACTAATGTGCTTGATGACAATGGAGTTGATGACACATTGGATGTGGATGTTGAAGAAGCCTCTTCAAGTCAAATTCCAAGGAGAACTCCAAGGCATAAAGTGAAACCCTCAAGGCTCACTTATGATGGCAAAGGTAAGCAAGTGGTGGATGGATCCAACTATGCTTTCCTAACTTCTTTTGATGTACCTTCATGTGTAGATGAAGCAAGGCAAGAAGAGGAATGGATCCAAGCAATGGATCTTGAGTTTGAAGCACTTATGAAGAACAACACATGGAGATTGGTGGAGCTTCCAAAGGGCAAAAGTGCAATTGGATGCAAATGGATCTTCAAGGTAAAGACAAATCAAGATGGATCTATCAACAAGTTGAAGGCAAGGTTGGTGGCTAAAGGTTATGCTCAAGAGCATGGCATTGACTATGAGGAAACCTTTGCACCCGTGGCAAAGATGGTGAGCATAAGAGTAATCATTTCCCTTGCAACTCTTTATGGATGGGATCTTTGGCAATTAGACATTTCTAATGCTTTCTTGAATGGTGATCTTGAAGAGGAAGTCTACATGGAGCAACCCGAGAGCTATGTTTCTCATAGCAAGCCTAATCATGTGTGTTTTCTACAAAAAAGTTTGTATGGTCTTAAGCAAGCACCAAGGAGTTGGTATGCTAGGCTTAACTTTTTTCTACTTTCTCAAAACTTCACTATGAGTGAGTATGATCATTCACTTTACTTTAGAATTAGTGCTAATGATGTTACAATCCTTCTAATTTATGTGGATGACATTATTTTAAGTGGAGGGAACAAGGAAGATATAGAAGATATCAAGAAAGCACTAAAAAAGGAATTTGAAGTGCATGATCTTGGTCTTTTGAGCTATATCTTAGGAATAGAAGTAATTAGAACTTCTCAAATCACTTTTATTTCACAAGAGAAGTATGCTATTTCTATTCTCAATAGATTTCATATGGTAGATGCAAATCCTATTGATACACCTATGGAATCACATGTAAAGCTAACTATAAGAGGTAATGAAAGATCCTTCGAGGACATTACTCTCTATAGGAAGCTAATAGGTTCTCTTATATATCTAACCATCACAAGACCTGATTTATCTTATTGTGTTGGTAAATTAAGCCAATTCATGCAAGATCCTAGCATAGAACATTGGAAACTAGGAAAGAGGATCTTGAGATACATCTCGGGAACAAAAGATTTTGGCATTGTTTATAGAGGCTCATCACCTAACTTATTTGGTTTTTCAGATTCAGATTTTGCAGGAGACCTTATGGATAGAAAATCCATAAATGCACATGCTATTTTCATAGGTGATGGAGCTATCTCATGGATGTCGAAGAAACAAGCAACTATATCACTTTCTTCTAGTGAGGCCGAGTACAAAGCTTTGACATCATGCACAAAGGAGATGGTGTGGATCAAGAGGATGATTATGGAGCTTCATTTGCTGGATTTTTCAGAGAGTCCAATCATCTTTTGTGACAACCTTTCAGCCCAAAGTCTAGCAAGCAATCCGGTTTTCCATGCAAGGAGCAAACATATCGAGGTGACTTACCATTTTGTGAGAGAACAAGTGTTGGCAAAAGAGATCAAGCTTGAACATGTCCCATCAAAGGAATGTGTGGCTGATATCTTTACCAAAGCATTGGGAAAGGACTTATTTTTCAAGCATAGAACAAGTCTTGGTGTACTTTCTAAATCTATGCTAAAACTAGTTGAAGAGGGAGTGTGAAAAATTGTCAACTAGTAGTATTTTCCTAACTTGAGATTTTGTAGGCCTATGGCCAAATAAAAGTTAGAGATAGGTTCATACATGTATGTAGAGGCCCAAAGTATGTGTACACTACTTTTGAGGTCACATTAATTAGAGGAGGTCGAGTGTGGAGCTCTTCTATTGGCTCATAATTTGGTGCATTCCTATTTGACCAAATTTCTAGGTATATGGGTGAATCCTATTGGACCCCAATTTTAGCCTATCATAAGACAAGTGGCCAAGAGGCACTATGGCTGCTATAAATAGCCATCTCCACGAGTATGTACACATCTCATTTTCATTCTATTGAATGAATGTTATGCTCTTTGAAGGTCCATCTTCTTCTCTCTCACTTTTTTGTTCATATCTTGCATTCTAGCCACTAGAATTGTGATTTCTTTGTTGCTATGGCTTCACACGTGTGAAATGCAGGTTGTAGGCTCTGAAGTACGGACAGGGACAGCAAGTTTCTGTTTGTGGAAGCTTATGATCAGATTTTGATGTTTAGTTGATGTTTAGTATGCTTAACATCACAATTTCTATCATTTTTTCAATCTAGATGTGCATAACTTCCATGGCCAAGATCTTTATGAAACTTTAGCATCTTTTGGATCTGAGTTTTTCACATAAACTAGACAAACATCAGGTAAATGGAAAGATCATTATTGTAATAAAATTGAAATGAGTGATCTCACTTTGATGAACAAAATTTTAGATACAGATGATCGAACGTTTAGTGTTCAATCAGAAAATCACATATGGTGGTTGGCGGCATTCCAGTTATACTTATCAATTTTCTTTTTAAGTATCGTTATTAACATTTCATACATTGCCATTTTTTATTAACATGTCATGCATTACTTGCTTCTCCACAAGTCTTGAAAGAAGACCATAAAATACTTTCATGGATATTTTCATAAGCAAATTATGGCAAGATTATAAAGAGACATTTGGAGGGTGAAAAATTTACACACAAAAACCATGGAAGTTTTCAGATTCAATGGCACCTTGCAGGGGATTTGAAAACATTGAAATGTATATATAATGTCTCTCATTGGGAAACGTCAAAGCATCCATGTCTTTATTGCATGAAAGATTGCCACAATATGAATTTGAGATGGCCAAAAACACAGGCCCAACAAGAGAAGCAAAAGATCCAAATATGAAAAGTGTTTTCTCCCAATTCCATTAAAAAATATTCACATATGCACATTGCATGTTGAGGTGCGTATTATTGAAAAACTTATTTATCTGCATATTCTCTTTGCATGGACTACAAAACCAGAGTCTGTGGGTAAAGTAGTTATTAAAAGGTTGGAAGAAGTTCTTTCAGAGGCAGGATTGCATAAAGGGAATGTCATCATTGATGACAGACTATCCGGCAAAAAAATAAATGTTCCTAATAAGCCATCAATTCGAGGTGCCAAAACAAGAAGATTGTTATCCAATCACACATGCAAAAAATCTAGTGTCATATACGAAATTTGGAAAGAAATTGTTCAAGCAACATGAACACTAGAAGTAAGGAATCGAGTGGACAAGTGTGGAACAACTTAGACAAACTCATAGGTGTTATCAGGAAAGAAAACCTATCATCAGAAGATATGAGGACTTTGCAAAATCATTGCACCACATTTGTAAAATCTGTACATGATTGTTGGCAAAAAGACAACGTTACACATTACATGGTACTAAACTATTTCATTATATGGTACTTATCTCATTCATGATTATATTTTTTCTACTGATGTTACTTATTTCAACTCTTGTTTACAGCATATATTTCTTCACCATGCAATTTATTTTGCAAAGGAATATGAGAGCTTAAGTATGTGGTCATCACAAGACATGGAAAAATCACATTGGCAAGCAAGAGGAGCATTTCATAGAGCTACAAATCATGGAGGACACAATTCAAAAAATAAATATTTAGTTCAACATTTTCAGTGGTTTTACAAAAGAGCACAATTTAGATATCAAGCTAAAAACCCATCAAATGTTACGATTTTTCGTAAGGCATTCAAATTCATAACAAAAGAGAGATCCTTGTAATATGTCAATAATCTACTACAGAAGATTGTTTAAATTTCATCATCATCCTCTTCAAGATTCAGATAGATGGTATTGTCATGAAGGAATAATCTCCTTTCATATGGATCCAAAAATTCTAAAATTTTCCTTTTGCTCATATCAATGTAACCCAAATAAAGGGCCATTGTAGATGATCTTTTTGTAGTCTCATTGGGAGTATAACCCAATATTTTAATGGCCAAATCCCTTTTCACAAAAATTATTTTATATGTTCCTCTAGCATAAGTATGGCCTCCTAAACAAACAGATAATGACTTGATGGCCATAATAACGGTGGTAGCATATGGATTAAAAGATGAATGATAGATACAAATCTCATTATTTTGAAAGTTTTTCAAAAATGAGATAGAGACACATCCTTTCTCCCAGCTGATACACCTCTGATACACCTTAATCACCTCCATGTCTCATACCAAAGGCATCTATTTCAATAGCATCCTGTAAACGAGTCAACAAAATAAATTTATAATGATACATAACATTGCAAACTCAAACTTCAACACATTATTTGAATTAAGAAAACTACACAATATCAATACCAATATAATATCTACTTACCAGATCATAATCATCATATTTAACAACATTTGTTCTGCTAATGTCATGTCGTCCAATGGCCTCTACATTGCCCGACGGGATATACCGAGTCCTTGGGAGATATTTTTATTTGGAATTCCAAAAATTCCTCCTTTGTAGGCAAAGTTTTTTCATAGGCTTTCGATTTTTCAATTATGGCCTCCAATGCCTCATTGCCAAATTTCCAATTGCCATCTTTATCATAATCTATCTCACTTTCAAGGTCATTATATGTGTAATCAATAATGTTAAAAAATTCTAATAAATTTTGTGAAAAAATTGAGAGGATTTCATCCTCTCTCAAATTCAAAACATCTTCTATATCATTAGAAGAAATATAACTGTCATTATTTATAAAATATATGGGAACATCAGATAGAGGTAATGGATTAATAAGAGATGCAGATGGAAGATAATCAAAGAGGATTATAACATGAGAGAGAGTTTTCTGATAACTTGAAGCCATAGGAGCTTCAACTTCAACCCCTATATCAGTATCTACTTCATCTACATCATCTGGAGCAGATGTAGATGCTTCAATCATGAGAACAACAAAAGATCCAACAAACTCATCATCAGAAATTTCAATAGATATATAAAAGACAAACGCCATGCCTTTGATTAGAAGGCGACATTTTCTTTTGTGGATATCACAATATATATTTTAAATTTTCATGTAGGTTTGCAAATTTTCTATCATGTTTGTGTTTAGAGGACGGTTGGGAATGTACAAGGTTATTAAAATGAATGAAACAAAAACTATCTATATCCTTAACAAAAGTACTAATAATCTGAGAAAAATTATCAGGAATAGCAAGTAAATTATAACAATTCTCATAAACTAGCATATTGATATTGAAAGGTGCTATAAAAATATTTTAAAAATACTCTAATTTCTCTAATGGAATGTCACTAAGAACTTAGAGAAACTAGCCATATTGAACCTGATATCGGTTCAACGCAGGTGAATGATTCTGGTTGGGGACTTTTGAACAAGGCACACGTTGATTTGATATTCTGTTGGAAGAGACTGATATCGCTTCAGTGCGCGTGAATGATTACAATCGGGGTGTCTAGAACAAGGCATGCATTGATTCAATATTTTGTAAGAAGAGGTTGATATTGCATCGATGCGTAAGGATGAGAAGTAAGTGGACATAAAATGAAGACGTGCGTCGATTCGATATTGCGAGAGAAGGCCAGAGAACAAAATAACATTGGAGTTATGAAAAAACAGAATGTCAGTAAATCAGGTGGTGCCCATATTTATAGCCCTTTCATGTTAATCACAACCATACATTTGTCCACCAATCATTTATCCACCAATCAGAGAGATACACCATTGTACCTGCACCATAATACAATAAAAAATCTATCATTAGCATGTACGAATAATCATAGGCATGTCCAAGTATTTATGGATATTAATTAGCTGAATAAACTTGATTGCAATGTGTTTCATCCTTGAGTGAAACACAGGGTCTTTTGTCAGATGTATTGCAGATGTGTTGTCCATCTGCAAAACCAGAGGTTCATTCCTTGTTTCGCCCAGTTCATCAAGGAACTCTATTTGAGCCAAATGATTTCATTGGCCATCTTTGCTGCTGCAACGTATCCTGCTTCATAGGATGACTGAGCCACAATGGTCTGCTTTTGCTAACCCAGAGAATTGCTACTCCTGACACGATGGTGCATCCTCTTGAGACGCTTTTACAGTCGTCCTTTGGAGATGCCCAGCTAGCATCATTGTAGGAAAGCATCTGGAACTCTACATCACGAGAATAACACAAACCAAAATCTTTCCTTAATTGAAGATATTGCAAAATTCGTTTTGCAATCTTCCAATGAGTCGATTCTGGATTCGTACAGAATTGGCTCATCCTGAACACGACATAAGCAATGTCAGGACGTGTGTTATCTGCAAGGTACTGTGAAAAATACAGATCCTAAGTGGATCTAAACTCCAAGATCATTGGCTTGAATGCTTGCACTCCAAACTACATAAGCTAGGAATTGGCAACACATTCTATGCTACCTAGAATGCAAAGAACTTGATCAAAAAGCATTTATCACAAATGGAAACTTCCATAAACATCAAGTGCGGCCCAAAATAGCATTATACAGTCCATAATACATCAGCCTATCACTTTTGGAAAGCACCTAAGATCATACACAATAGCTTGAAGACAATACACACAACAATGCTCTCAATGGAGGAAGAAACAATGACAATGATCTATTGATCTCAATGAAGCATACAAAAGGTTTCTCCAACCTGTTCTCCACGACTTCCCTACTATTTATGGATGAGGAAGATGACTCTCTCTCCTCTCTCTAGAAGGTACTTGACCCTAGATATTCCCTATATAGGAAAAATAGCTAAAAATGGCTTATATGACCAAAATACATCAAAATGGTCTCATTTTGAAGGGTATGAAGTTTGACACTTCATCATACTGAAAAAATACAGTAAATAAAAACATTGTGGCCTGGTTCACACGTGTGAAACTCCAGAACCAAAACTATTTACAATTTTAGCCAATTTAGGCCTCAAACTAGCTAGGAAATGTTGACAATTTTCACACTCCCTCTTCAACATTGGATGCTAGTTTCAACATAGTCTTTGAGCACATTCCAAGATTAGATCTATGCATTAAATATAGGTCCTTTCCCAATGGTTTGGTGAAGATATCAGCCACACACTCCTTTGAAGAGACATGTTGAAGCTCCACCTCTTTGGCAATGACTTGATCTCTCACAAAATGGTGAGCAATCTCAATGTGCTTGCTCCTTGCATGAAAAACAGGATTGCTTGCCAAGCTTTGGGCTGAAAGGTTATCACAAAGTATGATTGGAGTCTTCTCTGGTTCCAGCAAGTGAAGATCCAATAACATCCTCTTGATCCAAAGAATCTCCTTGGTGCATGTTGTTAATGCCTTGTACTCGGCTTCGGTGGAAGATAGAGAGATAGTTGGTTGCTTCTTTGATAGCCATGAGACCACTCCATCTCCAAGATAGATTGCAAAGGCACTTGTTGACTTCCTATCCATTTGATCACCTGCAAAATCTGAATCTGAAAATCCACAAAGGTTAGGTGTAGTACCTCCATACAAGATGCCAAAATCTCTAGATCCCGAGATGTATCTAAGTACTCTCTTTCCTAGCTTCCAATGAGCCTCACTAGGATCTTGCATAAATTGACTTAGTTTACCAACCACAAAGCTTAGATCAGGTCTTGTGATGGTTAACCATATAAGAGATCCTATTAGCTTTCTATAGAGAGTAATGTCCTTGAAGGATCTTTCATTACTTCTTGTAGTTAGCTTTACATTTGATTCCATAGGAGTAGAAACAACTTTACAATCTTCCATATGAAACCTTTTTAGAATAGAGTTAACATACTTTTCTTGACATATGAATGTAGATTTAGAAGTTTTAATAATCTCTATTCCTAAGATATAATGAAGTTTACCAAGATCTTGAATTTCAAACTCTCTTTTGAGTGCCATCTTGATTTCATCTATATCTAGATTGTTACCACCACTTAAGATAATGTCATCAACATAGATCAAAAGTAAAGTGATATCATTTTCATTCAATCTAAAGTAGAGAGAATGATCATACTCACTCATAACAAAGTTTTGAGAAAGTAAGAAGGAATTGAGCTTAGCATACCAACTCCTTGGTGCTTGCTTTAGCCCATACAAACTCTTTTGGAGATAGCACACATGATTAGGCTCATCATGTGAAACATAGCCCTCGGGTTGCTCCATGTAAATATCTTCTTCAAGATCACCATTCAAGAAGGCATTAGTAACATCCATTTGCCACATATCCCAATCATAAAGAGTTGCAAGAGAGATTAGGATTCGAATAGTTACCATCTTTGCCACGGGTGAAAAGGTCTCATCATAGTCAATACCATATTCTTGAGCATACCCCTTTGCCACCAACCTTGCCTTGTACTTGTTGATTGATCCATCTTGATTTGTCTTGATCTTGAAGATCCACTTACAACCAATTGCCTTCTTGTCCTTTGGAAGCTTTACCAACCTCCATGTGTTGCTTTTGATGAGTGCTTGATGCTCATGATCCATGGCTTGGATCCATTCCTTCTTTTGAATTGCTTCACCTACACAAGTTGGTTCATCAAAAGAGGTAAGAAAAGCAAAGTTAGAGTTGTCCACCACTTGCTTTCCTTTTTCATCATAGGTTAGCCTTGATGGCTTAGCCCTTTGCCTTTGAGTCTTCCTTGAAGTTTGCTTTGGAGTGGCATCTCCATCTTCATCCAAGACATCTTGCACATCATGATGATTAGTAGGCACATCAACATCAACATCAACAACATTGGAAACATTCTCTTCATGAAAGATGACATCCCTACTTATGACAACTTTCTTTGTAGAAGGAATGTACACTTTGTAAGCCTTGCTTACTTCACTATAGCCAACAAACACACCCTTCTTTGATGAAGGATCTTCTTTAGTTCTATCATCAAGTGTGATATTGACAAAACATGTACATCCAAAGATCCTACAATGCTTGACACTCGGCCTTCTACCATAAAGAACCTCATGAGGAGTTTTACCATCCAAGGAAGCACTTGTCCATCTATTACATAGATAGTTAGCACATGCTAAAGCTTCCCCCCAAAAAGACTTAGCAAGATTAGCATGTAGTCTCATTGCCTTGGCACATTCACAAAGGGTTCTATTCTTCCTCTCGGCCACTCCATTCTGTTGTGGAGTCCTAGGACTAGACATCTCCCTCTTAATCCCATGTGCTATACAAAAGTCTTTGAACCTATTTGAGGTGTATTCCCCTCCATTATCAGATCTTAAGCATTTGATCTTTGTATTGAATTGTTTTCCATTTCATTTTTGAACTTGACAAATGCAGCAAACACTTCATCCTTACTTTTAAGAAGATAGATCCAAGTATACCTACTAAAGTCATCAATGAAAGTTGCATACATCTTTGCCCCACCATTGCTAGTTGTACTAGAAGAATGAATATCAGAATGCACAAGTTGAAAAACTTCTTTAGATCTAGAAGTAGATCTAGAATAAGCAAGTCTATGAGATTTGGACAAGGCACAATGTTCACAAACACTATTGTTTGCAACAAGACTTTTAGGGAGACCAAGAACAAGCTCTTTCTTTGCCATTACCTCCAAAGATTTGAAGTTGGGATGGCCCAACCTCTTGTGCCAAACTTCTTGGTTTGTCAATTGCTCCCTAGCCATACATCCTTCATGATTAGAGATCACACATGCATCAAGCTTGAAAAGTTTACCATGCCTCCTACCTTGAGCAATCAAGGATCCACATTTACTTATCAAACATGCATCTCCAATGAACTCCACATCAAGTCCTTTGTCAATCATTTGACTTACACTAAGCAAATTCTTAGTGATTGAAGGAATGTACAAAACATTTTCAAGATTTGCTTTCCTATTTGTTGAAAGGGAAATAGGAATAGTGCCTATGCCTTTGATGTCACATTGACCATCATTTGCAGTGTAGATGATGTTACCTTCTCCCTCATAAGACAATAAGGATGTAAAGTATTCCTTATGTCTTGTCATGTGAGATGAGGCTCCACTATCAATCCACCAAGGATCATTATCATCTACGTTGGCTAACAAACTTGAAGTCATAACAAGTGATTCACATGTGTTATGTTCTTCCTCATCTATTGTAAGATTTCCTTGCCTCTCTCCTTGCTCTCTTTTCTTCTTATAACATTCATTTGCAAAATGACCTTTTATCCCACAATAAAAGCACTTGAACTTTGACTTATTGTTCTTAGTAGAAGAGGAAGAGGAAGAGTGATCATCATGATCAAAGTTACCACCTTTGGACCATTTCCCTTTGCCTTTACCTTTGCCCTTGAATTTGCCTTTTGTGAAGAAAGCCTCTTCACCTCCACCTTGCAAGGATGCACCATCAAGCTTTGATTGCAACCTATGTTCTTCAGCCAATAAGATTTCTTGCAAGTCAACCACACTTGGCAAGACTCTTTGAATGGCAAAACTTTGCACAAGGTTAGCATGTTCATTTAGCAAACCATTCAACATAACTTGGACTATTTCACCATCTTTTATGTTCTCATCAATGCATGCTAAATCATCACTTAGGGACTTAACTCTCAAGATAAATGCATGAGCACTTTCACCCTCTCTTTGCCTACTAGAAAATATTTGTCTCCTTAGGGTCAATACCCTAGATGTGGACTTTGATTCAAAGAGCTTCTTTAAGGCATTCCATGCCTCACTTGCACTTTGACACTTTCCAACTTCCTTGAGAAGTTCATTTGTAACATTCATTTTAATGATATGAAGAGCCCTTTTGGCCTTCTTATCAAACCTTTGTTGCTCTTGAAGTGTGAGAGGTCTCTCTTCAATTTCTGCAACTATGTCCATGAGTTCATTCAACTCAAGTAAGGACTCCATCCTCACTTTCCAAGTAGAGTAGTTTGATGAACTCAACCTTTCACTAGACTCTAGCATGATCCCACCATTGGAAGCCATGATTCTAATGTTTCTTCAACTTTTAGGTTTTGTCCTAAAGAACTTAGCACTCACTTTTCTCTCAACAAATGATAGATAAAGAGATCTATGAAGATTTAGGACCCTAAAACACTTCTATCTTGAACCTAGATGGTTTCCAAGCATAGAAAGGAAGATTGAAACACATGCAACACTTTGCACACACTAAGAATGGATTACAAAATCAAACCAACCTGAACACACTCTTGCTTAAGCTCTCAAACTTTCCAGCAAGTGACCAAATCAAGTTATGGTGTGAAGAGTTACTTGCATTCTTAGAAAATACCCAAAACTAGGATGCCAAGATTACCTAGTAATGAACAAACTTGATCAACATATGATCAACACACTAAGATATTGATTCAACCTGTAAAACCACATGTAAACCACACTTCTAAAAGTTTATAAACTCCAGCAAGTGATAAATACAAGATTTAGAGGTGAATGAATGAGCACACTTAGTGAATCACAAGACTAGCTTCACTATCTTGTCAAATCTTGGTGTTTAGATGTAGATCTAAGATCACTTCACATGAGAATGTTCCTCAACCTGTTAAGAACCTGAAAACACACTTGCATAATGGTTAACACCTTCCAGCAAATGCTCCAATCAAATTACATAAGGAGAGTTACTTACATGCTCAACAAAGTACACCAAAATTTATGCCAAAATTGATGACAATCTTTACAATATGCTCTTCACAATGGAGCTTACAATATGTTCACCCAAAAAAGGGGATCTTTCATCCAAATGGGAGCTTTGCTCAGCCTTTAGGAGAATTACAACTCACTCAAAAGAGCATTTGTCATCCACTTAAGGAGAAGTTTCATCCACTTAAGGAGAGTGTTCATCCAAGAATGGAGATTGTCAACAATAGGATTGAAAAGAACATTGTTAGTATTGAATATGCACAAGCCTCACAATCACAAATGATTAGGTGTTATGATCTGATCAAAAATAGTTTCTTTTCAGCCTCTGATCTTCAATAGACCTGAAATATGCTTTTGATCCACAAGTTCAACTCACAAAACAAAGGTTAGTAAGATTTGATCAACAAAGCAATGCAAAATCATGCTAGAACTTGATCAAACATCCAACTATCACCAAAAATGGAATACTTACTGTAAATAGAAGCCAACCAGCTCTGATACCATGTGAAAAATACATATCCTAAGTGGATCTAAACTCCAAGATCATTGGCTTGAATGCTTGCACTCCAAACTACATAAGCTAGGAATTGGCAACACATTCTATGCTACCTAGAATGCAAAGAACTTGATCAAAAAGCATTTATCACAAATGGAAACTTCCATAAACATCAAGTGCGGCCCAAAATAGCATTATACAGTCCATAATACATCAGCCTATCACTTTTGGAAAGCACTAAGATCATACACAATAGCTTGAAGACAATACACACAACAATGCTCTCAATGGAGGAAGAAACAATGACAATGATCTATTGATCTCAATGAAGCATACAAAAGGTTTCTCCAACCTGTTCTCCACGACTTCCCTACTATTTATGGATGAGGAAGATGACTCTCTCTCCTCTCTCTAGAAGGTACTTGACCCTAGATATTCCCTATATAGGAAAAATAGCTAAAAATGGCTTATATGACCAAAATACATCAAAATGGTCTCATTTTGAAGGGTATGAAGTTTGACACTTCATCATACTGAAAAAATACAGTAAATAAAAACATTGTGGCCTGGTTCACACGTGTGAAACTCCAGAACCAAAACTATTTACAATTTTAGCCAATTTAGGCCTCAAACTAGCTAGGAAATGTTGACAATTTTCACAGGTACATCAACGATCCGATCAGCTTCCTATATGGTGTAAGCTACATCAATTCTCTTTCTTCTTTAGTCTTCAAACAATTTTCATTCATCAAGACTGTGCCTACAAGCATTGGAGTATTCACTCCTTTTGAAATTCAACATCCCAAAATCTTCTAAGATTTTTTAAGTATATCTGGACTGATGAAGGTACAATTTACCTCCCTCATATTCTCTGTCAATTTGTAAGCCAAGATAACATCTGGCATTTTTTAGGTCTGCAATCTTGAAATGTTTTGAGATATCATACTTCACTTCAGCAATAAGCTTTTCACTCTTTCAGAGTATCAGAGTGTCGTCCACATACACAGCTACAATGATGATCTTCACATCTGTAATTCTTACATAGACATTGGAATCAGCCATTAGTGGCTTGAATCCTAAGGATTTCAGGGCTTGATCTTTCTTCTTGTACCATTGTCATGCTAACTGCTTCAGACTGTAGATACTCCTATGCATTCTGCATGCATAAATAGGAAGTGAATTTGAGATATAGCCTAGGGGTTGATCCACGTAGACTTCTTCGTCTAGCTCACCATGCAAGAAGGCTGTCTTCTCGTCCACGATGTGAATCCTGAGATCATAAGCAACTGCATATGCAAATAGTAAATGTAGGGACAAATGTTTCATGACAAGAGAGAAGGTCTTAGCATAGTCAATACCATATCTATGAGAAAATCCATTCGCTACAAGTCTTGCTTTATACTTTGATATATCTCCATCCGGTCCATACTTCAGCTTGTATACCCACTTGCATTTTACAGTCTTTCGCTTATCTAGTAATGGTTGCAACGTCCATACCTGGTTTGTCCTCATGGATTCCATCTCTTCATTCATGGCTTAGATCCATTTGTCCTTCTTTGGAGATTCAATTGATTCCTCAAATGTTTGTGGTTCACCAATGAATCCACAAAACTCTTCTGATGTAGAAGCTCAGCTGCCTAGCACAGATCTTGCTGGCGCTCTTCGTTCTCTTGTCGACCTTCTAGGAGATCCTCCTGGAACTGCAACATTTTTGTCTTTATCTGCTCTGCTAGGTCCGAAATCATTTCGATTTACAAATATTGTAGCAGCTGGCTGCTTCGTGAATCTTTTTTCGTCTAATTCATCACTCGAATGAGATGCGACTCAAATATCTTCGTCGAAGTGTTTGTCCTCTGCTCGCTCTATCACAGTTGGCAGATCATAGCAATGTCTTACAAGAACTTCTAATTGACAGGATCATCATTGGCCATCATTCTGCGCTTATCAAATTTGACATCTTCGACTGTCTTCACTATGTTGGTCTCTGGCATATAGACTCTGTAGTATGATGAATTATTGTCATATCCTACAAGATATCCTCGTTTTGCTTTCTCATCAAGCTTCTTTCAAAGCCTATCAGGAACATGTGCATAAGCTGCACAACCAAAGATACGGATGTGAGTCAGATTGGGTTTTCTACCCCACCATAATTCATGTGGTGTCATGTGAGGAACACCAGACTTTCCTATCTTGTTTTGAATGTAAAGCAGTTGTAGCTACTGCTTCAGCCCATAGCACTCTTGGAGCCTTTGAATAGGCCATCATGCATCTGGCAGCTTCCATTAGAGTTCTGTTCTTTCTTTCAACAACACCATTGTGCTGCGGTGTGTAAGATGCAGTTCTTTTGTGAATGATACCATGATCATTGTCAAAAATGTTGAACTCCTGCAACTTTGCTACGACGCGAAAACAAAGCGAAGGTTGAATGGCGAACAATTCGCGAAAGTCAATGGACCTCAAAAATCCTAAGACACGAAGCGAAGTGAAACTCAAAGGTCAAATGATTCGTGAAAGTAAAACATGTCTCCAGGACCTGAAAGACAAAGACACGACACGAAATGAAAGGAATGAAAGAAAATCTTTCACGCTGCCAGATGGTAGCTCAACGGGCATGGAGTCTTAAACTTCACGCCCAGTTGAAACGGCTAGCAGTAAAGAGAGTAACTGATTAGTTGATTAGCGTTAACTACTCTTGTAATTCTTTGTTTAGCTATCTTGTAAACTCCACATAGTGGAGATATAAGCTATTTTTTTGGATCAAAACAAACAGAGAGAATGTGCGTGAGTAGACCAGAAAAGGACAAGAAAAGGACAACGAGCAGAACACAGCGAAAGAGTAGAGCATCAGGCCAACAATGAACGAGACACTGACCATCTTGCTCTAAAAATTAAAGTGATAATTTGACTATTTCGTGCATCTCCTCATCTTCCGTTGTCTTGATTGCTAGAATGAAATCTGTTCTGTGATCTATAGTCGTGTGTCTAGGTTCCTGTGAGCTTCCGCACAAAAGCAAACTCAAAAGAAACAAAACCGTTTGTGACATGGTATCAGAGCCTACAAGATATCACCATTAATATCTAAGCAGTAATTTTCTAGACAACACAATATGGCTACAACGGTCCAGACAAGAGTAGCAATCAGTCTGGATGGCACAAACTACAAGATATGGAAATTCAAAACCAAATGCTTCTGAAGGACGAAAGCATCTGGTCGGTGACTGAACTCTCAGAGAGCCTCCAGAGGGAGATCCAAGGAGAGTTGAATGGATCAGAAAAGATGGATCAGAAAGGATGAGCGTGCAATGGCGATCATCATTTCATCCATTAATAAAGATCTATTCATGTAGATTGAAGACTACAAAAGCAGCCATACAGCATGGAAAAAATTAAAACAGAAGTATGAAGTGAGGACTGTAGCTTTAGTGATGCATCTTCACAATTAGCTACAATCCATATGATGGGATGGCAACCAGTTAGACCAGCACGTTGAGAAGATCAGAATGATCTTCGCTCAACTCGCTGCATCAAGACAAGAGCACCAAATCCCAACACCACAACAGCTGATGTACTTCATGAAGTCTCTACCTACGTCCTATCAGCCATTGAGAATGCTCATACTGAGTCTACCAGATATGACATTCGACAAAGCAATTAGTCTTGTCGCTGATGAGAGACTGATGAGGAACAAAGGAGAAGGAAGCAATGATCAAGAGAAGGCCCTCTTCACAAAAGGAAGGAAGAAAAATAAGAACAAACCCAGATTCGACAAGATGAAGTCCTCAAATCAACAATCTTCTTCCTGTGATCACTGTCACAAACCAGGCCATACAGCCAACAAATGCTGGTTCAATCTAGCAATACCTTGCATGCACTGCAAGAAGAAGGGGCACTCTGCATACGATTGCAAATTCAACCCAAAAATAAAGAACAAGATTGAGAAAGCAAATGTTGCAGAGTCATCCAAGGATGTAGATAGAGGTGATGAAGCCCTTGCAATACTTGATGAAGCTTCAACAAGCTACACTGAACAAGATTACGATGTAGTCATTGATTCAGGAGCAACATCACACATCACCTGCAACAAGAAAGTCTTGATCGACTTCAGAGAATACGAAAATAATAGAGCAGTGATTCTAGGTGATGGGAGCAGACATGATATCAAAGGCATCAAGACTCTACAACTGCAAACACTGTCAGGGCAAGAAGAGTTGCCAGGAGCACTCTACATGACTTCATTGAGAAAAGATCTGCTATCAGTCTCCAAGATGACAGATCTTGGAATTTGAGTTTTGTTTGATGGCAATACATGCCGCATGTTCGAGAAAAATACAAACAAATTGCTGACGATTGGATGCAGAGAAGGAAATATCTACAAGCCAAGATAATCAGTAACTCTGATAGCATATTAAATGCATTAGAAAATGAAGATAAGCTCTGGCACCGGAGTATGTATCATTTGAACATGAGGAGCCTCTGTATGACATGTGTAAGAAAGACATAGTCACAGGTCTAAAGATATGAAGACCTGATACTGAGTTTTGCGAAGCCTGTCAGATAGGCAAACAACATCACAATCCATTCACACATGAGGGAAGAAGATCCAAACAAGTTCTTGAGTTTGTCCACTTAGATGTCTGTGGACCAATAAAAATGGATTCACTCTCAAGATCGAGGTATTTCCTGACGTTCATAGATGACTAGCGACCAGATGACTATGACTTACTACCTAAAGAAGAAATCTGAAGTGTTTGATTCCTTCAAGAAGTTCTTGGCATTTGCAAAGCGACATACCTCAAAGAAGATTTAGATCATCAGATCTGACAATGGAGGTGAGTACAAGAGCAAAGAATTTTCAAATTTTTGCCAAGAACAAGGGATCAAGCATCAATTCACACTTGCGTACACATCAGAATATAATGGTGTCGCGGAAAGAAGAAACGGGACGCTAGTCGAAGGAGCCAGATGCATGATGGCACAGACTCAATTGCCAAGTCAATTCTGGGCTGAGGCAATAGCTGCAGTTGTACACCTACATAATAGATCAATAATGACAGTGCTGGAAAATAAGACACCATACGAGATGTGGATAGGTAGAAAGTCAGATCTATCATACGTACGTGTGTTTGGATGTGCATCATACAAGCACATTCCAAAAGAAAAGAGAAGCAAGCTCGATGATAAATCAGAACAAACAATCATGGTCGGGTACTCAAATGGATCACAAGTGCACAAGCTCTACAACCTAACCATGAAAAAGGCTGTTTTGAGTAGAGATGTGAAGTTCGATGAGTCCACATTCCATGGACTAAAAGATGAAAGAGGCCATGAGATCTTCACACTATTGCCAATTCAAGAGGGAGATCAAGGACAGACGTCAAATCAGAATGTTGAGTTACAGACCTCAGAGCAGCAGAAAGCAGAAGATCAACCCCATGAACAAGAAACGTTTGAGCAGCGACGAAACGAACCCAGAAGGTCAAGAAGACCAAAAAGACCTTCAGACCGTTATGCTGACAATTTTTAGTGGAGCGAAGACATCCAATCTGAGTATTGCAGTTTCAGTGAAGAGCCAACAACATATCAAGAAGCTATCCAGAGTCCAGAGGGAGAATTTTGAAAGCAGACTATGTCGGAGAAAATCAAGTTGATGAGGCAAAATGAGGCATGGACACTAGAGCCACTGCCAGAAAACAAAAAGATCGTCAACTACAAGTGGGCGTACAAAAGGAAAATGAAATCATATGGCACCATTGGCTGTTACAAGGCAAGGCTTGTTGTGAAGGGCTACACACAAAGATATGGTATTGATTATTTTGACACATATTGCCAATGGTCAAGATGACAAGCATACGACTACTCGTATTTGCCACACAACAAGATCTGAAAATTCACTAGATTGATGTGAAGACAACCTTTCTCCACGGAGATCTAGAAGAAGAAATCTTCATAAAATAGCCTGAAAGATTTGAAGACCCTGACAATTGACAATATGTTTATCGATTGCAGAGATGTATTTATGGTCTAAAACAGGCATCACGAGCTTGGTACAAGAAGCTTGATAGTCTTCTGAAGTCTCTAGACTTCAATCCTACACAACCGAACTGTAATGTCTACATAAAAAGAGTAGAAAAAGAATTTGTGATACTAACTATTTTCATGGATGATTCCCTTATGATAGAAAATTCCTTGATGCTGATCAAAGACATGAAGAGTCAGATTTTTGAAAATTATGAAATCACAGATCTAGGAGAAGCAACAAAATGCCTTGGGTTGGAGATTAGAAGAGATCGAATAAAAGACAAAATGCACTTGAGTCAGTCTGAATATGCCAGAAAGGTGCTCAAGCAGTATCACATGATGGACTACAAAGAAAAGACCACAACAATGATAGTAGAGCCAAGCTGACGAAGCAGGATTGCCCAAAAACAGAAGAGGAAGAATAGAAGATGGCAGGTATACCCTACCAAAACCTAATCGGTAGTTTGATGTACCTTACAACCTGTACCAGACCCGATCTAGCTTTCTCTATTTATGCCTTTAAGCCAATTCTCTTCCAATCCTGGCATGGCACATTGGCAAATGGCAAAACGAATCCGACAATATCTGAAGGGTACCCAAAATATGAGATTAACCCAAGCTGCACCACTACAGTGATGGAAGCTGGGCGAGCTACAAAGATAACAGCAAATCCATAACTGGAGGATGTACAATAGCATATGGAGCTACAATCAGTTGGATATGCAAAAAGCAAACCTTGGTAGCTCAATCTTCTTGCGAAGCTGAACATGTTGCAGCTTCAAAGGTGACGAACGAGGTATGTGGCTATAGATGATGCTAGAGGCAATCGGGATACCACAAGGAGGATCATGCACGATGATAGTGGACTCTCAGAGTGCCATTTATCTGTCCCAGGATCCAGTCTTTCATTCAAAGACAAAACACATACCTCTGAAGTACCATCACATTTGAGACTTGATCTCGAAAGGAGAGCTCCAAGTCCAGTACATAAAATCTGAAGACATGATTGCAGATCTGCTCACAAAGTCACTTGACAAGCCACTCTTCGCAAAGCAAAGAAAGACGATTGGATTAGGCGTGCAAAATTGCAAGGTTCAAGAGGGAGTTTCAGAAATGGTGAACTCCTACATTTTGCGACGCGAAAACGAAGCGAAGGTCAAATGGCGAACAATTCGCAAGGGTCAACGGACCTCAAAAATCCTAAGACATGAAGCAAAGCAAAACTCGAAGGTCGAATAATTCACAAAAGTCAAACATATCTCCAGGACCCAAAAGACAAAGACACAACATGAAATGAAAGAAATGAAAGAAAATCTTTCGCGCTGCCATCTGGCAGCTCAACGGGCGTGGAGTCTTAGACTTCACGCCTAACAGAAATGGCTAGCAGTAACGGAGAGTAACTGATTAGTTGATTAGCATTAACTACTCTTGTAATTTTCTGTTTAGCTATCTTGTAAACTCCATACAATGGAGATATAAACTATTTTTCTGATAAAAAAAAATAGAGAGAATGTGCGTGAGTAGAGCAGAAAAGAACAAGAATAGAAACGAAATAGCTGTGCATGAAAGTCTACCAATGAGCAGAACACAGCAAAAGAGCAGAGTGTCATGCCGCCAATGAGCGAGACAATGACCATTTCGCTCTAAAAATTAAACTGATAATTTGATTGCTCTATTTCATGCATCTCCTCGTCTTTCGTTGTCTTGATTGCTAGAATGAAATCTGTTCTGTGATCTGTAGTCGCTTGTCAAGGTTCCTGTGAGCTTCCACACACAAGCAAACTCAAAAGAAAAAAAACCGTTCGCGACAATCATTGCAGAAGTCAGTGAATCGATTTGAGATGTATTCTCCACCTCGATCTATTCTGATCTCCACCTCGATCTTTTCTAATCTGCTTCACTTTATTACCAGTGCATCTTTCTGCCCAATTGACATACTTTGTGAATTTGTCAATTGCTTCTGATTTATTGTGAATAAAATAGACTTTGGCAAATATACTATAATCATCAAGTTGTAATCATCAAACTAGATATGTCAAATCCATATATCTCGAGTTCTATCTAGGCCAATTTTGGCATTTGCATTTATGAACAACATACTTGCATGGTACAATGTTTGTAGCAAGCCTAAAGTCAAGATGGATTATTGTTTTATTTCAACACTCCTCCTAAAAACAATCTATATTGACTTGAACATGGATCTTGGTACTATTCCAAGATTGGCTTTATGCTTGATGAAGGAACTCGTGCTCAAAGGTTCGGTGAGCATATCAACAATACAAGATGATGTGTCGATGTGCTCCAAGTAGATTTCCCCTCCAATGAGCTTCTCGCTCACGAACTGATGTGCAACTTTAATGAGCTTGCTCCTTGCATTGAATATCGAGTTGTTGGCAAGGGCTTGGGCTGAAATGTTGTACACATGATCATAGGTGGATCATCTTCCATGATTATCTTTAGCTCCACTAGCAACCTTTTGATCCAAAGCACTTCCTTTGTTGTTGTAGTGAGTGCCTTATACTCAGCTTCACAAGATGAGAATGATATAGTATCTTGATTTTTGGAAAGCCAAGATATCAAGTTTCCTCCAAGATATATGACATAAGCACTTGTAGATTTTTTATCTGCTCTATCACTTGCAAAATCCGAGTCAGAATAACCAACAATAAAAAGATCTTCACTTTATACAATAAATCATAATCAAAAGTTGAAGATATATATCTAAGCACTCTCTTGGCCATTTTCCAATGATAAATAGTAGGATTTTGCATAGTATGGCTCAACTTATGAACACAAAAGCTTACGTCAGGTCTAGTTATCATGATAGGAGCCTATAAGACTCCTAAAAAGAGTGATGTCCATGAAGGATCTTTCATCACCTTTGTTAGGGTCTTTTACATTTTGCTCCATAGGAGTTTCTATACTCTTACACCTGATGTGGGTGACTTCCCTCCAAGCAAGCCGCCCGACATACATCAAACTTAACCAACTCGAAGCTTCGTTACAAATGAGTAACATCCATTCCAAGCAAGGGGTCTGACTTACATCAGACTTAACCAACTGAAAGTTTCGTCACGAGCGTTGGAAGCCAATCTGGCGCCACGCCAGACTGGATAGCCATAAACAGGTAACTTCCACCCAAGCAAGTCATCCAACTTAGCCGACAGGTTAGAGCCCATTTCCCAAGAGCTTAACCCATTCATGTTCATGCAAGGAACACTCAGAACCACAAGCCACGACAGATATGGAGACAACCGATTCCTGGACCAAATGGTCCCGACAGCATACCGCTGGTGCCACGGACCGAATGGTCCTGACGGCATACCATTGGCATCCCGGGATACGACCCTCAGCTATGTGCTAAATTAAAAAGTTTGAAGCGGCCTTACAACTGGCGCTTTTACTGAACACTGAAACCCAGAAGGTAATCAGAGTCAGTTTGAGAAAAATCCCACTTTATTGATAAATCTGAGAAGGTTACATTTCAAGTGTGTGACCGACCCTAGTCTCCGGGGCGCTGGCATGCCAAGGCGAGTGCCAGGACGACATTCCAACCAGGGAAGCTGAGACTTGGTTGGAGCTCGTCCTGAGTCGCAACTCGCACTCCGCTATAGTATTGGTGGGATTCGCCACCTCCCCTCGTAGCAAGCACTCTACCCAGGCTGGTAAAGCACATTTTTTCTCTCTAGGATTTTCTCTCTCTAGAATTTATTGATCCCCAGACTTCCTTTAATCATGCCTAGATCATGTGAGTTGATTGCACATCGATCTAAGCTCTCTGGACTTCTCTATAACCGATCAAATATTTTCAGCCATAGGAACTTGGCGCCGGCTAGATTTTGGTCATAGTGGCGCCGGGAATGGTGCCGGCGCCGATGGCGCCGGGAGCAGCAGGGGCGCTGCTGGCACCGGGGACAATGCTGGCGCCGGAAGTAAAGCTTGTAAAGGTAGCTTTACAACAACATTGTGAGGTAATCTATTGCACAAATAGTTTGCACAATTTATAGCTTTACCCCAATATTCAATAGGCAAAAAAGCTTCAACATGAATTGCTTTAGCACATTCACATAAAGATCTGTTTTTCCTCTCAGCAACTCCATTTTGAGATGGAGAATAAGCACAAGAAAAATCTCTCTTTATTCCTAGTATTCATGAAACTTGTTGGAGATGTATTAACCTCCTCCATCACATCTTAAAGCTTTAACTTCGAAAGAAAATTGTTTCTCAACATAAGTTTTGAAGATTAGGAAGTGATCAGATACCATAGCTTTTGAAGAAAGTAGATACAACCAAGTGTATCTAGTAAAGTCATCAATAAAGGTGACAAACCATGTTGCACCACCAAAACTTTTAGAAGAGGAAAAATGTACATCCGAGTGTATAAGCTCTAAAAGATAAGTAGTCTTAATAAAAGACTTCTGATATGGCTTTCTGTGTGATTTTGCAATAGCACAAGCCTCACTAGGCTTGAAATCTTTAGAAACATATTTTGGAAGACCAATAGCCTTCACTTTCTTGACCGTAGAAGACATAGATTTAAAGTTAGGATGTCCTAACCTTCTATGCCACAACTCCTCCTTAGATAACAAAGCAACTTCACAAAGGTTTGCATTCTCATAAGAATTCAACTTAAAAATTCCACCACATCTAGATCCGTAAGCTAGGATCTCATCATTTTTCTTGATAAAGCAAGTATTGGAGTTGAACTTTACATCACAACTTTCCCACACTAATCAAGTTCTTTCTAAGTTTTGGAATGAAAAGAACATTAGAAAGTGCAAGAACTTTTGAAGAAGCAAGTTTCAATGGAATGTTGCCAATTCCTTCTATAGAGCACTCATGATCATTAGCAGTGTAAATAGATCTCTAAGTTCTTTGTAAGGTACAATTGAGTCAAATGACTCCTTTGAATAGCACATATGTGAAAAAGGTCCACTATCTATGTACCAAGCTCTATCTTTCTTGAAAGGTGATGAAGAAAAACTGGACACCATAAGTGATCCTTCTCCATCACTTGCAACAAAATCTTCTTCAATCTCTTTGGAGATATTAGCTTGCTTGAGTTTGTTTTTCTTCTTAAAGCAGTTAGAGGCATAGTGCCCCTTTTTGCCACAGAAGAAACACTTCACTTTCTTCTTCTTGGTCTTTGAAGTAGAAGGATGAGATGTATCATCCTCTTCACCATCTTTGTCTTGATCTTTGGCTTTATCTTTGTTGGATGCTTGAGAGAACTGGTTCTTACTCCTTCCTTTATGCTTGTCTTTGACAAAGAGGGCTTTGTCACTTCCACCATGCTCGAGTTTGTTCATCCTAGAAAGTTTATAGCTTTGCCTAGCTTCTTCAGAAATAAGAATTCCTTGGAGAGTTTCTAGATTAGGCAACTCCTCCTTAATGACAAAAGACTAAACAAGATTATCATAGTCATCTTTCAAGCCATTTAAAATGACTTGAACTAGCTCATCTTGGTTAATAGTAACACCAACACAGGAAAGCTCTCTATGTAAATCTTTAACTCTTAGAACATAGTTTGATGCACTCTCTTCACTTCTTTGGAAACTTTGGAAAATCTGATTCCTAAGAGTGAGTATTCTAGAAGTATTCTTTGCTTCATAGATGGACTTAAGTGTATCCCAAGCATCTTTAGTTGTGATGCAAGTTCCTATCTTCTCAAAATTTCATTAGATACATTCATCTTAATGAAATGTAGAGCTATTCTAGCTCTCTTCCTATACTTAGGAATTTCAGTCTGTGCTTGAGGCTCCTCCTCAACACCAAGAACAATGTCCATAACATCCTGGAGTATCAAAATAGACTCCATTCTGAACTTCCAAATTGAGTAATTAGAAGTATTTAGTCTTTCATTTCCTTCTAGAAGATTTCCTCTCAGAGGTGCCATTTAGATGAAGACTTCTTAGTTATTGGACTGCAATATGTTTGAGCTTGTTCCAATTAGACTTAAAGTTGCTGCTCTCTTTCACTATAGGTGTTTTCAAGGATATTCTACCTTCCTATGTGAAACACTTGCAACTGTATTTGAGATGGATCTCAAATATTCCACAAGACAAGATTATCTAGATCAGACACACAAAGTGGATTGAGACACTTTGGCTAGTTTGAATTCTACTTTTGGCATGTGTGAAATGCTTCAAAAGAAAGTACTATTGATACTCAAAAGGCTCAAAGGGTGTTCAATTACTTCAAACTTAGTCTTGATCTTCAGTTTCTTGTGTAGGATGCTCAAAACAATGGCTTCAGAACAAAGCAAAGTTGAATCAAATCAAAATGTTGTTACTCGGATTTTGGACCTATCCCTATCCTCTTTAAGAGCTTATAACTATTGATAGACACAACAAATTGATTTGGTTTCAATTTCTATGGAAAGTACAGATCATAAGCTTTCCATCAAGCTATAAGACCACTATCTTTGGATCTACAAGCAAGGAGATAGAAGGGACTGAAAATATCTGATTTTCACACATGCGGAATTCTAAAATTCCGTACTACCAATTTTTTTGTCTGAAAATTCAGTTCCAATCCTATTTGATCCAATTACACTTCAAAGAAAGTTGAGAAAAAGTGCAAATCTGATTTTTTGCTTGATTTAGCTATCTATTTTTTGTACAATCAGAGATGTTAGCATGCAAAGCTCAATTTGGCTCTGATACCATGACAAAATTTCCAGAATTCACACGTGTGGGAAAGATCCACAAACTAGTTGAAGAGGGAGTGTGAAAGATTCAACTAGTTTGATCATATTTGCTATATTTTCATATTTGGCATATTGAGGCCAACTTTGTTTTTAGACTTAGAGATTGACTTTTTGAAGTTCATTAGTCTAAATTTCATTTGAATAAACACTTTTTGAAAGTGTGGGAAAGTTAGAAGGCGAGTTTGAGTAGATTCAAATTTGAATAGTTGGGTACATTGAATCTAGACCCAAAAATATTAGGGTTAGCATTTTGGAGGGAAAGCCAAGTGGCCAAATAGTTTGGACCTGTTATAAAAGGATGTAACTCATGGAGAGAGTGATCTTATCTCTTCTCTATCTCATTTCATGCTTATACATGGTTCTCTTGGGTTCTACTATCCATTGGTGCACTATATTGGTGATTGCATGCAATTTTATGTGTAGAATGATCCATAATTGCTATTTTCGGTTTCACAAGTGTGAATGATAGTAGCTTGTTGGTTTTGTATAGACAGCAACAATACTTTATCATTTCATTCAAGTTTGGTCAAATTCTATTAGTGTTTGCATCTCATTTTGAAAGTAGATGCTGATTTTTCTACATTGGTGAGATTGGTAGTGTATTTCTCTTTCTAACCAAAGATCTTTCAAGTTGATTGGATCTTAAGGATCTGAAAGCTTTCACAACAACCTCCTCCATAGATAACTTGTTCACAAGAGCAACATTGCAAGCATTTATACATTCTCTTGGATCTAGTTTATATATGCCTCCAAATCTAGATCCTAGTGCAAGTATCTCATCATTCTTCTTGATAGTACAAGTATCAACATTGAATTTCACATCAAGGCCAGTCCTAGATTCAGGAGTCACCTCACACTTTGTGACATCAAAACGAATAATGTATGATTTCAGAAGTGCAGATCCCTCAAGATTCATAGTTCTTGGAGATGGAACTAGACATCAAGTGAACGGTATTGGTTCACTATGGCTCAACACTAATGGCAGAGATAGACGACTTGAATACATTCTGTTCGTGCCTACTCTGCAACAAGACTTGCTATTTGTAGCAAGAATAGCAGATGCAGGGATGCGTATAACGTTTTCTGATGAAGCATGCAATGTGATTGACGCCAGTACCAGTACTTTGATCCCTCAAGGCAGAAGGAAAGAAAACCTATATCATCTAAAGGTACACCTACCTGCAGATCAGATGCATCAGACTCATGATGACCAGCAAGACACTCTGTGACACGAGACTCTACCACATGAACTCAATGGCACTTTATCAAGCAAGCCATCATGGAGCAATAACAGGGGTCAACATCTCGAATGAACCAATTCGACCACCTGTGATGCATGTTTGAAAGGCAAGATGTCACCCACACCATTCATCAAAGACTCCTATAGAACGACAAAGATTCTGGAGCTAGTGCACTCTGACATCTGCGGACCATTCAACTTGATCTTAGGAGGTTCAAAATATTATATAACCTTCATTGATGATTATAGCAAATTTGTCAGAGTGTATTTTACTCAGAATAAATTTGAAGCACTTGATAAATTCACAGAATATGTGAATTGGGCTGAGAGATGTACATGCAGCAAAGTGAAGCAGATCAGAACAGATTGAGGTGGCGAATACATCTCGAATCACTTCACTAACTTCTGCAATGATCATGGCATCATTTACAGAAGGACTGCAGCCTATACATCGTAGCACAATGGTGTTGCTGAACGAAAGAACAGGACCTGATGGAAACAGCTAGATGCGAGATGGCCTATTCAAAGGCTCCAAGGGCACTGTGGGCTGAAGCAGTAGCTACAGTCGCATACATTCAAAATAGAACAGACAAGTCTGGTGTCGCACACACGACACCACATGAGCTATGGTGGGGTAGAAAGCCCAACCTGTCTCACGTCAGAATTTTTGACTGTGCGGCTTATGCACATATTCCTGATAAACTTCGAAAGAAGCTTGATGAGAAAGCCAAACAGGGATTTCTGGTAGATTATGACAACAACTCGTCATACTACAGAGTCTATATGCCAGACACGAACACTGTAAAAATAGTGAGATGTCAGATTCGATGAGAGCAGGACAATGGCCAATCACGATCCTGTTAGCTACAAAGTTCTGGAGAGACAATAGTATGACTTGCTGCCAATGACAGAGAGAGTAGAGGACGAACATAAAAACAAAGATTTTTGAGTCGTCTCCCATTCGAGCGACGAATCTGACAAAGAAAGATTCAAGAGGCAATCTGCCGCCGCAGTTCCTATAAATCAAGATGGTTTCGGACCGAGTAGAGCACGAAGGTTTAGGATCTCCTAGAAGTTCGACAAGACCACAAAGAACGCCAGCAAGATATGTGCCAAGTAGCTCAACTTCCACATCAGAAGAGTTCTACGGGTTCAGTGGCAATTGATAGTCCAAAAAAAGACAGATGGATCTAAGCCATGAACGAAGAGATGGAGTCCATGAGGAAGAACCAGGTATGGACGCTGGAGCCATTACCACATAAGTGCAAGACTGTCAAATGCAAATGGGTCTTCAAGCTCAAATGCGGACCAGACGGGAACATCACGAAATACAAGGCAAGACTAATAGTGAAAGGTTCTCTCAGAGATATGCTATTGACTACTCTGAAGCCTTCTCTCCTGTCGTCAAACATTCGTCCCTACATTTGTTATTTGCATATGCAGCAGCTTATGACCTCAGGATCCACATTGTGGACGAGAAGACAACCTTCTTGCATGGCGAACTAGACGAAGAGGTCTACATGGATCAACCCCCACAATATGTCTCGAATTCACTTCTTGACTATGCATGCAGAATGCATAGAATCATCTATTGTCTGAAACAATCAGCCCGACAATGGTACAAGAAGAAAGATCAAGTTCTAAAATCATTAGGATTCAAGCCTCTATTGGCTGATTCCAATGTACATGTCAGAGTTACAGATGGACAGATCATCATTGTGGCTGTGTATGTGGATGACGCTCTGATACTTTGTAGGAGTGAGCAGCTAATTGCTGAAGTAAAGACAAACATCTTGAAACATTTCGAGATAGTGGATCTGGGAGAAGCCAGGTGTTACCTAGGCTTACAAATTGAAAAGGACTATGAGGGAGGTAAGTTATACCTTCACCAGTCTAGATACACCCAGAAGATCCTAGAGAACTTTGGGATGTTGAACTACAAAGGAGTGAATACTCCAATGCTTGCAGGGATGGTGCTGACGAATGATGACTATCCAAAGACTAAGGAAGAAGGAGAACAAATGCAGCTCACACCTTATAGGAAGCTGATAGGATCACTGATGTACCTTGCAGACAACACACGTCCTGATATTGCTTATGCAGTGTTCAGGATGAGCCAATTTTGCACGAATCCAAGCTCGACACATTGGAAGATTGCAAAACAAATTTGCAATATCTTCAATTAATGAGGGATTATGGCTTGTGTTATTGTTGTGATGTAGGTTTCAGGATACTTTCCTACAACAATGCTAGCTGGGCATTCCTCAAGGACAATTGTAAAAGCGTCTCAGGAGGATGCACCATCACATCAGGAGTAGCAGTTCTCTGGGTCAGCAAGAAGCAGACCGTTGTAGCCCAATCATCCTGCGAATCAATGTACGTAGCAGCAACAAAGATGGCCAACGAGATAATCTGGCTAAGATAGTTCCTGGATGAATTGGACAAAACAAGGAATGAGCTCCTGGTCTTGCAGATGGACAACACCTCTGCAATACACCTGACAAAAGATCTCGTGTTCCATTCTAGAACAAAGCACATTGTGATCAAGTATCACTTGATCACGGATCTAATTGAAAAGAAGATGATGCAGACCACCTTCATAGGAATGAAAGACATGGTTGCTGACATCTTCACCAAAGCCCTGGACAAAGGACTCTTTGAGAGACAAAGGAGCAGTCTCGGGATCGTAAAGCTATCATGCTTTGAGAGAGAACTGAAGAAACAAAACGTTTCTGTTTACAAAGTCTTGCTAACTTTCAGCCCTCAGCCTGATGAAGATGTTCACGAACATGAAAGTTAGGAGACACGAAACACGAAAAGTTTCATGAACACAAAAGTCAAAGAAAACGAAGGCGAACGGTTCGTAAACACGAAAGATTCATGAACAAGAATCTTTTGCGGTCCAGTACGAGAGAAAGGTAGACGAGCAAAACGAAACCAACGACGCGACACAAAAAATGTCGCGAAACCCATTTTGCCCTCACGCTCCAAATAGTACCAACAAAGATCACGCAAGTACCCATAAATATAGATATCTAATCTAATGGCATGACGTCAGCAGATACACCCTGATTAGTTGTAGATGCTTAATCACTCTAATCTTAGATTTACATAGAGCGACTTTACTTACTGGATCATACTTGACATATAGATGACAGAATACACATACAGTGTAACGTAGTAGTCTGATGCTAGTAAGCAATCAAGACGAAATACAAACAACAAGTCCACCTGCATGTGAGACGAGTTCTGTGATCAGGATCCATAGAGATTCAATTGTCCGCTAGTAAAGCAAGATGATTACTCGTGAGAGAACTGTGTTTCTCCCACGTCGATGCACTGTGTGGATTTGCATGCAGTGCTTGAAGAAATTAGAGAAAGATCAATATAGATGATTCTTCTTGTTGCGTTCGATCTCAAATGCAAATGCGTCTGCTGTCATTCGTATGTCTGAGTTCTCTTGTTCATTTGAATTTCGGACCTTGGTTGAAACTATGTTGAATGCTGTATTAATTTTATAAACGTAGATCAGCAATGCTTGACTACATTCTGGAGGATTGTAGGAGTGATTCAGCTGGCAGTGTCCAGCGATCGCATCTGAACTCCATCGAAAGCGCAAGAGGATCGTGGTTCCTTCACGAAAGCTTCGCGATTGTGAAATCCCATCCCCATCAATGGTATTAGAGCATGTCACATGATTTTCAACACAATATACCATAATCCATCCTTCTTGAAAGGAGAGGATGATATACTAGAGACCATAAGAGATCCCTCTCCATCACTTGCAATAGTGTCTTCCTTCTCATTGGTGATATTGGCTTGCTTGAATTGATTCTTCTTCTTGAAGCAATTGGTGGCATAATGGCCTTTTTTTGCCACAATAAAAGCACTAGATCTTCTTCTTCTTGAGCTTAGATATAGAAGAACTCGAGGAGTCATCCTCCTCCTCATCTTTGTCTTTGGTTTTGGCTTTGTCCTTGCTTGAGGATTGTTGATATTGGCTCTTGTTCCTCCCTTTGTGCTTGTCCTTGACAAATAAAGCTTTGCCATCATTATGATTGAGTGAAACCTTGTCCATCCTCAAGAGTTTGTACTCTTGTCTTGATTCTTCTGAAATAAGCACACTTTGAAGGGCTTCCAAGCTTGGTATCTCCTCCTTAATGGCATAGGATTGGACAAGGTTGTCAAATTCATTCCTCAAGCCATTGAGAATGACTTGGACTAGCTCACTTTGATTGATAGAATCACCAATGCATGCAAACTCCCTATGAATATCCTCGACTCTCAAAACATAATTAGATGCACTCTCATCACTCTTTTGACTACTTCAAAAGATTTGATTTCTAAAAGTGAGGAGCCTAGAAGTGTTCTTAGCCTCATAGATATTCTTGAGACAATCCTAAGCTTCTTTTGTTGCAGTGCAAGTACCTATCTCCCTCAATATCTCATTAGAGACATTCATTTTAATGTAGTGGAGATCCATCCTAGCTCTCTTCTTGTATTTTTGAACCTCTTGAAAAACTTGAGGCTCTTTTTCAAGGCCAAGAACCTATCTTCTTTGGCTGTAGTGCAAGTACCTATCTCCCTCAATATCTCATTAGAGACATTCATCTTAATGTAGTGGAGAGCCATCCTAGCTCTCTTCTTGTATTTTTGAACCTCTTGAAGAACTTGAGGCTTTTCTTCAAGGCCAAGAACAATGTCCATCACATCTTGAAGTATCAAGATGGACTCCAACCTCAACTTCCATATTGAATAGTTGAAAGTGGACAATCTCTCACTTGGTTCCAACAAGAATGAACCCATTGAAGCCATCTAAAGTGAAATGAGCTCAAATGATAAACAAAAAATGTTGCTACACACTCACAATAGGATCCAATAATGATGTGCTATCACCTCCTAAGCAAGGTCTTGCAACAAATTGTGAGATGATTCTCACTAGCTATTCCAATCTCTCCAAAACTAGATCTACTTCACATCAGATGATGGAGTATGGGCAAAGATAGGATCAAACACTCTTAGCATGTGTGAAATATACTAAGAAACCAAATTTGACTCAAATACAATGATATTGCATGAAACAAAATGGCTAAGATGTCAAAACAGTGCCTAGATCACATATAGATAAGATCGATAAGCATCCAGCTGTGATTTGGGATCAAACAAGCAATCTCTTGACCAAATCGAATGTTATCCACCCAGGTCCAGGTGTCCTATTTAACCCTCTTCAAAATCTTATATATTTTGATTGGCACAACCAAATGGAATGAAACTGATTGCATCAAAAACTAGACAACACTAGCTTCAAAACAAGCTATCTACACATGTATTTTTGATCTCCTAAACACAATAACACCATAAAGATCAGACTAGCATTGGTTGTCAATAGGAAAGCTGATCATACAAGCAACATTATTGTGTTACAAGCAAGATCTGTCAACAAAACATAAGACAAAACATCATAAATGCCTCTACTCGGCTAGAGAGAGAAAATAGAAAGTACAAAACTCATGGAGAGAGAGAGGGCACAAAGAGCTTGTCTCCAAATTTGCATTACACACAAATTTCATCATATTCTCAATGAGAGTACATCACATATATATAGATCCATGGACTCTTTTCCTACTTGAAGTTGAATTGGAGTTGTGGATCCACCTCTCAAGCTATCTAGACTTATCCAAGCCACCTCACTATGTCTAATTGTGCCACATAGTCTTTTCATGCATTAAATGTGGCATGTAAAGTACAAATGGCAATTCCTATAGTAGCTTGAGTTTCTACTTCTACCTACCTTGAATATTTTATTCTAAGATGGGTCTTTACTAAGCCAAAAGAGCTCAATTCATCTTTGGCATTTTTAGGACCCATACTCACAACATTAGATAGATTTTTCAATATTTTGACACTGCTTCTAAAAATGTATCTAATGTGGATCAAGCATTGATATTGAGATAAGACCAAGATTAGACCTATGCTTTGAGAAGGCACTTATGCAAAGTGGCTTTGTGAGAAGATCATCAATACACAAAGATGTGTCGACATGTTCTAAGTTGATTTCACCTCCAATGAGCTTTTCCCTTACAAAATGGTGTGCCACTTCTATATGCTTGCTTCTCGCATGAAAAATAGGACTGTTTGAAAGAGCTTTTGCCAATATGTTGTCACATTTGATCAAGGGAAGATCATCCTCTTTGATGCAATTTAGCTCCATGATTAACCTTTTGATCCAAAGCACCTCTTTGGCTGTCGTAGTGAGTGCCTTGTACTCAGCCTCACAAGATGATAGAGATATGGTATCCTACTTCTTTGAAAGCCAAGACACAAGATTGCTTCCAAGAAAGATAGTATATGCATTAATGGACTTTCGATCCATCTTATCACTTGCAAAATCGGAATCTGAATAGCCAACAATGGTTAGATCTTCATTCTTGTACAATAAACCATAATCTTGAGTAGAAGTAGAAGATACATATCTTAGAACTCTCTTGGCCATCTTCCAATGTTGGATCTTGGAATCTTGCATAAATTGACTCAATTTGTGCACACAATAGCTCAAATCGGGTCTAGTGATAGTAAGCCAAATTAAAGAGCCTATAAGTCTCCTATAAAGTGTGATGTCCTCGAAGGATTTTTCATCACCTTTAATAGGATCTTTTACATGTTGCTCCATGGGAGTATCTATGCCTTTACAACTTTGCATATTGAATTTTCTCAACATAGAAAAGACATATCTAGATTGACAAATAAAAGCATACTCTTCATGAAAATCAATCTCAAGGCCCAAAATGTAATGGATCTCTCCTAGGTCTTGCATTTTAAATTCTTTTCCTAGTGCACCTTTGGTTTCTTGAACTAGCATCAAACAACTTTCACTAAGAATAATGTCATCTACATAGATTAGGAGAATGACAATATTACTACCATCAAATTTTAAGTACATAGAAGGATCATAGTCACTAAGTAGAAATTCTAATGAAAGTAGAAAGTTGTTGAGTCTTGAATACCATGATCTAGGTGCTTGCTTTAATCCATAAAGACTTCTAAATAGCAAACACACCTTAGATTTATCCTTGATAAATCCTTGAGGCTGTTCCATGTATATCTCCTCCTCAAGATAGCCATTCAAAAAAGCGTTGGAGACATCAAGTTGAAACAGTTTCCACTTAAAAAATAAGGCAAGAGAGATTATGATTCTTATTGTCACCATCTTTGCTACAGGAGCAAAGGTTTCTTCATAGTCAAGGCCATATATTTGTGCAAAGCCTTTAGCACACAATCTTGCCTTGTACTTGTTGATGGAGCCATCATGATTGTACTTGATCTTGAACACCCACTTGCATCCAATGATATGCATGTAAGGTGGTGGATCCACTAGCTCCCATGTGTGGTTGGTGATCAAGGCATCATATTCAATCTTCATGGCCTCATACCACTCCTTGGTATTGAGGGCTTCTTGAACATCTTTGGGCTCCTCATGAGAAACAAAATAAGCATAAGTGAAATCAAGATCCACTTGTTTTCCTTTGTCATCATAAGTGAGCCTCTTGGGCTCGGATCTCTCCCTCATGGATCTTATAGGAGCTAAAATCTGAGGACTTCCATCTTCAAATCTTGACTCCTCCATATGTTGACTGTCTTCAATAACAATAGGTGATAGATTTTGAGGTTGCTTGATCTTGGACTCTCCAAGATTGGACTTTTCTTCTTCATGAAAAACTACATCTCTACTATCAATTACTTTAGAGGTAGAGAGCATGTAGATTTGATAGGCTTTCTTGTTGGATGAATGTCTAACCATTACTCCTTTGCTTGCACAAGAATCATCCTTCTTTCTCATTTCCAAGGGAATATGAACAAAGCATATGCATCCAAATACTCTAAGGTGTTCAACCTTAGGTTTCTTCAAATAGAGTGCTTCATATGGTGACTTTCCTCCAAGTGCAACATGAGGGAGTCTATTGCAAAGATAGTTTGAACAATTGATAGCCTCTCCCCAAAAGTCTTTCGGCAAAGATGCCTCAATTCTGATGGTTTTGGCACATTCACACAGTGTTCTATTCTTTCTTTCAGCCACCCCATTTTGAGATGGTGTATATGCACAAGAAAACTCCCTTTTAATGCCTTCAACCTCACAATAATCATGAAATTTATTGGAAGTGTACTCATCACCTCCATCACTTCTAAGAATTTTGATTTTGTAAGAAAATTGCTTTTCAACTATAGCTTTGAACTTTAGGAAATAGTCAAACACCATAGATTTTGAAGCTAGAAGATATACCCAAGTAAATCTAGTGAAATTATCAATGAAAGTTACAAAGCAAGTAGCACCACCCTTACTCTTTGAAGATGAGAAGTGCACATCCGAGTGTATGAGCTCCAATGGATGTTTAGTCTTGATAGATGAATTTGTAAAAGGCTTCTTATGAGACTTAGATATGGCACAAGCCTCACATGGCTTGAAATTCTTGGAGATAAGATTAGGCAAGCCAATAGCTTTGGCTTTTTTGACCATGGACACCATAGAATTATAGTTAGGATGACCCAACCTTCTATGCCATAGTTCCTCCAAAGGCATATGAGTAGCAAAAGCACTATCACAAGAGTTAGCATACTCTTTGGGATC
Source organism: Diphasiastrum complanatum (assembly GCA_029204225.1). Lineage (NCBI taxonomy): Eukaryota > Viridiplantae > Streptophyta > Lycopodiopsida > Lycopodiales > Lycopodiaceae > Diphasiastrum > Diphasiastrum complanatum. The sequence continues at coordinate 10,501,942 of CM055099.1, forward strand.
AAGCTTGTAGATTCCACCATATCTAGACCCAAATGCAAGGATTTCATCATGCTTCTTGATTGTACATGTATCAACATTGAAATTCACATGTAGTCCACTATCAAACAATTTCCCAACACTAATAAGATTTTTTGTTAGCTTGGGAACAAAAAGTACATTAGACAGAGAAAGAACTTTTGATGAAGAAAGTTTTAAGGGAATGGTCCAAGAATCAGGCTATCCTCGATGGATGATGATAACAAGGCTACTGCCTTGTCATTCTTCTCCCTCCATTCGAGTAGCTCCTTTCCTGTTGTTGTAGGCATCTCCTCGGTGCCATCTACCCAGGGGAATAATCCTTCTCCCTTTAGTATCAACGAGGTCTTAACCTTCCATGCTAGGAAGTTAGATTCTGATGAATCTAGGACTGGAAAGATCTTGGATTGTATGCTGCTTATTAAAGCCATTGCTCTTGAATTTGCGTTCTCACTTGTTAATGGTTTTTTGTTTGAATGCTCAGCCTCCTGGATCTGATAGTTTTTTGGCTATGCCAGACTATGATAGGGTGGCTCTGATACCACTGATGGAAAAATGAAAGCTTAAAACTCCAGTAAAATTTTGGTAACAAACTGATAGGAGTCTCTCGAACGATTCGTGAACATTTTGCGAAACTGTTCTGATCACAAATAGTTTCTGCTTGAGAAGAATTCACGATCCAATCAAGCTCTGTAATGAAACGAAACGAAACAAAGCGAAACGAAACGAAACTTGAATGAGCTCTGAAATTGATTTATGCTAAAAGCCAAGTGATCGGAAAGCGAAACACGAAGCGAAAACATTCGCGAACAAAATCAGTTCGTGTGAAATCTAGATATGATTACTGGTCACTGCCTGTTATATCATTCCTACAGTCCTCCAGAATGTAGAAAGACACTGCTGATCTACATTATAGATTATTATAACATTCAACAAAATCAAACCAATGTGCGGAATTGAATAAACAAGTGAATCAGATACATGAATAGTAGCAAACAAATACTCATTCGAGATCATACAATCATCCAGAATAATATGCGCATAATAGCTACAATATTATCTATTGATCTTTTGATTTCAAGCACTGTGTGATAAAATTCTAGCAAGCTCACACGTGTGGGGAATGAGCCTCAAGTGTGAATGATCTCGTTAAGCTTTGTGTTTAGCACATAAATTGATTCTAGATTGAATGCCAAGATCTAGTACAAGATTTTATGGCTAAATCACAATCTAGCATGCTAAGAATCAAAGAATGACTACTTTGAATAACAAAAGAAAAGAAGTACAAGAATTTAATGCATTAGCATAAGCCTCTACTCGAGTTAGAGAGAGTAAGGGAGAGCAAAATTCAAGCAAACAATAGTATAGATCCAAATTGACATGAAATAGCTTCAAAGCTTGGTTCTTCATCAAAAATTATGAGAGAGACTTCACATATTTATGGAGATTGGAGTATCTCGAGGTAGAACCATCTCTCTCCAACTTTCATCCACATCTAAAAGTGAGAACTAGAGAACTAGTGACATTTGTCACTTTACATGCATGCATTTCTACCTACTTTTACCAAGTGTCAAATTTTTCAACTAGAATTGTACAAATCATCATGCATGTGTCCAATTCACTTTGTGCATGCCTTGCATGTCACTATGGAACACTTACAACCATCGCATGTGATGTGCCACGAGATTCTACAAGCCTATTCTTGACATTTCTATGTCTACATTCTATATGCAAGTTGTATATTACCAACTAGACTTCAAGAAACCATGTCAATTGATGGATCGACAGTGGGGCTAACTCCCACATTTCTTGTGAAAAGGACTTTTTTTCAACCTTCCACTCTTTCAATGCTATTAAAAAGTTTGTCTTTACCGCAAATGATGAAGAGTGTAGGATAGATGGTGTTGGCACCATCTCTTTGTGTCTAGAATCCTCAAAATGCATGGATCTAGAAAATGTCCTTTATGTACCATCAATCACCAAGAATATGCTTAGTGTTGGTCTACTCTTAGAAAGTGGTTTGGATGTCCACTTTAAGCATGGTATTTGCTTCATTTTGAAGAATGATGTTTGCATTGCAAAGGGATTTAAACATGGAAGATTGTTTAAGTTGGAGGCTAGTGTTGCTTTTGAAATAATGAGCTTGGCAAAGGAGGAGATCACTCAAGAGGAGATCTTGGCAAAGTGTGACCTTGCTTGCATTGAGGAGGAGCATCAAAATGAGGAAAATCTTGAGGATCAGCATCAAAGCATGAGAGTTCCAAGGAAGTCCTCAATGACAATGGCCAAGTCATCAAATTGCATGCAAATTGTCCATTCAAGTGTGCATCTTGCAAAGTTGGTGAGCATTGGAGAGTCTACTATCTTTGAATACTTTTTGGAAAGTAGTAGTAGACATGAGGTGACTTGTTTCTTACCTTTAAGATTCATCGTGTTTATTACTTTGTATGACAAGACAATGAAATGGGATGCTTTGAAATCTACATTTGTTGTTGATAAAGCTTTCAAATTCAGAAGATTCAAAAGGCCTCAATTTAAGTGTTCAATCAAAAAATGATATCTGGTGGTTGACAGCATTTCAGTTTCTTTGCATAATAAATAGGGATAATCATTTGAATATGGAATTCATATCTAAAATATTTTCTATGTTAATATTATGAGGCTAATCACGTTTTTGTATTCTCTTATAGGTGCTGAAAGAAGACTATAACATTCTCTCATGGATATTTAGTAGAACATCATATCTTGCCACCATAAAAAATCACATGGAGGGAGTTCTCCTCAATATTCCTGGAATTGGCACTTTCAACAATGAATGACATTTAGCAGGAGATCTGAAGACATTAAAATGTCTGTTCCATGTATCTCATGGTGCTAACTCTAAACACCCTTGTTTGTACTGCATGAAAACAACAAAAGACATGACAAGGAGTACATGAATATCAATAGATCGAGAAGATCCTAATTGGAAACCTGTACTACCAATTCCTCTACAAAATGTTCATATCTGTACATTGCATGCGGAGGTGCGTATTATAGAAAAAATAATATATCTTCACATCTTGTTTGCATGGAATTCCGAGCCAGAGGCCTCTGCAAAGGAAGCCATTTCCAGATTAGAAGATGTGTTGTCCAAAGCAGGCTTACATAAAGGCCACGTTAAAATAAAAAAAGATGACAAGCTATCAGGTAAAACAGAAAATATTCCATGCAAGCCGAGCATTGGAGGATCTAAGGCTCAAAGATTTTTATCAAATTATTCTGGCAAACAATCTAAGGTTCAATACACAGTTTGGAAAGAAATTATTGCAGCAACTCAAGATTTTGAAGAAGAAGGTTCTACTCGTATACACAAAGTAGAAGTTTGGAAAAAGTTAGACAATATGGTGAAATACTTGAGAAAAGATAAATTTTCAAATACTGATGTTCAATGATACACAAAACGACCACTTTTGGTACTGTTTTAGATTATGTTTTTATGACATGCAGCACATATTACGACATCATTTGACATTCTTTGCAAGAAATAGTGGAAGTCTTAGCATATGGTCATCGCAAGGAATGGAAAAATCTCATTGGCAAGCAAGAGCGACATTCATAAAAGTACACAACATGGCGGGACTAGCACAAAAAATAGCTATATACTACAACTTTTCCAATGGTTTTATAGAAGAATCCAAATTCGTCATAATACAAAATCAACGGATTATAAAAAATTTCAAAAAGCATGCAAATTTATACAAGCCAGTAGACTATAGACACATAATAAAATTTTGTATATTAAATAAAAATATTTACAAAGTACAATTCAATAGTATCTAATCTGCTTCCGATATTTTTTCCAATGAAAGTTGCAACTTAGAATCATGCGATAATTTTCTTCTTTCGTATGGATCCAATAGCTCATAGTTTTCATGCTTACGCAGATCAACGTAAGCAGCATACACTGCAAAATGAGATGATCTGAGCCTAAAATTTACTAGTCCATATCCTAATATTTTAACCGCAATAGTTTTTTTTACAAAAATTATTTATGCACCTTATTAAAATTATGTCCTCCAAGAAAATGAGACAGTGCCTTGATTGCCATAATCATAGTTTCACCATGTTGATGAAACTTTGAATGGGCAACACTTATCTCATTATTCTTGAAGGACTTTAGATAGTGCCCGAGTGCATAATCTCTTGAAAATTCTCCCGTAGAAGATCTCTGCCCTCCTCGACGAATTGCGAAATCATCAAGGAAAATTGTTTCCTGAAATGATAAAAACAAAGTAAGCTCCAGTATATAATCTGACATAACAAATCTACTAATACTTGATAAGAGACAAAAACCCATGCATTCGGATTTGTCTTCTCTGATTACTGTCTCTCCATCAATATTATGTCCACCTTTTGATGTCAATATTGTTGGTGAATAGACAGTTGGCTATGGAAAACCAAGTTGACTTTGGATTCTAAGAAACTCCTCCTCAGAAGGTAGATCATCTTCTTTGTTGCGCATTTTCTCCACAGCCATTTTCAAGCGATCTTTCCCTGAATAAAACTTATCATTATGTACATCATCAACACCAGGGAAAAGATCATCAACATCAAAATCAATTATATCCGAAAATTCATCAAGCTCATTGCCCAAAATGCAAAGGGTCTCAACTTCAGTGAAGTAAAAAAGATCCGATATATCCGATATTGTCAAAAAGGAATTACTATCTAAATTATAAGTAGGCAAAGTGATCAAAGATTTATCAGAAGGAGAAATAATAGTGGGTGTTCTAGGGCCTATAAAAGTAGCCCTATTTCGAACAAGATCAAAATCAGAACAATCATCTAAATTAACACTCGTATCAATAAAAAAAGTATCTATATCTACAATCTTTGACTTTTTAGACTTTGTACCAGTAGAAGAAGTTGTTTCAGAAGTGGAGGGCACAAAGTCCGAATCGTCAAGAATATTCAACAAAAGGAAAAAAACAAAAATAGACTGAAAATCAACAAATCTACATTTTTAATTATGAATTGGACACTCATCTACAGACTTGAAATCATTATGTAACTTGGTAAACATTCTGTCAAGCTTAGCTTTGTAGATATACTTGTCGAGTGCCACCAGGTCTTGATAATGAATCATGTCTTTATTTTTGAGACCTGAATAACGGAGTATTGAGTAGGGACTTAAATCTGAGATATATCTCAGAAAATGCCTCCACACCAGGGCCCTCAGTTATAGAAGGTAAAAAAAAAAAAAAAAAAAAGATTTGAAATAGTCCAACCTATCAGTAATACCAAATTCATTAAAAAAAAAAAACAAACTGGATTCAAAATTAGACATTTTAAACAAATATAACAGAACTGAAGTTCCAAATATCGCTCTCAGACGCAAACCCCAGGTCATATAAGCACGTCAAGGCAACGTGCGCTCGAGAGAGATATTTGAAGTTGGAGTATCGGATCCGAGCGCAAGAACACCGAGCAGAAAAGAAAAGGGATGCGAATCGCGCTTGAATGCGATACTGGATAATGCAGTATCGGATCCAGGCACATAATAGTCAACAAAAGGTAATGAGAACAAGCGGCGCACTTGAAATCGATATCCAGGAAAGCAATCGTAAATTTGCATGAAAATCTGAATGGAAAAAGACCTATTTATTAAAAAAATTTGCACGTGTGGATGAGTGTTGAAAGAACACATGTCGACATGTGATTGGTCAAAATAAATGCGCCATACCTAGAATGATGGAACTGACATCAGTCATGTGTGAGAATGACACGCGTCGATATCCAATTCGCGTACGTGTCTCAGCCCACGTGGCCTCATAATTGGGTCATCATTGTCAGTACGGACATTCCATATGGCCTAATAATCTAACGACATGTGTCTTCATCATCTTTTCACACGTGCAAAAATTTCGTATATATAACTTTTCGGAATTTTCATTTTTTTTCGCAAAATTTTCGCTTTTAGCTCCCGATATCACTCTCAAGCACGCTCTTTCACCGTTCAAGCTTTCGCCCTCTCACAGTGTGCTTGAGTCCGATACCGCTGGTTGTTCAATATCGCTTTCAAGCGTGCATCTCTTTTCTTCGAATAATCTGTGTAGATCTTGTGCTCGAAACCGATATTTAGTTCTGGTATCGATCTCAAATGCCCTTTCATCGCAAATTTTTTTGTTTTCATCCACTTTTGTTTTGTTCAAACCCTTTTTTTGATAATTTTCTTCTTCTGAGAATAATGGCCAAGACCAAATCTACCGCCTGTGCCATCACCACTGTACAGCCATCCCATTCTCGTGTTCCCTCTGGTACTGGCCGTAGGTGTGGCAAGAAGCAGGTCTGACTGAGGGAGATCAGAAAACTCCAGAGATCAACTGAATTGTTGATCCCTAGAGCACCTTTTGGTCGATCTGTTCGGAATGTCACTCTGTCACTTGGGCTAAATGTTCGTTTTGTCGTGACAGCCATGCAGGCCTTACAGGGTGCTGCAGAAGATTTTATGTCCCAGTTTTTTGAGGATACTTGTCTTTTGGCAGTGCATGGTAAGCATGTCACCATCATGCCAAAGGATTTCGTCATTCTCAAAAGGCTTCGGGACAGATATTCTGGTCTGCATGTTGATAATGCCAGCACCTCCAGAGACCTGCCTCTGGATAGAACCAACGTGCCTACTACCTCTAGGAGGAAGAGAAAGCAGCATGTCCCCAAGAAGGTTGGATCTCGAAGGCCAGCTGCTTCCCTTCCTCCTAGATGTATTCCGACCAAGAGACCTCGTGTCTTCCTGAGCTCTGAGTCATATGCTGGAGAATCTGACTCAGATCGAGAATCTTCACCCCTTCCTCCTCTTGTTAATCGTCTAGCTCTTCAGCAGGTTTCATCACCAAAAGTGTTGATTACCCAAGAGGAGCTAGACAAAATAACAGAGAAATCTGTAAATATTGTTTCCACTTTTGTTTCTGCTCCTATACATAATCTTTTTGTGAGAATTCCATACGATCTAGCCCAGGTTTTTTTTTAATTCTGACCATTATAATCAATACGAGACCTACCTAGCTAACAAAATTGATCTTCTCGACAACTTTTTTGTTTTTTTTCTTCCAAATACACGTAGAAGCTTTAGATCAGGTCCCAAATTTTGTGCTGAGCTAAAAGATAAAACCTCAAAAATTTCAGATGCAATAGTAGAGGCCGAAGTTTCTTTTTTGCAGAATAGTATTATTTCGATTCCCATGGTACAATTTTTGTAGTTAGTCCATTTTTCATGGGAGCGGTAAAGGCGAAAGAAGCCAATTTTGAGAAGGCTGTCTATTTCATCGAGTGCAGTCCTATGGCGAAATTCTATTTAATTCCATATGAAAATAAGTAAGGATTGCTCTTTTGTTTTTGTTACTTTAATCTGGATTGTTGCATGTTTCATTGCTTTAATAAGAATGGAATTTTTTCATAAATATGAATTTATCGATATTTGTATTTTGGTTCTTGCAGTTGGCATTGAAGCCTGAACATTCTTTTTGTAAAGATAAATAAGGAGGGAGTATCAAATTTTCTATGTGTAATATTAAACTCAACTGCAAATACACAGAGAATTTGATTTTCTATTTCATGATGCCGTTTGGAAAATACCGACAACGACAACTTCAATTGGAGAGATAACCATTAAATCTCTCAAGGTATATTTAATTTATCTCTGATATGCATGTATTTCTTTTTTAATTCAAATGTATCGTCATAACATAAATAAAATTTCTATCATTATACTACTAATTTTTGTCTATATATGTAGTGTGTACAGCAACAAGACGCTTTTAGTTGTGCATGGTCCATCTTGTACAATATAAAGTTATTTTTTGAATGGTATAATTTACAGACGGATGTAGATATTGAAAATGTAATATTCTATTTATTTGTAGTTCATTTCATTCTGATTCATAGTTTATTACTATCATTGTTGATTCTCGTGTTTTGTGATGACAGTTCACTCTTGAGTCGTATACTCCTCATGATGTATATAGATTTCAACAAGAGTTGATCAGAACCTATGCCCAGTACGGTGTAAGCATTGCACCTACAATTGAGGGCCCTCAAAAGGAAACTGCTCCTGCCTTAACAGCCTTTCAGGTTGTTCAGGATGCAGATCTTATTTTATATGATCAAAAAGGAATAAAAGTCATTCCTAATACAAAGGAAGGCAATCTTGTAGCAGATATTCCTCTTGTCTTAAAAGGTATTGAGGCCCTTCTCGAAACAGAGGAGGGTGAGATTATAGAAGAGTTGTTGCCTTATCAGTTCCTAATACTAATATAGAAAATATAGAAAAATTGATTGAATAGAGATCTATTTGTAAATAGAGAGACATAAAAAAAAATACAATCATTTTACTTGTAAACAACCCGTTTATGGATTGTTTTTATTGATATCACAATAGATTCTTACAATCAGCTTGTGTCCATAGTCTAATATTGGAATGCAATTTTTCTATAATGATAAAAAGACATGATGATTGGCATGTATTTGCTGATAGTGAATCTCAATGTTCTTCCATAAGTTAGATTGTTTTGCGAATATCTCTGAATTTGATTTCGAGCTCATGTCTTTTACGTACCTGCATAAAACTAATACAAAGTTAGTTAGAATTAGTACAGAGTTTGTATTAGAAAGTTTTGATTGAAACTATTCATAAAAAATTGAGTGTTTACAGTGACTTACGAATTTACCATTGAAAATGAATCTGAAGTCTGAAAGTACATCATCTTGTAGGAGCAATAGTTTCCGCCGGATGTAGTTTAGACTCCAATCTTCTTCCACCTCAACACATGTCAAAACGACATCATTGTATATAATCTCAATATTTTTTCGTTTTGAATGTCTACTTGCTTCCAAGTCTTGATCGAGTGGCACCCATTTATCTTTATTTTTTTCCATCTTTGATAATAAAAGCATAAGCTCAACATTTGTTTTTCAATTTGATAACGGAAGCACATGGAAGACATTTTAATTCTGCATTCTATTTCTTCATATGATCTTTTGTCCCAGCCTTCATCCATAAGTTCAGATAATAAACTATCTGATAAATTTTTGCATACAAACATCGTTGGAGTTTTGTGTACATTGACACTTGAAAAGAAATCCACAAATATATTCAAGGAAATAAACCAACTCAATCTGAATGTTTTTTATCCTGTGATCATTTTTTAAGAATTTTTTACATCATTATATATCTTGCAACGAAATGATTCTAAAACTATAGCATCTGGTGTAATCCATTCATCACTTTCAAAACTAGGTAATGGAATTGGTACTATGTCCAAAATTTTCTTTTGTATCATGAATGTACATTGATTCATAAAAAAAAATCCCACTATCAGCTAGATCTTTTGCAGTTCTACCTCGATATTGCAACTGTCCAATATCAGTGCGAATAACATCTAACACACCTGCTAAAGATACACTCAGCTCCCATTCATTTATGTTGGATGGATATAAATCTGCAAGAGAAAAATGATCAGATTGGCAAGATTGACAAAAATCAAAGTATCAGAAATATCAATACTCACAGTTGTTTTCTTTGTGATCCTGACGGTTGAATTCTTGCACATTTATCTCTGAATGCATATATACATATTGGACTAGAATTTCATAAATAAATTTTTTTCCTGATGATGTTCTAAAATCCAAAAATCTGACCTTCCAATAAGATCGAAATGATAGTTTTGACCTTTTCCTTTTTCGAAATGCTCCTCTTGATGATGGATGCATCAAAACCCAAGAGTTTTTTGAATATTTTCTTGACACCCATAATCCATTATCATATGTCTCGTTGAATAGAAGCACAGAGTCGATTGAGGAGCACGGCTTCCTTGATGGCGCCATTCGTAATCTGCATGCAAAAATCTGAAACCATGAACTATGAATTTGAAAATTTGCATAGACAAAAAACCATGACTATGAGAAAAAGTGTTCGCAAAAATTTGAAACACTAATTTATTTGGTGCTATAAATTAACTCCCCTATTAACCATGGTTTGACAATGCATATACATTAATGGTACATCAATTTTCTCATCTCCACCATCTGTCATATTCATTTTTAATATTTTTGATTCTCTTTGGGCAGTAATGAGCTGGAAGGGCAGGTCTCATCAACCAATAGCATTTTCAAATGCTGCCCGACGAAACAATAATATATTTAAAAAGTTTTAATTTTATTTATATTTGGAAAATTCTACGTTACGTAGAACCTCAAAGCTAAGGTTTCAATTGGTCCACATGACAACGAAAATAAGAAAAAAATAAAAAAGTATCTTTTTCAAAGGCCCTCGTCCGGCTCTAAGTTTTTCTAATGTAAAGACTATGCCACAGTATCTGCTATCCTTGATAGCGGATCAAGCGTCAATATGATGGCTTTGTCTTTGGCAAAGTCATGGGGCTTCCATACCCTCGATCACCCACGATATAAACTTTGCATGGCTGATCAATGAGTTACAGACCCTGCTAGTCATTTGTCAAATATTAAAGTTCGAATACACCCTGGCTCCAAATGGCCGGTGTTGTCCAAGATTGGAAGCATAGTAAAATTACCTTTGGCAACCACGATAAACGAGTCACGGTTGACTCAACAGGCCATTGCAAGCCTGCCAAGGTATACGATGATTGGTCATCCACAACATATGACGAATCAGATAGTGTCCCAATCCAACCAAAATGCCACTATACAAGATCTACGGACATAATCAATTGGGGTCATGCACAAGCCACTGTGGACTGTGCAGATTCCAATCGATGTCATATCGAAACTGCTGCAGAAGATGTGGATGTTCTCCCATCTTCTACAGACATTGACACACCAATCATCCCACTTATGATGATTGACCCGATTCCTATAGCGTGGTGCCCAAGAGACCCTAGTGTCTCTACCGCCTATGTTTCGGAAGAAGGTATTCTTTCCGTGGATGATGTAGAAATGACGGATGAACATGTACTCCAATATCTAGATGCCCAACCTTATCTGCCAAAATCAATTCCTACGCAGGTCAAAACACCAGGGCCGTTGGCTCATGTCCAACTGACATCCAAGGTACCCAACACACAAGCATACAGGCCCAAATCCAAAGTGTATACATGGGACATGTATCCAGGCAAAGTCTGGAATACGATCGACGATGACATGATAAGTGAAGCAACAACACCACCAACTCAAAACCCACAAAAATCTCGGTTACAGTAAAATACAGTTATTGATACAAAACATATGCGTGAGAAGCTTAAGCAACCAATTAAGCCCTTGTCCAAGGAGAAGAATCCAAATCTTCAGACCAAGCTTCCACGTTTGGTAGTGACTCAACAAAGATGATTCCCAAAGTTCATGGAAAATTTTGTGATTTTGATCTCCCACGCAAATTTAAAGATTTCACACTGGATGACGTTGTTATCCAGTTTACCGCAGCCACACCGGGAACCTACACTAAGTTCCAACTCCTTTGAAGGACCAGCTAAGACAATTTTGTTAAACCTTAAAGATCTTGACGAGGAGATAGATCACATAGTCCATGTTGGTGCACACTTGTCATCAGCCCAACTTTTTGATCTGGAAACTCTGCTTCACAAATAAAGGGTTGTATTTGCATGGAATTATACAGAAATGAAAGGAATCCCACCTGAAAAAGTGGTCCATAGGATTTCTTTAGAAGATAATGCTAAGTCCCTTAGGGCTAAACCTTACAGAAGTAACCCAGTCTATCGTGAGAGGATCGATGAAGATATTAAGAAATTGCTAGATGTTGGCTTCATTTATGAGGTTCAACATATTGATTGGGTATCACCCATTGTGGTTGTACCCAAGAAAAATGGCAAGCTTCATATCTGTGTCGATCTCAAGAACCTTACTGCGGTTACAAAGAAAGACCATTTTCCCTTGTCTTTAATGACCCAAATCTTAGAGGAAATGGCAGGAGCTGAAGCTTTTAGCTTCTTGGATGGATTCAGTGGTTATTTCCTTGTTTAAATAGCCCCTGAAGATAAACATAAAACGGCCTTTGCAACAGAGAATGAGGTTTATGCTTATAACATTATGACTTTTGGCTTATGTAACGTCCCTTCAACGTTCCAGCGAGTCATGCAACTGGCCTTCCAGGATCTGTTACACCGGATTGTGGAGATTTATCTCGACAATCTGGGTGTACATTCTTCAGCAGCTACGCACCTTGACGCACTGGAAAAAATCTTCATTCGCTTCCGTAGATTTGGAATCTCACTAAACCCTAATAAATGCCAAATATGGGTCACCCATGGGGTCATACTTGGGCATATAATTTCAAAGGACGGTATTTCTACCGACCCGTCAAAAATCAAGGTTATAGTCGAAATGCCCTTACCTACAACAGCGAAGGAAGTATATGTCTTCCTCGGTCATACAAATTATTATCGCATCTTTATAATCGACTATGCCGGCAAGGCACGCCTCGTTTATTTAGTTGTGGTAGATCCTCGCTAGACCGAAGAACGAATTAAAGCCTTTGAGCAGTTGAAAACAGCCCTGACCACGACACCCATACTCCGCTCACCAGATTACACGAAAGAGTTCCATGTGCATACTGACTCCAATAAGTATGCCATTGGAGGTCTTCTTGCACAACCAGGCGAGTATGGCAAAGACTTTCCAATACATTTCTTGAGCAGGCAACTGGTGCCTGCTAAAGTAAACTATACAACCATTGAGAGAGAAGCATTGGCTATGGTCTATGCTGTACAACAACTAGACATTATTTATTAGGCCAGAACTTTGAGTTCTACACCGACCATCAGGCCCTATTATATATCGTTAATAAATCCTATAAAACGGGACATATAGTTCGATGGTTGTTAATATTAGAGAAATTTAATTTTCGCGTAGTTGTTAGGAAAGGGACCCAACATTTCATGGCAGATCACCTTTCCAGGCTACCTAATGCTGAAAAAGCAACCGCACCAGTCAATGATGATCTCCATGATGCATGCCTTTTTCAGATTGATGCTACACCCTTATGGGCTGAGGAGATCACTCAGTTCCTAACAACATGCAGACTCAAAGAAGGCCTGAGTATGGCAGCAAAAAAATTTTTTTGCTAAAAGCAGTGCCCTTTCAGTTAATAACGGGACAACTTTACAAAAGGGGCATTGACGGTATAATTCGACGATGTGCTTATGAATCTGAGATACGACCTATCATAATCTCAGGCTCATAAGGGCATTGGCGACGACCACTTTTTTGCTGAAGCCACAGCTAAGATTATCCTTCGAGCAGCACTGTGGTGGCCATCTTTGTTTAAGGACATGTTTGCTGTCATCAAAGCGTGTGATGTCTGTCAATGAGCCAAGAAAAATACCAAAACAGACTTCATGCCACTGACTCCCATTATAGAAGGCGAAGCCTTCCATAAGTGGGGAATTGACTTTGTTGGACCAATCAATCCAACAGCGAAACATACCCAAGCTTGTTACATCCTCATAGCCACAGATTACGCCATTAAGTGGGTTGAGGCTCGCGTAACGAAGGACGCCAACGCAAAAACAGTCGTGCATTTTCTTTACGAAAACATAATCACACGTTTTGGATGTCCCATTGAGCTAGTTAGTGATCATGACAAGCATTTTTTAAATGTAGTCATTGATAGCCTCCTATGCCATTACCTTGTCGTTCACTAGAGAAACTACACCGTACTATCCTAGATGTAATGGCCAAGCAGAATCAACTAACAAGACGATATGTAAAATTTTGACAAAGATAGTTGAAACTAGTCGCTCTGATTGGGAAACAAAACTTTTTTTCAGCTCTCTGGGCTTACTGCACCACCCCGAAGAAAGTCACTGGGTGGGTTACCCCTTTCCACTTAGTATATGGTCAAGAGGCTGTAATGCTCGTAGAATTCTTAGTCCCTTCGCTAAGAGTCATGGAAGCTTTTTCAACAGATCTCTGTGAAAAAGCTACAATCGAACAACAGGTCAAAACCAGGCTATTTATATTAGCCAGTTATGCGAGACAAGACTTATATCTTATCATGCACAACTGGTTAACAAACGATGCCAAAAGGCCTGGCATGACCGTCACCTACGCAATAAAGATCTACACTTAGGTGACCAGGTGCTTCTTTATACATCAAAGAAGCACCCTGACAAATTAAAATTTAGAAGTGAGGGACCGTTTGTTATTAATAAAATCTTTCCTAATGGTGCAGTCCAGTTGCAAACACTTGATGGAATACTCCTAGACACTGTCATCAACGGTGGTCGTTTATGGCGGTATTATGAAGAGTTGTTTTATGTTGATCCAATTTAACATCTTTTCCCTAGTATATATTTTATTTTTTTATTCTTTTTTATTTTCTTATTTCCTTGCTTGTAATTCTTGTTTTACATGCCTATTTTAACCTCATTTCTTGTTTATAATTCATACCATTACTTATGTACCTTCTATGCATTTTTTTTTCCTGTAAATACTCATGGGTCATGGATGTCCTAGGTCAACAACTGATGGGCTACATCATATGAAATGATTCTGACACTTTTAGCCACCTCATTTCTTTTTGACTGGTATCTCAAGCATACAAACATTATTGGAGATACACCTTTTCATAAGAACTTTTACTCTGAGCCACAGTCATATTTTTCCCCTTGAAGTTCTTCACTTGCATCAAACAGGTCCATTCCTTCATATTTGGGTTTTGTCAAATTCTCAACCGACGGGTTTTTTCAAATCTCAACCGACGGCATTCGCTCAAATCTCAACCGACGGCATTCGCTAAATCTCAACCGATGGGTTTGTCAAATCTCAACCGACAAGGTTTGTCAAATCTCAACCGACGAGTTTGTCAAATCTCAACCGACGGGTTTGTCAAAATCTCAACCGACGGGTTTGTCAAATCTCAACCGACGAGATTCGTTCAGATCTCAACCGACAGGATTGTTCAGAATCTCAACGACGGAATTCGCTCAGCATCGGGATCCCAACCTAAAAGAATCAACACCGATATTCTCCCTCTGGGTACAGAAGCAAAGAAGCCCACAACTGGACCCACAGGCAGTCGCAACATCCGAAGCTCACGAGGCCGATACCTCCAAGGCCTAGTTTCCCAGACACAAGGCAACAAAGGATGCAAAAAAAGCTTCAGGCTAGAAAGACATCACCAGCGGGATCAATATCAGATGTTTGAACTTCCGCTGATGAAGGCTCATCCACAGCCTCGCAACAACACTCATCACCCTCACACATCATCGACGGGGGTGATGAGCAACGACATCTATAGCCAGCCCAAGATACAACAACATCACAACTCCTTGCCCATACTAGGACAAGGTCACCACCCCACCCACATTGCGTTACCACCACCCCGCCACAATGTCACCCATGTCACAGTTTTTTTTGGGAGGGGGAGAAGTGGGGAGTTCAGTCCCCAGGACATGAAAGCGG